>BLSH010338370.1:216075-245967 GCA_018402905.1 Glandirana rugosa | reverse complement strand
GCATGGGTGACGGATGGGTGAGCACGGATGTATGGGTGACGGATGGGTGACGGATGGGTGGACACGGATGGGTGAGCATGGGTGACGGATGGGTGAGCACGGATGCATGGGTGACGGATGGGTGGACACGGATGGGTGAGCACGGATGCATGGGTGACTGATGGGTGAGCACGGATGGGTGGGCATGGATGTATGGGTGACGGATGGGTGGGCATGGATGTATGGGTGACGGATGGGTGGGCATGTATGTGTGGGTGACGGATGGGTGGGCATTGCTGAGGGTGCATGCGTGATGAAGGGTCCCTGCCTGTCACATAGCGGTGCTGTGGGCACTTCAGATCCTGCCCACAGCACCGCTGCATCTCCTCTCTCCCCCCTCCCCTGTCACACTGCACCGATCGGTGCGGAGAGGGGGGAGACAAGCCGGCACTTCCGCCGGCTTGTTTACATGTGATGCTCCGTCATTTGACGGAGCGATCAGGTGATAAACGGCCGCTCCAAGCGGCCATTTACCGTGATCCGTGATGCGACCCGGCGGTCACGGATGCTTCCAGGTGCGCGCCCCCAGGGGGCACGCGGGAGCGCGATTCTGGGAGGACGTTATATAATGTCCTCCCAGAACAATGGGTGCCACTTGCCGCCGTGTATCTACGCTACACGGTCGGCAAGTGGTTAAAGTTGAGTTCCACCCACAAAAACATCTTTATATTTTTCAAATCCTCTAATCATTATGAATCACCTTTGGAGAAAAAAATTATACTCACCCTAAGTGCCCTGTTGCTATGTGGTCCCTGTAATCTTCCACTTCCTAATCCGCAGCTCTCCACATGCCTTCCTGCCTCGCCTGGGCTCATGGGAGATGTGAGTAATCATTTCCCATAAGTCAATGGGCATCCCTGATAAACTATCATTGTTGCGCCCGGCGATTTATTGCGCATGTGTGAGATCGGGAGGTGCATGCTGTTTACTCAGCATGCACCTTATACAGGAAGAAGGTGCGAGTAGGCTTCAGATGCCCACAAGCAAAATGGGAACGCACAGGGACACGAAATTCGTCAAAGTAAGTTCCAAAAACATATTTAGGCCAATAACAATTAAATATAGCAATACTTTTATTTAATGTAATTATATAGACCCAGTGGATGAAAGAAAAAAATAAATTTTTAGGGGGGCGGAACTTCGCTTTAAAGGGTCGGTGCCCTGCCTCTCTTCTGCCTGTTCACATAGGTACTAATAGTGTAATAGTGTGTCTAACTGCACTGTTACCTTTAATCCTCAGCAGTGATTTATTGCTGGGGCCTAGAATTCTCATTTGACGTATTTGTTTATGCTGCATATTTTTAACAACTGTATACATTGGTGTTACTTATTTGTTGTTGCTAATTGCTATTCAATTGCTTTAATAGAAATTGTTTCAATCAATACTTGGCTGACTAATATCCCTTTAAGCCTCTTCTCTTGACTAAGTAAATTTGAGAGAGCTGAATTGTCTGTGTGTCATTACTCTACTATTCTATTAACAGTATTGCTAGGTGTGCCAGTAGGGGCTGAGACAGTTCTTTGGGGTTGAGAGGCAGAGTAACGGACTGAACATACTTAAAGTGGGGTTCTACCCAGGAGTGGAACTTCCGCTGGTCGGATTCTTCCCCCCCTCGGGTGTCACATTTGGCACCTTTCGGGGGGGGGGGGAGGGGGAAGAGGACATCTGTCTTTGATAGGTGGCCTTTTCACTACATCCAGGAGACCAGGGCCGCGACCGTCAGCAGCCCAGCTCCCTCCTCCTCCGCCAGTGAGAAAGCGCGGCGGCTTGCGCATGCGCAATAGGGGCCCGGCCATGAAGCCGAACGGCTTTACGTCCAGGTTCCCTTACCCTCAATGGCGGTGGCAGCACTTGTCCAACTGATCCGAAGATCGGTGGGCGGTGCTGACATTGCTAGACTCCAGGACAGGTAAGTGTCCTAATGTTAAAAGTCAGCAGCTACTGTATGTGTAGCTGCTGACATTTAATTTTTAAAGGAGCGGTGGCAGGTGGCGGACCTCTGCTTTAGGCAGCTCCTTCGGGGGTATCGCTACATCAGCTTTAAACTAACATAGTGGCGTGGTAGCAGGATGTATCATTGGACCATTATAGCACCCTCAACTATAACTAAGTAAAGAAAAAATATTTGTGCAGCGCTAGCGAATAGATAAATAAATAAAGTGCATATTAATATCCTGTATTAAGATAAAGTGCTCACACTATATAGATAAAAATATGCAACAAAATAAATGAAGTCCATAGATCAAGGTGACACTCTTCATAACAAGAACAAAAGGTGACTACGTGTCAAAAACAAAGTCATAGGTACTTTAGGGACCGACTGTGAAGCCGCAAGGCAGCACCCGAGAGCCAACAGAAAAATCTGCTGGGGTGCTGACATCTCAGGACCCCTGGATAGGTAAGTGTCCCAATATTAAAAGTCAGCAGCTACAGTATTTGTATCTGCTGACGTTTAATTTTTGCAGGGGGCTGGAGCAACGCTTTAAGGCCTCACACACACAGGACGTTTTCGGACGTTTTTACAGCTGCTGTTTTTAGCTTCAGACGTTTTTTTCCTACAGTCAATAAACCCTCCAAGTTATCCTATGTGTTCATGCACACATAGGCTGTTATCAACTGTTTTTAGTTGGGGCTTTTGTGAGTTGTAAAAAAAACCCCCAAGACTAGTGGGTTCTGAGAGACGTTTTTCAGCTGTAAAAATGTGCAAAAATGCCACTCACCAATGTTTTTGGACATTCTAGATCCATTGAGGAGAAAAAAAAAACGCTACTGCTCAAAAACGCTAGTGCAATAATGCTGAAAGAAGCTGAAAAACTCACTACAAAGCTACTGAAGTTTTTAGAACGTTTTTTTAACATCCTGTGTGCATGAGGCCTTAGACAGTAGAATCTGATCTGGGATGCAGTCATCTGTCTCATTAAACTAAGGCCAGCCATACACTGAGTGAATGCAACCAGACAGTGTTGATGCGGGAATCCCTCCTGCCAGGCCATTGTCTTCTCTCGGCGAGGGGTGGGCCGGGGAAGCCATCGATGCCAGGAGAACACAGTGATTATCACTAATGGCTATGGCAGCTGCGAGAATCCGGCAGGCTGGTTGTACCCAAGTTACTTCTTAATGGCACCCCAATTGCGGCACAATAAATCATGCTGCAATTGCGGCAAATCACAATGCTTGTCGCTCAAAAAGGAGCAGAAGCTTCTTTTGAGCGTCAGCATCGCGCTCCGATTAGGGTGATATTAAGAAGTAATGGCATCGCACCAGTATCCCACGATTTGCTGCGATTTCGAATCACGACGATTGCACTGCGATTCGGAGCGCTCAGGAGTGAATGGAGCCTTATTGTTTTGATGCACAGATTTGAAATTAGTTGGGCTTAAATGTTACATTTATGTTGTTTAGGCTACCCATTCTCTGGACCTTCTCTGCAGCATGCTGACATAGGACATGCTTTCCTTTAATGTATTTAGCTGGTTTAAACTAAAGTTCAATTGGCCATAAACATATTGCAGCCAGACCTTAGATGTGGAGGTTCCTGATGTTCTTGAGTTAAGTTAATACACTATAATTTGTTCACTTTAGGAATCACTTGATGCCCTCATCCACTCTCAGCCTAGGTTCACACTTGTGCGATGCGGAATCCAGCGCGATTCCAGCACCGGTTCCCACATCGCACCTCTCCTGCAGGCAGTTCACACTGCCTTCTGCGAACAGCTGCGGGTGTCAATACAATGTTAATGACACCCCCCAGATCGGTTCACAGATCGCAGTGCGAACTGTGGATTTGGACAGGAACCAGATCGCATGGGCGAGAACACCCAAAAAAAGTCCCTGCACCTTTTTTTGTGCAAATCCAATGCGAGTTCAACCATACAATATATGGCTTGTGGCATGGGGGTGCTTAGCTCTCGTGGTATATGCGTTTTAGTGGGTTCACTCCAGCCAGGATCTCTGTTTGAGGGCATGATAGCCACTGTTTATTTAAAAGAAAGTTCAAGGAAAACAATAATCACAGGGTTTCCTGCACAGGGGGTTCCACCATCACTGTGCAAATGCCAATCTTCAGCCTCCTGGCTCATTAACGTTCAGTAGCTCTCCTGGCTATAATGACATCCTAGCCCTCCTGGCTTATAAGCAATCAATAGCTCTCCTGGCTTTAAGCGATCAATAGCTCTCCTGGCTATAAGGTTCAGTAGCCCTCCTGGCTAAACGATATCCCAGTACTCCTGGCTTGTAAGCGATCCGCTGCGGCGTGATCACGGTCACACCTGCCTCCTCGCAGATGTGGGCGACCAGACTGCCTCCTGCAATCTTAGTCCCCTGGAGACCGACAGTCTCCCATATATGTGTGACCCAGAAGTCTGGTCCCGACTGCTCTTAACAGGCCCCCACCCAGCTGGACAATCAGTGTCCTGGTAGGCCACAAAACCCGGACCCAGGATAGGGATTTCATCTCACCCGGATCTCTACAAAATCCCCAGGCTCCAGATCCCGAAGTGGACTTTAACCACTTCACCTCCGGAAGAATTTCCCAGGTTAGGACCAGAGCACTTTTTGCGATTCGGCACTGCGTCGCTTTAACTGACAATTGCGCGGTCGTGCAACATTGTACCCAAACAAAAATTGCGTCCTTTTTTTCCCACAAATAGAGCTTTCTTTTGGTGGTATTTGATCACCTCTATGTCATTTCTGATCACTGCTTTAAACAAAAGAAGAGCGACCATTTTGCAAAAAACCCACATTTCTTACTTTTTGCTAAAATTCAAATGCAAAAAAAAAAAAAATATAAAAAAACATTTTTTTTCACCGGTTTTGGCCGATCTATATTCTTCCTCATATTTGTGAGAAAAAAAAATTGCAATCAGCGTTTATTGATTCATTTGCGCAAAAATGGCCGCGTTAATGGATGGTGAGAATTAGTTTCTGGGGTTTTTATAATTTTTTTATTTTTTACTAGTAATGGCGGCGATCTGCGATTTTTAGCGGTACTGCGATATTGCAGCGGACAAGTCGGACATTTTTGACACTTTTTTGGGACCAATGACATTTATTCAGCGATCAGAAATTTAAATGTCCACTGATTACTGTATAGATGTCATTGGCAGTGAAGGGGTTAACCTGCAGGGGGAGATCTAGGGGTTAACTGTGTTCCCTGGGTGTGTTCTTACTGTGGGGGGGTTGGGCTACCATGGGCATGAGAGATCTAACTGATCCCAGTGACAGGGATCAGTAGATCTCCCATGCCCGCACTGTCAGAATGGGGAACTGCCGTGTTTACATCGGCGGTTCCCCGTTCTTTGCCTGTGGCCGCTCATCGCGGCTCGCCGGCGGACATCGGGTCCGCCCGAGCCGCGGGCACACTCCTCAGGAGTGCGGAGTGATGGAAACTCTATTCTCCATCCGTTTGGTGGATCGGATGAAAACGGACAAGCGGATCCGTTTTCATCCAATCCCCATAGAGGAGAGCGGGGCTCTGACAGTTCCATCTGCACTAGGGTTGCCACATCATCCCTTTAATCCAGGACACATATTAATTACACAGGTTCTGTGGCTGATTAAGGTGGTAATTAAACTCGCTTGGCACTTTATCTGCATTAAATCAGCCTCAGAACCTGTGTAATTCATATGTGTCCTGGATTAAAGGGATGATGTGGCAAACCTAATCTGCACAGTGAGCAGAGACGGAGCTGTCATCCGCCGGTTCAGTGGGGATCAACGGATCGATCCCCCCCACTGAGCAGCGGAGTCCGTCAAAACGGACTCCGCTAGTGTGAAAGGACCCTAATAATGCAGCAGTACACAAGTAATCAAATACACAAAAAGTAAAAAAACTAAATTCTGGTTGATCACCTGGATAGATCACATGGAGAGGAGTGAAGAGTGGATTGGTGGACACTGTATGGACAGCAGTATTTTAAATCAGTACATGTGGATATTAATGGACACTTTAAGAATCAGTGACGGCCCCTCCATAAGGGGCGCAGCCCCCTAATCCATGTGCCCAGCCCCTAATCTACATGCAGGGCCACGGATGAATTCATTCCAATGTTCTTTTTTTTTTTTTGTAGAAGCACATGGTTAGACCCTGAGTCTCTAATTTGCTTCAAAAAAGGTGGGCTCGGGAAACAGAGCACTGCGCCCTGAGCCCACCCAGTTGTGTGACAATAGCGAATTAATATTCTGTATTGTCTTCCTGATTCTCCTCCCGGCCAATCAGTAAGCGGGTCCTGAGACCCATCACCCGATTGGCCGAGAGGAGAAGCAATCCTATTGGCCGCCTAGGAGAAGGAGGGAGGAGACACAGGGGAAGCCGCCGCTTGGGGGAAGCACTGCCCGCGACCTAGATGGGGTAAGTGTGGGGCTGGTAACTGAGCGGGGGGCCTGCGGGTGACCCGACCAACCGGGGGGTGGCTGTGGGTGCATTGTTTGCCACCCCCCCAAAAAAAAATATACCACCAGCTGCCACTGTTTTGTGTGGATAATATTTGATCACCATTTTGCTTTTTTTGTTACAATGGTGTAGAATTGTTTTCAATAGTTACAGTAGGTAGGAGCTCAAACGTTTTTTTGTCTGTATTTAAACGAAATAGAATAAATTACCCTAAATACTCCCTCTCCCCCCAAAAAATAAATCTTTCCTGATAAAGAAGAAAAAAATAATTCACCTAAGCAATTCAAAGAGCAAAACTGAACTTCTAATCTGTTGGAAAGTTGAAATCAATTTCACTAAAATCACTCTGTAATACTGATAGTGCCTGCTCCTACCACTAAGGCTTCATTCACATGGCCATTTACATGCCTATTTATGGATGTGAATGCAGCTTCAGTGCCTTCTGGAGAGAGTTTGCTGCACTGAAAGTAAAGGGGCTGAATAATTTTACACGCCCAATTTTTCAGTTTTTTATTTGTTAAAAAAGTTTGAAATATCCAATAAATTTCGTTCCACTTCATGATTGTGTCCCACTTGTTGTTGATTCTTCACAAAAAATTACAGTTTTATATCTTTATGTTTGAAGCCTGAAATGTGGCAAAAGGTCGTAAAGTTCAAAGGGGGCCGAATACTTTCGCAAGGCACTGTACATTGTTTTCAATGGAGACATTCACACAGGTGCGCACACATGCACCGCGTACCGATCCGCAACACAAAATCCAGAAAGCTGCATGTGAGGACATGTACTGTATGTATGCGTGCCAGGTGCAGGTATTGGGCAAAATAAACAGGTCCGTTTCATTTAAGTATTTACTGATTATTACGCAGGAACTTTTGTGCTAGAAAAAAACATTTGTAATAAGATCAGCAAAATTTTTACTCCCATGTAAAAACAAAGTAAGCCCCCGTTCACATTGACTGCGGCTTTGAAATTGTGCGACTTCATCTGAAATCGCACAATTTCAAAGCCGCATCTCAGTGCGACTTCGGGTGTGACTTTGAAGATATCTGTGCGGCTTCATGCACAGATGCCTATTCAAGTTGCACCGAAATTGACAAAAGTAGTATATGTACTACTTTTTCAAATCGGTGTGGCACCTCAAAGTCGCGCGACCGATTTGAACTGTGCCATTGCCGGCAATAGGATGCAAGTTGTCATGCGATTTGACTCGTCAAATTGCATGACAAGTTGCTCCAAACGGGGGCTAAGTGTGCTATATAAAATTATTATTGACCGTTTACAATATTACATTGCAGTAACAAAGTACATGCATTGCTGTGATGTGATGCCAATCAATTTACATAGTTTCCCATCATACCTTGCAGATGGATGTGTAATGTGGTGCACCATTACACATTGCATCTGACCAAATAAAAGGGCACGTGGTATTTGATTAAGCAAATATTCAAAATGATTGTGATAATAGTTATGTTGCTAGTCTATTTGCGCCAGTGTATGATTTTTTTTATGATCTCCTCGCTTGGCTTCACACAACAGATTAATAACTGTTTATATAGCTGCACATGGGTCCTGGGCATGTCAGAGCAATGCCTCCTGGGAGAGAAGAAGATCAATAGATGTGCAGGTGTTCACGTCTAAAACCAGTTTTTCCCTGTGTACAGAAAAAATTGTCACACCTTCTGTATACACAGTGCTGGGAAAGACTGAACACCACAGTACACATAGGATAGGGGGAGGTCATACAGCAGATTTCTAAGTGAGGGTTAATCCACATCACCACCAAGTTCTGGAAGGTGATGGAAACCTACCCATTAAATCTCATAATAGCTTCAATATGTTGTTGTCATTTTCAATATTTTTAAATCTACAGCTTTATTTTAAATTAATATCTGGTGATCCTGCCATAAATGTCTTTCTCCTACGTTCACTGACAGACGCAGCCCTTCATTGACAAGTGGGTTATATGCACATCCTACGAGGAGTTGACTAGGCAAATAGAAAAAAAGCAAGCTGACCCCTCCCAGGGGGCCATCCTCACTCCAGCATATAACCCCCCAGCTCTGCATAGCATATCAGTTTTTTTATGCCTAGTGCAAGGAGTTAGACCTGGTTCCCTGCTGGGACCTGCGGTTCCCCAGATTTTTTTCTTCTTTTGGCTTTTCAAGCTCTCTGATGAAGACTGCTATCAAGTAGCCAGCTGGGGCATAGAGGATATCTCGAATCCTGAAATTTCCCCAGCACGGCCGACCGATGTGAGCTACCCTTAGCCTTGACGGGGTCCGCCGCATCGTACCCGTTCCTCCATGCGGGAGGCTAGTGGGTGACCCCCACTTGTGTCCAGTGATCGGGCTGTCCTCGCGTCCAGGGGCACTTGGCCTGCAGCATCCCTCCCCGTCAGATGGAAGGAAGGTCTGCTACCGGGTGGCTACCCGCTACGCCCGTCGGATTGGTGAGTGACCCCCCTCTCCCCCCCCAGGGGTGCGGAGGGGGGGCTGGGCGTTTGGCGGACTAGGCCGGGCGGTGGAGGGTTTTTAGGGCTACAGGTTCCCCTGCTTGTTTTGGTCTGTTTGCCCCCCCTCCCCCGCTCCGTACCCCGTGCTAGAACCGTCATGTGGCGATAGCCGCGGCCATTTTGTGGGCTATTTTGGCCTCTAGTGGTGGACCGGCGGCCATTTTGCCATAGTCGCGGTCTGTGTGACAGGTTTTGGCCTCTTGTGACCGCTTGGCGGCCATGTTTGATGTGCCTGTGGATGAAAACTTGCAGCTGGCGTAGTTTCTCCCTCTTTTCCTCTGGGACAGCGTGGAAGGCACAGGGCGGCGAAGGCTCCTGACAAGGCGGTCAAGCACTCCTACTGGGACGCAGCGCTTGAAGGGCACTTACTCACAGCAAGTATAGCTGGGCTCTCCCTGGGGTAGAGCTGCACGATTCTGGCCAAAATGAGAATCACAATTTTTTTGCTTAGAATAAAGATCACGATTCTCTCACGATTCTCGCGGCGTAATATATTAAATATACAAAAAAATTGGGCTAACAGCACTGTTTAGGTTTTTGAAAGGGGTAATTTTCTCCTTACGTTCACTGACAGACGCAGCTCTTCATTGACTTTGTGGGGTTTTATGTCCGTTATTACTAGGAGTTAACTAGGCAGGGAAAAGAAACAGCTGGCCCCTCCCCTGGGGGCCGTCCTCCTTTCCTACATCAAACCCCCTTCCTGTATAGCTCTTCAGTTTCAATGCCTAGTTCGCAAGGAGTTGACCTGGCTTCCCTTCAGGGGAACTGCGGTCTGATTGTGACCATTTTTTATTTTATTTTTTCTTATATTTTCACTTCAATCAAGATTAAATCTTCTATCAAGAAGCCGGTCGGGGCATAGAGAGTCCTAGAGCTCTGTACTTTCCCCGACCTGGCCAACATGATGCGAAGCCAGTCCCGCCACTAGGGACCCGCCGCATCCGGCATGTTCCGTGCGGGCGGCCCGGGATGCAATCCCCCTGCTGGTCCCCCTCTACCGATGCGATTCGGCTGGGCGACTTGGGCCTGCAGCATACCGCCGTCAAGGGCGCAAAGTCTGCTTAGGCGGCTACCGCGGCGTCGGATGGTAAGTGAGCGCCCCCCTTCCTAAGGGGCATGTGGGGGCCTGACGACTGCCGCAACTGGGTTATTGTAACACCCCGGGATAGCCAATGTTGGAACTCTATAGCTCCCTGCCCCCCGCCACACGCCCCCCCTTCCCCCCCCCCCAGCACCACGGCGATTACTCTGCCTTCTCATCCTGATCGTCATGCCGCGACCGCCCGCCATTTTGCGGCGGACCGCCGCCATTTTGCCGTAGCCGCGGACATTCCCAGCCTATGGGGCTTTCCCTCTAGTGCTCGGAGCAGCCTATTTCGGTACTGCACGTTTCCTGAAAGGGTGTGTTGGCCTCTAGTGTTTCACAGCGGCCATTTTGACTGCATGCTCTGCATCTACACGTGGCTGCAGCTTCTCCCCTCTTCAGAAACGGCAGTGACACGCAGCACAGCTCTTCCTGACGATCTGCACTACTAGCAGCGGAACAGCAAGTATAGCTGGGCTCCCCCTGGGTGCTGGTGGTGGTGGGCACTGTCCTCAGTAGAGACTGTGGGTGTGTGGCTGAGTGTGGGCGCCCGTTTTTTGTGTCATTTTTCCTTTAAAAAAAAAAAAAAAACTATGACTGATCCTGAGGTGGCATCAGCAGCCCCCCAATCGGATCAAGGGGCCTTTTCATAACGGTTTTCACCGAGTTTTCCCTGTGGGGACGCTGCTCCGCGGGTCCCCAGGAAGCGTCCCCCTCCCCCCTCAATTGTCATCAGGGGAGGAATCTGAGCCAGAGCTGGCATCAGGGGTCTCTGGGACCCCTGCAGACCTATCTGATGGGGAGACAGGAGGTGACAGTGTACCTCCTGAAGGGGACCAGGGGCTAGCAGCTGCACAAGAAGCAGCACCTGTGGCCACCATTATCGCTGGCATTTGCACTATGTTGCAGCTGGATCTAGATGATGATTCACGATCTGCTGCGTAGGTGTGTGGATCTTTTAGGCCCCCCAGGGCCCCCAAGACTAATCCTTATAACAAATTCTTTGACGCTATCCCTTTGAGGAGAGCTTCTAAAAAAGTGGGAGTCCCCTGCGGTGGTCCCACCGATTGCACGCCTTACTAGGGCGACTACTATCCCTATGGAAGGGACTCCTTCCTTTAAGGATCCCGCTGATAGGAAGACAGAAGCACTTTTGAAGTCCCTGTTTCTGAGCGCGGGCTCTGCTGTACGACCGACCCTGGCTTCGGCCATGGCGGCACAGCATCTATCTGAATGCATAGAAGGCGGTCGCCTGATGGAGGCGCCGCAGAAGGCTGAGTTTTTTCTCCAAGGGATCGAATATCTCTGTGATGCGGCCATGGATATTCTGCCCCTGTTGTCCAGAATATCGATCTCGGCCGTCAGGCTCGCCGAATTCTTGGCTGCGTTCCTGGTCGAGCGACCACGCTTCCAAAATAGGTTTGGCTGACCTCCCCTCCCTGGACATCTCTTTGGCCCACGTTTTGATGAAATCATCAAGGATTTCACGGGGGGTAAGAACACCTTCCTTCCGGAGCCCCGCAGGCGTGGGTTTCGCTGTAGACAGGAGCCTTCCCCCTCAGGTCAGAAGAAGCCTTTTCGTGCCTCGAGCACGGTAGGTAAAGGGACCCGCTCTGGTAAGTCGCTGCAGGGGCCGGAAGATGGCACTGGCAGCGCAAAACAGAAAAGACGGAGGGCAAGCTTCCTCAGCCTGTTGGGTTGCCCCCACCCGAAGGTCGGGTGGGGGGACGTCTTCTGGGGTTCGCAGAGCGGTGGTTGACCCGTGTTTCAGACCACTGGGTCCGGGAAGTGGTGTCCACCGGGTGCAGGATAGAGTTTCTCTTTCCACCCCCAGACAGGTTCTTCCCTTGAAACTTAAATCTCCCGCGGGATCGCAGGAAGGCCCTATCCGAGGCAGTGCAGGCTCTCTCGGACCAAGGGGTGTTTGTCCCGGTTCCCTCAGGGGAGAGGTTTCAAGGTTTTTCCTCATACCTTTTTGTGGTACCCAAAAAAGGGGAGGGTTTTCGGCCCATCCTGGACCTGAAGGCTCTGAACAAGTATGTCAGGGCGCGATAGCTCCAGATGGAGTCTGTTCGGTCGGTTGTGGCCGCCCTCCACCAAGGAGAATTCTTGGCGTCATTGGAAAGGGACGCGTACCTCCATGTACCCATCCATCCTCGTCACCAGCGTTTCCTGCGATTTGCGGTGGGGGATCGCCATTTCCAATTCGTGGCTCTTCCCTTCGGCCTGACCTCCGCACCCCTGGTCTTTACAAAGTTGTTAGCTCTGGTGTTGGCGTTGCTGCATCAGAGAGGCATTGCCATAGTGGCATACCTGGACGATCTGCTCCTGCTAGCGGACTCGGTCTCGGCTCTGGAGGTGAATGTGAGCATAACGATGGCATCCTTACTGGACTTCGGCTGGTTACTAAACCTGAAGAAGTCATCAGTGGCCCCCTCCTGCCGTTTGGGGTATCTGGGCCTCATTTTGGACACGGAACGGGCGAAGGTGTTTCTCCCTCCAGAAAAACTGCAGACTCTACAGTCGTCTGTGCGCACCCTGTTGTCGCACCGTCAGTCTTCATTACGGTTCTGTATGAGGGTACTGGGGCTCATGGTCTCGTCGTTCGAGGCGATACCTTTTTGTCCAGAGTCACACTCGTCCTCTCCAAAGAGCAATTTTGACTCGGTGGGACAATCCCATCGGTCGTTGGACCATCCTATCCGGCTGAGCCCCCAGTCCCTGATCTGGTGGCTAAAGGACCCGGCTTTAACGCAGGGGAAGTCGTTCCTGCCTCTTTAGTGGGTGATTATCACCACAGACACCAGCCTGACGGGCTGGGGCGGAGTCTTGGGCCAGCTTTCAGCCCAGGGCCGTTGACCGGCTCGGGAGGCTCGTCTGCCCATCAATGTGCTGGAACTGAGAGCAATCGGACTGTGTCCCCTTCATTGGACAATGGGATTGCAAGGCCGTCCGATCCGAATTCCATCAGACAATGCCACAGCGGTGACGTATGTGGATCATCAGGGGGGCACAAGGTGCCCAGTGGCGGCAGCTGAGGCAGCTCTAATACTGTGTGGGCAGAACTTCACGTTCCGGCTCTTTTGGCGGTTTACATTCCAGGTGTGGAGAACTGGCAGGCGGACTTTCTCAGTCGCCAGACGCTGGACCGAGGGGAGTGGTCCCTCCACCCGGAGGTGTTCTATCAGATTTGTCTCAGATGGGGGACGCCGGATGTAGATCTCATGGCTTCCCGGTTCAATCACAAAGTGGCAGCCTTTGGGTCCAGAACGAGGGATCCGTTGGCAGTGGCCACGGACGCTCTAGTGGCCCCCTGGAGCCTTTATCGTCTCCTGCACGCCTTCCCTCCGATTCAACTGCTTCCGAGATTGGTACGCAGAATAATGACGGAGGGGATACCAACAATTCTGGTGGCCCCAGATTGGCCCCGGCGCACTTGATACGCCGTCGTGGTGCAAATGGTGGCGGGCGCCCCCTGGCGGCTCCCGATGCGAGACGATCTTCTGTCTCCAGGACTCATATTGCACCCTGCTTTACCTTTGCTGGCTTTGACGGCTTGGCTATTGAGTCCCAGGTGCTGAGGGACAGGGGAGTCGCCGACTCCGTACTCCCTACTTTGCTAAAAGCTTGCAAGTGTACTTCTCGCAAGATCTATCACCGCACCTGGAAGGCTTACATTGCTTGGTGTGAGGCGGAGGGCTTTACCCCCGCTCTTATGTCGTATCCAGGGTCCTGACCTTTTTACAGGAGGGCCTGAACAAAGAATTGGACTTCAGTACTTCGAGGGCCAAATTTCGGCCTTAGCCATTCTATTTCAGAGGCCTTTGTTCTCGCACTCTCTGATTCGTACTTTTGTACAAGGTGTGCGACATGTGGCGCCTCGGGTGAGATCTTCGATGGCTCCGTGGGATTGAATCTGGTGCTCTCTGTTTTTCAGAAACCACATTATGAGAAACTCAGGGAGATTTCCTTACAACTTCTGTCGCAGGAGGTGGCTTTTGGTAGCCATCACTTCTGCTAGACGGGTGTCGGAATTAGCTGCACTATCGTGCAAGTTTCCTTGTTTAGTACTGCTTAGGGATAAGGCGGTCTTGCGACCTTCTCCCTCTTTCCTTCCGAAGGTAGTCTCTTCCTTTCACGTCAATGAAGATATTATCCTGCCTTCGCTGTGCCCTCGTCCATCGCACCCAAAGGAGCTTTGAGTTACACGCCTTGGACGTAGTGAGGGCCTTATGAGTGTACTTGGCTGCTGCAGCTCCTTTTCGGAAAGCTGACGCCTTGTTTGTTCTTCCAGAAGGGCCGCGTAAAGGATTAGCGGCTTCTTCGGCTACTATTTCTCATTGGATTAGAAAAACCGTGACTCATGCGTATTCTGTTCGGGGTAAAGTTCCCCCTTTCCCAGTCACGGCGCATTCTACCTGGGCGGTTAGTACTTCCTGGGCCTTCGGACACCAGGCTTCGGTGTCCCAGGTGTGCAAGGTGGCCACGTGGGCCTCGGTTCACACCTTTACCAAGTTTTATAAAAGTTGATGTGTTCGCATCCTCGGATGCTGCTTTTGGCCGCAAAGTTTTGCAGGGGGCAGTGTAGGCGTGACTGGCGCCTCTTCAGAGGTTCTGTTGGGTACAGTTGTTTGCGTTTACCCACCCCTCTTTTTTGACAAAGCTTGGGGACGTCCCCACAAAGTCAATGAAGAGCTGCGTCTGTCAGTGAACGTAAGGAGAAAAAGGGATTTTATTAAAACTTACCGTAAAATCCTTTTCTCCGAGTTCACTGACAGACGCAGCACCCACTCCTCTGGGCTCTGTTTCTATACGGCTTGTGTACGAACTGAAGAGCTATACAGGAAGGGGGTTTGATGTAGGAAAGGAGGACGGCCCCCAGGGGAGGGGCCAGCTGTTTCTTTTCCCTGCCTAGTTAACTCCTAGTAGTAACGGACATAAAACCCCACAAAGTCAATGAAGAGCTGCGTCTGTCAGTGAACTCTGAGAAAAGGATTTTACGGTAAGTTTTAATAAAATCCCTTTTTTCCAAAAAAATTGCGTTTAAAAGTCTGCTGCGCAAACAGCGTGTGACATAAAATAGTGCAACAACCGCCATCTTATTCTCTAGGGTCTCTGCTAAAAAAATATATATATAATGTTTGGGGGTTCCAAGTCATTTTCTAGGACAAAATAATGGATTTTTATTTGTAAACAGCAAGTGTCAGGAAAGATTTAGTCTTTAAATGGTTAATCCAAATAACTATAGAAGGGGAGTTCACTCAGAGTTCAATGCCTTTGAAGTAAAATTACTTTGTAACTCTTATCAATGATGACTCAGAAGTTGGCTGTCTGCCCAGACTTGGCTCTCTCCCCTGAGACTCAAGTCGCTCCGACTTGAAAAGACTAAAGGCACTTTTTATTACTGTCAAGTCGCGCTGATTCGCCCCCCAAGTTGGACCCCATTAACTGCACTGAAAATCGAGGTTATGCCCAATGGAGATCGCAGGGGGGGGGGGGTAGATCGAGATCGCGATTTTAATACGATTAATCGTGCAGCTCTACCCTGGGGTGTTGGCAGCGGTGGGTGCAGTCCTCCTGGGTATCTCCCGGTTGCTCTGTGGGGCAGTGGTGGGGCTGCATTGTGGGGGTGTTGGGGCCTTTTTGGCCTAGCAGTGTTTCGGTGACAATGGCGGCTGAACCTGTGGGTTCTTCCCAGGAGGAGTCTGTGGAAGCGCAACCTGCACTGGGCCCTATGGTTCCCTTGGATCAGTTAAGGTCCATATTGGGGGAATTTTTTCCCTGGGAGGCACCGTGCCGTGCTAAGGGGTTGCCTAAAAAGCGTCCACCCCCCCTCCTTCCTCAGGGGAGGATTCTGAACCGGGGGGCCTCAGTGGTCACAGGGACCCCTGTGGAGCTCTCAGATGGTGATCTGTAGCCCTCAGATAGTGAGGAAGACCAGGGGTCCTCGGTAGCACGTGAGAGGGCGCTGGTGGCCTCTCTGATCACCAATATCCGTGCATCCTTGCGACTGGACCAAGCCGGGGAGTCGCAGGAGACTTCCTACGTTTGTGGGTCTTTTACGTCACCTCGGTCCCCTAGGGCTTATCCCTATGATCAATTCTTTGACCAGCTGGTCTATAAGGAATGGCAGCGTCCGCAGAATTCCTTTTCATTGCCCAAACGTTTCGCTGTGCGTTATCCCTTTGAGGATAGTTTTGTGAAGAAGTGGGCATCCCCCGCAGTGGACCCTTCAGTGGCTCGCCTGAATAAGGCAACGACCATCCCATTGGAGGGGTCTCCCTCTTTTAAGGATCCGGCCGATAGGCAGACAGAGGCGGTATCCAAGGCACTGTTCTTGGTGGCAGGGTTGGCCATGAGACCAGCTCTGGCGTCAGCCATGGTGGCGCAATCTCTTACCGAGTGTGCGACTGAGTTGCACAATGAGTTGAGCTGCGGGTGCTCACCTGAGGCTTCACAGCAGACGGACCATCTGATACAGGGTCTTCGGTACCTGTGTGACGCAGCTTTGGACCTGCTTCCCATGCTGTCTAAGATGTCAGTTTTTGCAGTCATTATCAGATGGGTGCTGTGGTTACGCTGTTGGTCGGGTAACTACGCATCAAAAAAGGGCCTCACGGATCTTCCCTTTCAGGGGGGTCGGCTCTTTGGGGCACAGTTGGATGAATTCATTAAGGATTTCACCGTGGGGAAGAGTACCTTTCTTCCGGAGCCCAGGCGAAGGGAATTCCGCCGTAAGCAGGGTCCTGCTCCTTCGGGCCAGTAGAGATTTTTCATGCGCCCGGCGCAGCGGGCAGGGGCTAAAGGCCCGGCAAGTCTGCCTCGGGGTCCGGTAAATGGCCCTGGCAGCGCAAGAGCGAAAAGAGGGAGGAAAAGTCCTCCTGCGCATGATGGGTTGCCCCCACCCGAGTCTTGGGTGGGGGGGACCACTTCTGGGGTTCACAGACAGGTGGACTGCCCGCATTTCTGACCGGTGGGTGCAGGAAGTGGTGTCCTCAGGATACAGGATAGAGTTCAGCACTCTACCCCCAGACAGGTTCTTCCCATTGAACTTGAGACTCCCTCAGGGGCGTCGAGAGGCTCTCCTAGGCGCTGCTCAGACGCTTTCCGAACAAAGGGTGATTGTGCCGGTACCTCCACTGGAAAGGTTCCGTGGCTTCTATTCAAACCTATTTGTGGTGCCCAAAAGGGGTGGGGTCAGGACAGTTCTGGACCTAAAAGCGCTAAACCACTTTGTGAGGGCGCGAAAATTCAAGATGGAATCTGTCCGATCGGTCGTGTCCGCCCTGCACCAATGGGACTTCATGGCGTCTCTGGATATCAGGGACGCGTATCTCCATGTTCCCATTTGTCCCCGGCACCAGCGCTTTCTGGGCTTTGCGGTGGGGGATATGCATTACCAATTTGTGGCACTTCCCTTCGGTCTGGCCTCGGCTCCTCGGGTATTCACCAAGCTGGTGGCTCCGGGGCTGGCGCTATTGAGGCAGAGAGGCATTGCAGTGGTAGCATACCTCGACAATATACTCCTGCGAGTGGAGTCTGCTTCGGTCCTGGAGGAGAATGTGGCGATCACCATGACCTCATTGAAAGACTTCGGCTGGCTGATCAACCTGCGGAAGTCAACGTTGACCCCATCCTGTCGACTGGAATATCTGGGTCTGATTCTGGACATGGAGCAGGCGAAGGTGTTCTTACCTCTGGCCAAGTTACTAACACTGCAAGCAGCGGTGCGAACCCTGCTGTCACGCCAGTGGTCCTCCTTACGGTTCTGTATGTGGGTGTTGGGGCTCATGGTCTCAGCCTTCGAGGCGATACCCTACGCCCAGAGTCACACTCGGCTCCTACAGCGAACGATTCTGTCACGGTGGGACAAGTCTACGCTGTCCCTGGACCAGCTGATCAGATTGGATCATCAGACCAGAGGATCGTTGACCTGGTGGCTTCGGGCCCCAGCTGTAACGTTGGGGAAGTAGTTTCTCCCCTTGAATTGGTCGATAGTCACGACGGACGCCAACCTTATCGGGCTGGGGGTCCTGGGGCAGCTGTCTGCTCAGGGCCGTTGGTCGGCGCAGGAAGCTCGCCTTCCGATAAATGTGCTGGAGTTGAGGGCGATCAGGCTCTGCCTCTCCCACTAGACGGTAAGGTTGCGCGGCCTCCCGATTCGGGTTGTCGGACAACGCCACAGCGATGGTGTACGTGAACCATCAGGGCAGAATGAGGAGCTCGGCAGGGGCTGCGGAAGCGGCTCTCATTCTGAAATGGGCAGAACTTCACGTGCCGCGATCTCCGCCATTTACGTTCCGGGCGTAGAAAATTGGCAGGCGGATTTTCTCAGTCGCCAGACGCTGGATGGTCCCTACATCCAGAGGTGTTCCGCCAGATTTGCCACAAGTGGGGCACGCCAGACGTGGACGTCATGGTGTCCAGGTTCAATCACAAGGTGCAGACCTTCGTGTGCAGAACAAGGGACCCATTGGCGGTATCAGGCAGCATCAACTACTGTACGCCTTCCCTCCCATCAAGCTTCTACCGCGGCTACTGCGCAGGGTGGAAGCGGAGGGGATTCAGACAATCCTGGTAGCTCCGGATTGGCCTCGGTGCCCTTGGTACGCCGACATGGTGCGGATGGTGACAGATGTTCCCTGGCGTCTCGCTACGCGCGAAGATCTGCTGTCGCAGGGACCCATCCTGCACCCTGCTTTACCCTCGCTGGCTTTGACGGCTTGGCTATTGAGTCCCAGGTGTTGAGGGATAGGGGTGTCTCTGACTGTGATCCCTACCATGCTTAATGCACGCAAGTGTACTTCGCGCAAGATATATCATCGCACCTGGAAGGCCTATATTGCCTGGTGTGAGGCGGGGGGTTGGAATCCCCGCTCTTACGTTGTATCCCAGGTGCTGGCTTTTTTGCAGCAGGGCCTGGATAACAAATTGGCATTGAGTACTCTCAAGGGTCAGATTTCGGCTCTGGCTCTTTGTACAGGGTGTACGCCATGTGGCTCCTCAGGTACAATCCCCTTTGGCGCCGTGGGATTTGAATTTGGTACTTTCTGTACTGCAGAAACCGCTATATGAGAAATTCAGGGATATTCCCTTACAATTGCTGTCGCAAAAGGTAGCTTTCTTGGTGGCCATTACATCCGCTAGACAGGTGTCTGAGGTGGCAGCATTGTCCTGTAGGTCTCCCTACTTGGTCCTTCATAAGGACAAGGCGGTCCTGCGGCCTTTCCCTTCATTTCTACCAAAGGTGGTTTCCTCGTTTCACATTAATGAGGATATTGTTCTCCCTTCATTATGTCCGCACCTGTCGCATCCCAAGGAATTTGAGTTACATTCATTGGATGTCGTAAGGGCTTTGCGGGTGTATTTGCGGCTACAGCTTCTTTTCGGAAGTCTGATGCGTTTGTGCTGATAGAAGGCCAGCGCAAAGGGTTGGTGGCCTCGTCGGCTACTGTTTCCCGTTGGATCAGGCAGACCGTGACCCATGCGTATACTGTTCGGGGCAAAGTCCCCCCTTTTCCGGTCACGGCTCATTCCACCAGGGCAGTTAGCACTTCCTGGGCTTTAAGACACCAGGCCTCGGTGTCTCAGGTGTGCAAGGCGGCTACTTGGGCCTCGGTGCACACTTTTGCTAAGTTTTACAAAGTTGATGTGTCAGCATGGTGCTTTTGGCCGTAAAGTGTTACAGGCGGCAGTGTAGGCGCGTCTGGTGCCTCCTGAGAGGATTCTGTTGGGTACAGTTGTTGTTGTTTACCCACTCCTCTTGAATGACACTGCTTTGGGACTTCCCCACTTGTCAATGAAGGTCTGCGTCTGTCAGTGAACGTAGGAGAAAATAGGATTTTATTAAGAACTTACCGTAAAATCCTTTTCTCTGAGTTCACTGACAGACGCAACACCCACCCCTCTGTTTTGCGTTTGTACGGCTTGTTACGAACTGATATGCTATGCAGAGCTGGGGGGGGTTATATGCTGGAGTGAGGACGGCCCCCTGGGAGGGGTCAGCTTGCTTTTTTTTTATTTGCCTAGTCTACTCCTAGTAGGATGTGCATAAACCCCACTTGTCAATGAAGGGCTGCGTCTGTCAGTGAACTCAGAGAAAAGGATTTTACGGTAAGTTTTTAATAAAATCTTATTTTGTTCAGGCGCATCCTGATTAGAGCTGCACGATTAATCGTATTAAGATCGTGATCTCGATCTACCCCCCCCCCCCCCCTGCGATCTCCATTGGGCATTACCGCGATTTTTAGTGCTTTTAATGGGATCCGACTTGGGGGGCGAATCAGCGCGATTTGACAGTAAAAAAGTGCCTGAAGCCTTTTGAAGTCTGAGCGACTTGAGTCTCAGGGGAACAGCCAAGTCTGGGCAGACAGCCAACTTCTGAGTCATCATTGATACAAGAGATACATCAAAGGCATTGAACTCTGAGTGAACTCCCCTTGTATAGTTCTTTGGTTTAACCATTTAAAGACTCAATTTTTCCTGACACTTGCTGTTTACAAATAAAAATCCATTATTTTGTGCTAGAAAATGACTTGGAACCCCCAAACATTATATATTTTTTTTTTTAGCAAAGACCCTAGAGAATAAGATGGCGGTTGTTGCAATATTTTATGCCACATGCTGTTTGCGCAGCAGACTTTTAAACGCAATTTTTTTGGAAAAATTACCCCTTTCAAAAACCTAAACAGTGCTCTTAGCCCAATTTTTTTATATATTTAATATATTACGCCGCGAGAATCGTGAGAGAATCGTGATCTTTATTCTAAGCAAAAAAATTGTGATTCTCATTTTGGCCAGAATCGTGCAGCTCTAATCCTGATAGGTGGTGACAACGCTCTGTCCCTGTGTTCCAATTGTGCTTCTGCATTGCCACACAGACTTCCTTGGTGGCTGTTACATCACACAGGCATGGTCCACTGTTCTTACCATCAGGAAATCTGCCACAAAAAAATGCCCTGCGCTCGTCGCTTGAGTGATTTAGACAGGAAGTAGCTAGGGGTGATCAGCAGCACTGAGATACAACAAAGGATGTGAAAACAAGTATTTTATTTTAAAGTGGTTGTAAAAGCAAAAGTTTTTTTTATCTTAATGCATTCTCTGAGTACTCTATTGATCCAGCCCTGTGCTCGCCTTCAGTTCTTCTGCCCCCTCTCCCCACTCTCACAAGCTTGGCTGAGAGCAGCGGGAGCCATTAGCTTCTGCTGTTGTCAGTCCATCCATGAGGGGGGGGGGGGGGCGCGTGGCTGAGCCTGGCTATGTGTGTCTGCAGACACACACAGCCGGGCTCGGGGATCGAGCCTGAATGAGTGCCACCCATAGCAAGTGGCTTGCTATGGGTGCACTCCAAAAGCAGGAGCAGCTGAAAGTGCAGGCGGGGAACCCCAGAAGAGGAGGTTCAGGGCTGCTCCGTGCAAAACCATTGTATAGAGCAGGTAAGTATAACATGTTTCTTTTTTATTTTTTTTAAATTAACCTTTACCATCACTTTCAAGCTTCGCTTAATATATACCCAAATGCAATCACTTAATCTATACCCAAACATTTTTTTTGTTTTGGATAGAATGGGGGAGGATTAGAACCCCTGTCAGGTGTTAATGCTACCCAGCAGAAAGATTTGTTCTCACTTCCTGTTCTGGGGACAATTTTTTTTTACCAGATTG
This sequence comes from Glandirana rugosa, assembly GCA_018402905.1. Lineage (NCBI taxonomy): Eukaryota > Metazoa > Chordata > Amphibia > Anura > Ranidae > Glandirana > Glandirana rugosa. The sequence continues at coordinate 224,276 of BLSH010338370.1, read as the reverse complement.
GAAGTGAGGGAGAATCTGCAAACAGGGAAACAGCTGACAGATATTCTGTTTCAATAGTTATTATTGTATTAGTAAAACAAAGTAAGAAGATCATTTAATGGAGTATCTAACAAGGAAACATACAAGTGTGAGGCTTAGTAGGAACTGGTGGAGACCATAACGCATAGGCTAGGTCTGTCGCAACGCTCTCTAGCACACATAAACTTGTATCTAATGAAGGACGGTAACTGATTATAGACTACAATTAAAGTGTTTGAACAACATAAACTCTGTGAGGTTACCATCCGGCTAACCACCTGATGAACATACATATGCGAGAGAACGTGGACGCCCAACATTAATAGAACATAACCACGATAGATTGGATGGATGGCGATAATGCCTCTAACTTATATTGTGTGATAATTAAGGCACTTACAACTATCAAACCTTTCAACTGTCCCATATGGGGGACCATATTCCCAAAAATATGCCCAAGAGTGTCTGGGTTATAATAAAGAATGGGGAGAAACAAGAGGGCTGCAGAAACCCGATGCCAAGGTTGGCACAAGACAAAGAGAAGAACAGAAAAGGAGGAAATGGAATAAAAGGAAGGGAAAATCCAACCGGGAACCCATCGTCGGTCGACCAAGATATGAACTCTATGTACTGGGGACCTGCAAGTAGACAAGCCAGGGAGACCATATTTTATCGAAAAGAGTTTGTTTGTCACCTAGAACACTCACTATCTTTTCGTTCAGCATGATCCACGTAAGTTTGCGTTTCATTAATGTTATGTCTATTTAACAGGGCTTTTCCATGCTGTGGACCACTAGGAACATGTAATGCAGCGGTTCTCAACCCATGGGTCACGACCCCCTGGGGGGTCGATTGCCGATTTCCAGGGGGTCGCGTCTCGCTGTAATGCACAGAGTTGGCATCTCGCTATATGCCTTTAAGAGTGCAGCTCGGCGCCCAGATGACTCACCGCATCTCTCCTCCTCCCCTGCTGACTGACGTCATTCTCAGCCTGCCCGCTGCAATTGCCGGACGAGGAGGAGAGACGCGATGAGTCATCTGAGGGCCAAGCAGCGCTCTTAGAGGCATATAGCTGCAATTGTATTATAAAACACTATACCCCCTCCTGTGCATAGCCACCTCTGTACCCTCCCTGTGCATAGCCACCTCTGTACCCCCTCCTGGGCATAGCCACCTCTGTACCCCCTCCTGTGCATAGCCACCTCTGTACCCCCTCCTGTGCATAGCCACCTCTGTACCCCTTTCTGTGCATAGCCACCTCTGTGCCCCCTCCTGTGCATAGCCACCTCTGTACCCCCAGTCCACAAACCTCTGTATCCCCCTGTCCACAGCCACCCCTGTATCCTCCTGTCCACAGCCACTTCTGTACCACCACTGTCCACAGCCACTTCTGTATCCCCCCCGTCCACAGCCACCTCTGCATCCCCCCCCCCCCCCGTCTACAGAAATGAAGGATCAACGAAAATAATTTTACTGTTAGGGGTCCCCACAACTTGGGAAATTTTATTAAGGGGTCACGACACAAGAGGGGTTGAGAACCACTGATGTAATATATTAACGTTTGGGTATGTTGAGGTACATCTTGTTAACCATTGTGACCATTGTTAACCATTGCGACCGAGAATATAAATAATTGGACCCTCATCCAAAAGTTGTGAATCTTAGGGCATGTCCACCATATGTGCAGTGGCATGCCTACCTGGCCACATCCCCTGAAGCAGGAGGCCTAGGTTCCCAGATACATTTTGGACAGGCGCTCTGGCACTAAGTATGATCTGGCTTGTACTTTGTATCCTGCCTCAATCGGGGCAACATCGAGGATACCTTTATGGATTTGCGAACTCCATTTGTGCCAGTCCTCCACCTCAGGGGCTTTGTCCAGATCCCTCTCCCACGCCACCTGATAAGACAGTCTAGTCAGGGGGACTGATGGTGAACAGTTTATAGAGCATGGAGACACCCACCCCAGAGAGCAGCATCCTGCATGCACCTGTTTTCAAACATGGTGCATACTGTTAGGTCAGAGCCATCCTTTTGTAATGAATTAAGAAAGTGCAGGATTTGTTTAAGTGAAAATTCTCAGTGAGCTGACAAATATTCCAACCTTCCCCTACTACTAGCTGCACTATGGGGAGATATAATCAACACAAATTGTTATGGCTCTGAAATCATTAATACATCATTATTTTTTTAAACAAGCAGTGAAGCTACCTGAATTTAACCTGGTATTAGCCTTCTGCAGTCCTGTGTACAGCAGGGCTGGAGTGTAAGAGGAAGAAACAGTACAGGAAACCAATTAGTTTGTGTGCTGACAAGGACCATACTGATAGGAGGAGAGAGCAGAGTGACAGAGATATGAGCTCATCACTGTGCTGCTTCTTCTTTCATTGTCCAATCATAAACTGGGGGCAGGTCCAGGACAACGTTAGCTCAGAGGAAGTGGTTTGAGTCATGTTGGCCATCAAACGGAGGACATCTAGCCACAGAAAAAAGTACTGAAAGGCAAATCTCTAGAACAGGGATATGCAATTAGCGGACCTCCAGCTGTTGCAGAACTACAAGTCCCATGAGGCACAGCAAGACTCTGACAGCCACAAGCATGACACCCAAAGGCAGAGGCATGATGGGACTTGTAGTTTTACAACAGCTGGCGGTCCGCTAATTGCATATACCTGCTCTAGAAGGAAGCTGAATAGTTTAGTAAAAGATGGTCTTTTTATTTTATGTTTTAATTAGCTATTCATTTTTATCTTTTATTTATTTTTTTGATTGAAGTCTGCTTTAAAAAAAATAAAATTTTTACTTCTGTCTGTGTTGCTTTTAGAAAAATTTACCTGCCCTTCATGTCCTGAGGGCAACCTTTTTACCAGACAGGAAGTAAAGGTACCTCTCTAACATAGCTTCTGGTGGCAGTAGAAGCTGACAGTCCTATCTCTCCCCACGCTAAAAAAAAAAAAAAAAAAAAAAAAAAGAATATTGTATCAAATACCATAATTTTCATTTCCTCATGCAAATCTATGGCAGCATACATATGGTAGAACTCTGCACCTATCTCCACCCACAGGCCCAATGTAAATATATGTAGCGCCCCCATAGTAATAGGTGCCTTTTGTAGTGGATTTTTGCAGGAGAGGCAAATTTAGTCATGCCTGACAATAAGAGCAAGCCTGAGTGTTTTGATCTGGACAGGGGAGTGGCCCAGGGAGGGCTGGAGATTGCAGGAAGGAATACCCCTTGGATACTCCTCCCCTTTGCTTCTGAAAGGCTCTGGAAAAGGGGATGGATGAGGAGGTGTCACGTTCTGAAATATGTTAAGGAGCCCTGATCAATCCCCATCCTGGATTGGCAGGGGGCAGGCCTCCTTAAATACTATGATCTGCCCAGCTGGGGGGAGGAGAGTGTTGGATGGAAGAGAGAGATGTAGCAGAGGTGCTGTGGAGGCCTCACCTGGGAAGGGAGCCCCCAGTCTGGGGGGGGGGGGGGGGGTGACCTTGAGGCCTGGTGGCTTGGGTGCAGCCAGGAAGAGGAGTTGGTTCCTGGAGGGGCACAAGGCAGCAGGAAAGCAGCAGAGAGGCTACATAGAGGACTCTTTAAAGGATCCACTGGTGTCGGTGAGTGGCAGCTCTAGGGAGCTGGAGGAGCAGGCTGGGTGAAGACAGTGGACAGTCTGTAGAGGTTGGAGGAGCCAGTCAGGGGAGCAGTGTCACTGGACAGTGAGGTAGGCCGGAGTGGAAGAGGATGGGCTGGGAGCAGTAGTCCATCAAGACCCGGCTAGCACATTGTACTTAGCTACACTCTGAGGGCCTGTGGCCTTACAATCGAAGGCCTGTGGCCCTTGCCTGTGATGGGCGGCCCAGAGGTCCTGCTGACAAGGAAGTGCAGGCCTCACCACTAGCAGGGGTAGAGGAAGATGTAATGGAGACTTGATAAATTTCCCTTCAGGCCTAACAGTAAGGAAGCCAATGTTGTGCAGGAGAGAAGTGAAGGAGAGCAAGCGTCAGTGCTGGAGGAAATAATAGTGTATATACAGAGGTGTATATAGAATGGTCCTATATCCTAATCTACTGGGCATCCCACAGTCGTTCCTACCCTATCCAAGTTTAACCCCTCAATAAAAATACAAACACAAAGTACCGACCTGTTCAGTGGCTATGGATTAACAGAAAAGTGTGTGATTGAGGGCAGAGAGACAGGTGAACCACAAACACCAGCCACCCCTAAGGGGGCCATTGGCTACATCTATAAAAGGAAGTAAAGAGGAACCTGCCCCATTCTCTATACAAATAACAAGATCAACAGAGAGGATCCATATGCTGCCATACATTGGCATCTGAAAAGGAAAATGATGGTAAGTATTTGATGCAATTTTTGTTTTCCTGATGCCAGTAAGGCAGCAGACATATGATACATATAAAGCTGAACAGTGAGAGCTATAATCCAAAATCAGACTTTATTACATTAGACATGGAAGCCTGAATCTTCTTTCTACCAAAGTCCATGGACGCGAGAGTCCCTGGATATTCCCTGTTGCGCCTGAGGCAGTCAACTAGCTTGGTACCCTGCAGATGGTCTCCATTGACATTTTACCTGTTCTACCCAGAACGTAGACACGCACCTAACTGAATAAGCCTTTACCACTTCCAGAGGCTCTTGCTGGGCAACCTTGTTTGCTGGACAATCTTGACAATCCAAGATGACAAGGTTCTTGCTGTAGCTTCCCCCTACACATTTGCCTGATGGATACACAAACATCCTCCTGGAGGATCTAAACTAGGAAGCATCTTGAAGGTAGGCGTATTAGACACTTGGCACATCCAGCTAGTGTAGGATAGGTTCTGTATCTGCCAGAAAGGATGGAAGTACCACTTTGTTTGTAAGATGAAAACCAAAGCCACCTTGGGGACAAAAGTGCTTGAGGGGTCTAGGCCCCTCTTTGTCTGAAAGGAATAAGATGTAGGAATATGTAGCCCCAAGTGCTTGCAATTCTGATACTTTCCCTGAAGTTATAACCACTAAGAGCACTGCCTCTCAAATGATGTGGCACCAAGGACTACTTTCTGATGGTGCGAACAGAGCCTGGACATGGAAATGCAGGACCAGAAGGAGATCCCACTGGGGAATGTCCCTCCTCGGGGACAAAGTTTCAGGACCTACAGTATCTCATAAAAGTGAATACACCCCTCACATTTTGTAAATATTTTATTATATCTTTTCATGTGACAACACTGAAGAAATGACACTTTGCTTCAATGTAAAGTAGTGAGTGTACAGCTTGTATAACAGTGTAAATTTGCTGTTTCCTCAAAATAACTCAACACACAGCCATTAATGTCTACATTGCTGGCAACAAAAGTGAGTACACCTCTAAGTGAAAAAGTCCAAATTGGGCCCAAAGTGTCAATATTTTGTGTGACCACCATTATTTTCCAGCACTGAAAAGATATAATAAAATAGTTACAAAAATGTGAGGGGTGTACTCCCGAAGTGTTCAGCTATCTTCTCACATGCCCTCTTTTTCCTGGTGATAGCTGAAATGGCTGATATTTGAACTTTAGCAGAACTGAGGCCGAGCCCCAAATCCAGACCCTTGTGAAGAAAAAGATAGCAACTGGGCAACCTTCAGGTTGTGAGGATCAAAGTATTGCTCCGCTGTGAAGAGTGTTAATCTGTTCCAGACTTTGGGGTAAACCGGCTTTGTTGACATCCTTCCTGGAACCTATCCAGGATTTAACCATTGCTAGAGAACGGCATTTCCGCCGAACCTTCACTCTCAATTTTCAGGCCATTTTGGGACAGGAATTGTAGGAACACTGGTATCTACCAATGGGTGAGGGTAGCGAGAGAGGCACTTTGTGAATGAATGGAATGAATGGAGATGCAAACAGATTCAGCTTAGGGAGGCCCCATATTTGAGTGATATGGGCAACATCTGATGAAGGACCCATTCACTGGGATCCAAAAACCACCTGGCAAAACAGTCCACTTCAAAATCCCGTAAAGCGCTGTGCAAACTGTTGGCGCTATATAAATCCTGTATAATAATAATAATATTCTGTACCTGAAGATTTCCTTCAGTCCAGGCCTTGATCAGTTCCACTTTCTCAGTAACCCGCTGTCTGTTCCCCTTTGTCTCTGAATGTATACCACTGCTGCTGTGTTGCCCACGTGCAGAGTAACCAGGCAGGCCCGAATGTGAGGCGACAGCCCAGTTAGTGCTATCCCAGCTGCTCAGACATCCCATACATTGGAGACTACCCCGTCTGCTAGGAAACTCTACCTGCCTAGCTCTCGCTGCCATTGGCGGTAACAATAGTTCAGGGTAGCAGACCTAACAGATGGGATCGAGTGAGGGTCCTCTGACGCACCCATCACCAGAGGCTTTTATGGATCTCAGGAGAAATCTTTTGAATTGACTCAGGTGATGCCTGCTGTGTTGCAAAAAGGAAACTCTTTGGAATGTTTAGAGATTCCAGTGTGCCCAGGATAAAATAGCAATACAAAACACCATTGTCCTCAGGAGACCCATGCATTGGAAAGCTGGCATCACTGACAAAGATATTACCTTCTGAAGACTCACTTGCTACTTGGCAATTCCTGGAGAGAAAAATAAAGGAGCTCGTCTGATTATCAAACTTCTCCCCCGCATTGATGACTCGACGGGTCGGTCTCTTGACATCTATCCAGCCAAAACCTCTCAGGCTGAGGAGAACAATCTCCCATGAATTATTAGGTGGTCTGGACCCTGGGCAGCAGTAGAATACCACTCAAGTAGTGATGGATTTGCAGCTCCCCATTTCCACAGAGGGGCTAACACAGAGATTATCACCTTTGTATAGGTCATTGGTGAAGTGAAGAGCCAAAAAGGAATGCAGACAAACTGGAAATGTCCAACGTGACTCAATTTCTCTAAGTTGAGCACTGGTCTCCAGTCTCTGATTTCCTGAGAAACAGAGGAGAGTAAAAGCTTGTAAATCTCTCTGCATGAGGAATGGGAATCATTGCCCTTTGTAGCCATAGAATGTTAATGTACTGAGAGGGGATATCCACCTTCTGAGCAGAATGTGATACTCTGGTACGGATGAAGAAATGCTTCAGAGCATAGGTGCTCACAGCCTATTGCATTAAGGTGTGCACCCCAAAGCTCAAGCATATTTGCGTGTGCGTGCATGTGTATATAGTGATGGTGTCAGCAGAGCAATGGATGGTGTCAGTAAGGCAGAGATTGGTGTCAGTAGGGCAGTGGTCGGTGTCAGTAATTTTTATTTTTATTATTTATTTACAATTATTTTAGGAGCCCATTTAGGGGGCTTTGGTGAAATATCAGGAGTCTAAACAGGGGAAATCTGCATCACATAGGGTTATTTAGACTTTAAAAATTGCTAACTGTTTATGATACATAGTGCACAGAGCAAACCAAATGTCACCCCCCTTAGGGTTTACATGTACTTTAAATATTAAACAGAAGGAATGTCAGCAAAGGATGTCAACTCCTAATTATTTTCCCAGTCATACTGTACTTCAAAAATTGGTTCCTTGTGTACATAAAGCGCCCACTCGTTCACCATCTGCCCATCTCCATGACCTCTACCATCTTTGTTCTTCATGTTAGATGTCATTAGGGAACCATCACCCAGCAGAGATGCTCCACTTCATTGTCTGTCATTTGATCAGTCTAATGTGGCGTTTACCATCACTACACTTTACCAGCTATGATTAAACCTCAGGTTATGCCAAGCAGTTGCACACAGCAAAATGTTCCACGATAATGTGACCAGTACAGTCTATATTAGTGCCCTGACAGGAAGATGGCGCTAGTCCTTACGGTATTTCTGTGTACAAATATCGTGCTGTATGTAAATTCTGTGATGACCTCTTATATAAACAGTGATGCAAGTTTTAAAGTGCATGTCGTGCTATAAACATGTGTCTTTATGGCATTCCTGATCGCGGTAGAAGGACAGTCCCGTGATTATATCTGACATGACCAGTGTAATAGCACCTTGTAAAACGACACACGTTGACGAACCGTATTGGACTCCAAATTAGTATCGACCATTTCACATCACTACCATTTGCGGTGTAATCTGACTAGTTTACTGTCTGTTACTTCACCTCGTAGAGACGACCCACTACCAAGGGATTACTGTAGATTGTACTTCTTGTTTCTACCATCTCCAGTACCT
>BLSH010338370.1:197168-207977 GCA_018402905.1 Glandirana rugosa | reverse complement strand
CTCAACACGGTAGCCGCGCTACCGAACTGTTATTTGATTTTATTCTTCCTTTTTATCCTTGATGCTTTTATGGGCGCTATTTACAAATAGTTTGTCCACAAGTTTATACTTACTTTAAGTAAATAAATAAAAACATATTTTACGATAATACACTATCTGGGATTTTTCTATTTTTACCCACACCCGCACACCGGAGCGTTTTTCACCAAATCCAAGGACCATCTGGATGGATTGATCAGGACCTACAGGAGGGAGGCAATCAGGCTGTCCAACCTGAGCTGACCGGGGTAAAGATACAGCAAAGGCGAGCTACCCCTGTAGGGGTACCTACCTCTGGTGAGTGGGGACACAGGTGGGGAGCACGGATTGAAGTCACTGGAATACCGGGCAGGAGTGTGTGAAGTCACTGGATCACTTTATGAACTATACGTTTCAACGGCAAAAAATCACAATACTTGCAGCAACAGTCTTCATATTCAACGCATATCTTTACTGAGACTTGGTTTTATCATATAACGTTTGTACTTGATATACGGACATAACAACTGGGCATAGCCCGTGAAGAGTGTGTAGGTTTTAAACAATAACATTTTCTGCTGGACGTTTTAGATATCATAAATTTTTAATCATAAGGGCACGGATTTTTATACACATCCACATAAGTCACTATAATTGGAATAATACTATTGTTGTAATTTAAGGTTTCAGCTTTTCATATATTTATTTATTTTTATTATATTTTTTCACAGATCAATTTTCATTGATTTATTTATTTATTTATTTATTTCTCACTGATTAACTTTTGCACTTTAAAACTTGCATCACTGTTTATATAAGAGGTCATCACAGAATTTACATACAGCACGATATTTGTACACAGAAATACCGTAAGGACTAGCGCCATCTTCCTGTCAGTGCACAATATATGATTTTTTCTTAATTGAGAAATTCAGGAGGGCAGCTTTTCCCATAAACAACTTATTCCAGACCCTGGTATCTGTAGCGCAGGAAATCCAATTTTAATCTATATTAGTGCCCATCGGCAGAAACACAGATAAATCTGGCTACCCACAGGAGCCACTGAGCTGAGCATACTGATAGGAGGAGACAGCAGGGTGACAAAGAGATGAGATAATTACTGTGCTGCTTGTCTTTTTACTGTCCAGTCACTGGCTGGGGGCAGGTCCAAAATGACCTTGGCTCAGAAGAAGTGGTTGAATGATGCTGGCCATCAGACTGAGGACATCTAGCAGCAGAAAGAAGGAACCCAGCTCTCCAGTACCTCAGATTATTTATCACCTTTCCAGACCCTTTCTGGACTCTGCTCTCCAGGGATTGGATAAATCATGATATCCTCTTGTATTTTATTGTATTGTAACTGTATTGTCTCCCTTTTACATTGTAAAGCGCTGCGTAAACTGTTTGCGCTATATAAATACTGTACTTCAAAAATTGGTTCCTTGTGTACATAAAGCGCTCACTAGTTCACCATCTGGCCATCTCCATCACCTCTACCATCTTTGTTCTTCATGTTAGATGTCATTAGGGAACCATCACCCAGCAGAGATGCTCCGCTTCATTGTCTTCTGTAGTTCAGCAGCCCCCCAGAGCCCCCCTTTTACTTACCTGAACCCGAGTGTTTCAGGGACGGCGATGAGCACAGCCGCTCCAGCTGCTGGCTCGGATCCTCATTGGATAGATTCATAGCAGCAGGAGCCATTGTTGTCAATAAAATCTAGTGACGTGGAAGCCAGAGGGGCAGGACCAAGTCCCTCTGTCTGTGTCAATGGATTCAGCAGCAGGACTCGGGAGCGCACCCGCACGAGTGCCCCTAGGGAAAGCGCTTCTCAGAGGGGGCACTCGAGAAGAGGATGAGCCAGGAGCGCCGCTGGGGAACCCCAGAAGAGGAGGATTGGGGTCACTCTGTGAAAACCACTGCACAGAGGAGATAAGTGTGACATGTTTGTTATTTTTTTACAACCTTTACAACCCCTTTAACTAAATGAAGTAGGGGCATATTTATACAGTTGAAAGCCATGTTATATGCCTAAATCACATTTACGGTGGTTCAGGTATTTGAATAAAAGGCAGAAGAGCACCAGTCAATGTCACTTAGACTTTAAGTGCATATAGTAAAAATGTAAAATCATTTAAATCCTCACATTCTATTTCATTTAATTCTAGCCCAATTATATTCATTTGAATGCTCTTGAAGTTTGAGGAGAAGTGATCTGCACACAGGCTAGGGAGCGTTCCCGCACTGCTCGGCTGTGCTGCGATTGGCTGCAGTATGAACCAATCAGTAGGTGCCAGCCGCTGATTGGTCGCTGGCACCCAATGGTCAGCTCCGGACATTAAAGAAGAGAGCCCTGTGTAGGTAAACAAACACAGGGCTCTCTTCTGATAACAGTAATGTGCTGTTTTTTTCTTCCTGCCAAGCAGGAAGTAAAAAACAGCACATGGTTTAGTAAAAACACCTCACACAGTACACAGTAAAATATGTTGGCCACACATTTAACTTCTTGATCGCCCTAGATGTTAACCCCTTTCCTGCCAGTGTCATTAGTACAGTGACAGTGCATATTTTTAGCACTGATCACTTTATTGATGTCACTGGTTCCCAAAAAAGTGTCAGGTGTCTGATTTGTCTGCCGCAATATCGCAGTCGCTATAAGTCGCTGATCGCCGCCATTACTAGTAAAAAAAAAAAAAGAAAGAAAAAAATTCCATAAATATATCTCATAGTTTTTGGACATTATAACTTTTGCACAAACCAATCAATATATGCTTATTGGGGACTTTTTTTTTACCAAAAATATGTAGCAGAATACATTTTGGTCTAAATTGATGAAGAAATTAGATTTTTTACATTTTGTTTACTGGATATGTTTTATAGCAGAGGGGTAAAAAAATATATTTTTTTCAAAATTGGTCTGTTTATGTTTATAGTGGAAAAATCAAAACCGCAAAGGTGATCAAATATCACCAAAAGAAAGCTCCATTTGTGGGGACAAAAAAGGATATGAATTTTATTTGGGTACTGTACAATGTTGCACGACCACGCAGTTGTCAATTAAAGTAACGCAGTGCCATATTGTAAAAAAATGGCCTGGTCATGAAGGGGGTAAAACCTTCCTGAGCTGAAATGATTAGGTAAAAAAAAAATGTATGACTCCTGCCTGACGTCAAGCATACTTTTTATTGGTCACATGTTCTACCGGCAAAGCTGATTGCCTTAATTGCAAAAGTCCAGTGAAAGTGAAAGTGTGCATCTCGTCTCTTGCAGCGTTTTTTATTAGGCAAGAAAATCTTACCAAAGGTAAGCTGAAACACGTTGGCTTTGTATGAAGAGAGAACAAGAGCAGACTAAAACACTAAAAATATAGTAATCAGCAGTGGAATCGCAGGGGTGTGAGCCCTGGCAAATGTTCTGCGCTGAGACACCTGTAGATAAATGTTCAGAACTCCCACACCAAATAAATTACACTGAACTTTATCCAACTTTTTTTTTTCTTGTTTGGATAAGGTAAGGTATGTGTTAGAATCTCAGTCAGATTTATTGCTGTCTGAGGGAAATTTCCCCTCATGTCATAAAGACAGTAAGTAGAGTGGGGAAGGTTTAAAACCACTATCAGTTTTTTATTGATGTCCATGTCACTTATGGTCCATACACACCAGAATGCATTGTGCTTCACTGGGCAGCTTTGTCCAACATAGCTGACAGTGACCGCATAGATAGGCAATTTGCCTTGTATCCAATGTATTACGTTCATGTCACGGTTGCAGTCATGTGTGCTGCAAAACGTAGGACATGCACTACTTTTTTACCGTAGTTCACCATAGTGTGTTGCGACACACACCACCACATCACACCACACCTTAGTGCATAAAGGTGAATAAAAAAATGTAATTTCAATACATTCATATAAAAAAAATGTAAACAGTGCAATGCATTGTAATCAGCGCATCGGCAGTGTTCACATCAAAGTGCATACCAGCGATTCGGGTGCCTACATTGCCTTGCAGGATCCTATGGAGCCCTACTGTAGTCACCAGGGCTGGACTGGGACAACATTTTGGCCCTGGACTTCATCCAGACCGGCCCACACTGTCCACTACACTACACTGACTAATACACTGTCCACTACACTACACTGACCAATACACTACACTGACCAATACATTGACCACTACACCGTCCACTACACTACACTGACCAATACACTACACTGACCAATACACTGTCCACTACACTTTACTGCCCACTACACTACACTGACCACTACACTACACTGACCAATACACTGTTAACTACACTACACTGACCAATACACTGTCCACTACACTACACTGACCACTACACTACACTGACCAATACACTGACCACTACACTACACTGACCACTACACCGACCACTACACTACACTGACCAATACACTACACTGACCAATACACTGTCCACTACACTTTACTGCCCACTACACTACACTGACCACTACACTACACTGACCAATACACTGACCACTACACTACACTGACCAATACACTGACCACTACACTGACCAATACACTGTCCATTACACTACACTGTCCACTACACTACACTGACCACTACACTACACTGACCAATACACTGACCAATACACTACACTGTCCACTACACTACACTGACCAATACACTGTCCACTACACTACACCGACCAATACACTACACTGTCCACTACACTACACTGACCACTACACTACACTGACCAATACACTGTCCACTACACTTTACTATCCACTACACTTTACTGTCCACTACACTACACTGACAAATACACTGTACACTACACTGACCAATACACTGTCCACTACACTTTACTGTCCACTACACTACACTACACTGACCAATACACTGTCCACTACACTTTACTGTCCACTACACTACACTGACCAATACACTGTCCACTACACTACACTGACCAATACACTACACTGACCAATACACTGTCCACTACACTTTACTGCTGACTACACTACACTGACCACTACACTACACTGACCAATACACTGTTAACTACACTACACTGACCAATACACTGTCCACTACACTACACTGACCACTACACTACACTGACCAATACACTACACTGACCAATACACTACACTGACCAATACACTGTCCACTACACTACACTGACCACTACACTACACTGACCAATACACTGACCACTACACTACACTGATCAATACACTGTCCACTACACTACACTGTCCACTACACTACACTGACCAATACACTACACTGACCAATACACTGTTCACTACACTTTACTGTCCACTACACTACACTGACCAATACACTGTCCACTACACTACACCGACCAATACACTACACTGGCCAATACACTACACTGTCCACTACACTACACTGACCACTACACTACACTGACCAATACACTGTCCACTACACTTTACTATCCACTACACTTTACTGTCCACTACACTACACTACACTGACAAATACACTGTACACTACACTGATCACTACACTACACTGACCAATACACTGTCCACTACACTTTACTGTCCACTACACTACACTACACTGACCAATACACTGTCCACTACACTTTACTGTCCACTACACTACACTGACCAATACACTGTCCACTACACTACACTGACCAATACACTACACTGACCAATACACTGTCTACTACACTTTACTGTCCACTACACTACACTGACCACTACACTACACTTACCAATACACTGTCCACTACACTACACTGACCACTACACTGCATTGACCACTACACTACACTGACCAATACACTACACTGTCCACTACACTTTACTGTCCACTACACTACACTGACCACTAGACTGTCCACTACACTACACTGACCAATACACTGTCCACTACACTACACTGACCACTACACTGTTCACTACACTACACTGACCGCTACACTACACTCCAATACACTGTCCACTCCACTACACTGACCAATACACTGTCCACTACACTACACTGACCAATACACTACACTGACCACTACACTACACTGACCAATACACTGTCCACTACACTACACTGCCCAATACACTGTCCACTACATTACACTGACCAATACACTGACCACTACACTGTCCACTACACTACACTGACCAATACACTACACTGACCAATACACTGTCCACTACACTTTACTGTCCACTACACTACACTGACAAATACACTGTCCACTACACTACACTAACCAATACACTACACTGACCACTACACTACACTAACCAATGCACTGTCCACTACACTACACTGACCACTACACTACACTGACCAATACACTGTCCACTACACTTTACTGTCCACTACACTACACTGACCACTACACTTCACTGACAAATACACTGTACACTACACTGACCAATACACTACACTGACCACTACACTGCACTGACCAATGCACTGTCCACTAAACTACACTGACCACTACACTACACTGACCAATACACTGTCCACTACACTTTACTATCCACTACACTTTACTGTCCACTACACTACACTGACCACTACACTTCACTGATAAATACACTACACTGACCAATACACTGTCCACTAAACTTTACTGTCCACTACACTACACTGACCAATACACTGTCCACTACACTACACTGACCAATACACTGTCCACTACACTACACTGACCAATACACTACACTGACTACTACACTTTACTGTCCACTACACTACACTGACCAATACACTGTCCACTACACTACACTGACCAATACACTGACCACTACACTACACTGACCAATACACTGACCACTACACTGACCAATACACTACACTGACCAATACACTGTCCACTACACTTTACTGCCCACTATACTACACTGACCACTACACTACACTGACCAATACACTGTCCACTACACTACACTGACCAATACACTGTCCACTACACTTTACTGGCCACTACACTACACTGACCACTACACTGACCAATACACTGACCACTACACTACACTGACCAATACACTGACCACTACACTACACTGACCAATACACTGACCACTACACTACACTGACCAATACACTGTCCACTACACTACACTGACCACTACACTGTCCACTACACTACACTGACCAATACACTACACTGACCAATACACTGTCCACTACACTTTACTGTCCACTACACTACACTGACCAATACACTGTCCACTACACTACACTGACCAATACACTACACTGACCACTACACTGACCACTACACTGTCCACTACACTTTACTATCCACTTTACTGTACACTACTCTACACTGACCACTACACTACACTGACAAATACACTGTACACTACACTGACCACTACACTACACTGACCAATACACTATCCACTACACTTTACTGTCCACTACACTGACCAATACACTGTCCACTACACTTTTACTGTCCACTACACTACACTGACCAATACACTGTCCTCTACACTACACTGACCAATACACTGTCCACTACACTTTACTGTCCACTCCACTACACTGACCACTACACTACACTGACCAATACACTGTCCACTACACTACACTGCATTGACCACTACACTACACTGACCAATACACTACACTGTCTGCTACACTTTACTGTCCACTACACTACACTGACCACTACACTGTCCACTACACTACACTGACCAATACACTGTCCACTGCACTACACTGACCAATACACTGTCCACTACACTACACTGACCACTACACTGTTCACTTCACTACACTGACCAATACACTGTCCACTACACTTTACTGTCCACTACACTACACTGACCACTACACTACACTGACCAATACACTGTCCACTACACTACACTGACCAATACACTACACTGACCAATACACTGTCCACTGCACTACACTGCCCAATACACTGTCCACTACATTACACTGACCAATACACTGGCCACTACACTGTCCACTACACTACACTGACCAATACACTACACTGACCAATACACTGTCCACTACACTTTACTGTCCACTACACTACACTGACAAATACACTGTCCACTACACTACACTAACCAATACACTACACTGACCACTACACTACACTAACCAATGCACTGTCCACTACACTACACTGACCACTACACTACACTGACCAATACACTGTCCACTACACTTTACTGTCCACTACACTACACTGACCACTACACTTCACTGACAAATACACTGTACACTACACTGACCAATACACTACACTGACCACTACACTACACTGACCAATACACTGTCCACTACACTTTACTATCCACTACACTTTACTGTCCACTACACTACACTGACCACTACACTTCACTGACAAATACACTACACTGACCACTACACTTTACTGTCCACTACACTACACTGACCAATACACTGTCCACTACACTACACTGACCAATACACTACACTGACCACTACACTGCACTGACCACTACACTACACTGACCAATACACTACACTGTCCACTATACTTTACTGTCCACACCACTACACTGTCCACTACACTACACTGACCAATACACTGTCCACTGCACTACACTGACCAATACACTGTCCACTACACTACACTGACCACTACACTGTTCTCTACACTACACTATCCACTACACTGACCACTACACTGACCACTACGCTATACTGACCACTACACTGTCCAGTCCACTCCACTACACTACGCTGTCCACTACACTACACTGACCACTACACTATACTGACCACTACACTATACAGACCACTACACTGACCACTAAGCTATACTGACCACTACACTACACTGGCCACTACACTGTCCACTCTACTACACTACACTGTCCACTACACTACACTATTCTGACCACTACACTACACTGACCACTACACTGTCCACTCCACTCCACTGACCGCTACACAACATTGTCCACTACACTGTTCACTACACTACACTGACCACTACACTGTTCAACACACTACACTATCCACTACACTGACCACTACACTACACTGACCACTACGCTATATTGACCACTATACTACACTGACCACTACACTGACCACTACACTATACTGACCACTACACTGACTACTAAGCTATACTGACCACTACACTACACTGGCCACTACACTGTCCACTCTACTACACTACACTGGCCACTACACTACACTACACTGACCACTACACTACACTGACCACTACACAACATTGTCCACTACACTACACTGTCCACTACACTACACTGTCCACTACACTACACTGTCCACTACACTACACTGACCACTACACTACACTGACCACTACACTACACTGTTCACTACACTACACAGTGTCTCAACCGCCTTATATTCTCCCCCCTGATTGGCTGATACACAGCAGCGGCACCATTGGCTGCCGTTGCTGTCAATCAAATTAACTGGCCAATCAAATGAGAGAGGGGGCGGGGACGGGTCAGAGCTCAGTGTCTGAATGGACACAGGGATCTGTGACTCGGCTCGGGTGCACCCATAGCAAGCTGCTTGCTGGGGGGCACTGAACAGGAGGGGGGCCAGGAGCAGCGAAGAGGAACCCGAGAAGAGGAGGATCTGGGCTACTCAGAGGAGATAAGTACAACATGTTTGTTATTCTTATGGGAAAAAAACAAAACTTTACAATCACTTTGAGGCCCCTTTCACACTTGTGAGACGCGATTTTACTGCAATTTTTTTACGCAATTTTGCTGCGGTTTGGGATCAGTATGAATTTGTTGCAACTTTGGCACAATGAAAACATATTACAAAGTTGTACAGAAATAGTACAGAAAACGCATCTATATTATTCAGGTGCGATTTGCATATGAGTTTGAGGGTTTAACATTGAAGTCTATGGACCTCAAGTTGCATCAAAGTTGGACCAAAGTAATGCAGGGACTACTGTGAAGTCGGCGCGACTTGAAGTTGTTCAGATATGAATGGTACTCATTGGAAATCATGGGGAACAAATTGTCTTTGCAGTTCCAAGTCGCAGGACAAGTCGCATAAGTGTGAAAGGGGCCTTGCTCTAACCCCTTATCCTAAACCCCTTTCACACTGAGGCAGTTTTCAGGCATTTTAGTGCTAGAAATAGCGCCTGTAGAGTGCCTAAAACTGCTTCCCATGCCACCCCAGTGTGAAAGCCCGAGTGCTTTCACACTGGGGCGGTGCACTTGCGGGATGTTAGAAAAAGTCCTGCAAGCAGCCTCTTTGGGGTGGTTTGGGATAGCGGTATACATCGCTCTTAAACCACCCCTGCCCATTGGAATGACACGGGCACAGGGCTGGCCCAAGACATTGTGCTGCCTGGGTCCAAGAAAGAAAAAAAAATGATGCCCACCAAAAGGCCCCCACATCCATTATTCTATATGATAAATAAAATTAAATTTATTAGGAAGTCAGATTTACATGCAACAGCACCTTGTCTATATGCAAAATTATATGGGATTATGTTAAATTCCAAGGGGCGGGCTAGGGCAATATATAGACAGGCTAGGGTAGTATAGGGATGGGCTAGGGTAGTATGTAGGCAGGCTAGGGTAGTATATAAACAGGCTTGAGTAGTAATTGGTCACGCTAGGGTAGTATGTGGACAGGATAGGACAGTATAGGGGCAGGCTAGGGTAGTATGTAGGCAGGCTAGGGTAGTATATAAACAGGCTTGAGTAGTAATTGGTCACGCTAGGGTAGTATGTGGACAGGATAGGACAGTATAGGGGCAGGCTAGATCGGACGGATATATGATAGGATCGGACGGGGATATGACAGGATAGGACAGGTGTATG
>BLSH010338370.1:167116-197158 GCA_018402905.1 Glandirana rugosa | reverse complement strand
GCTAGGGTAGTATGTAGGCAGGCTAGGGTAGTATATAAACAGGCTTGAGTAGTAATTGGTCACGCTAGGGTAGTATGTGGACAGGATAGGACAGTATAGGGGCAGGCTAGGATAGTATATAGGCAGGCTAGGGTAGTATATGGACAGGCTAGGGTAGTATATGGACAAGCTAGGGTAGTATATAGACAGGCTAGGGTAGTATATAGACAGGCTAGGGCAGTATAGGGGTGGGCTAGGGTAGTATAGGGGCAGGCAGAGTGGCCGGGGGCAGTTGTCATCATGACACAAAACTGCTGGAAAAAAAATCTTGGTCGCCAATTTGCTGGGTAAATAGAAGAGAAGGAGAGGTGGCCGTGGTTCAGTTTGCTGTCCCTCTCAAAGTGTTGCCACTACACTTTACTGCCCACTATACTACACTGACCACTACACTACACTGACCAATACACTGTCCACTACACTACACTGACCAATACACTGTCCACTACACTTTACTGGCCACTACACTACACTGACCACTACACTTCACTGACAAATACACTGTACACTACACTGACCAATACACTACACTGACCACTACACTACACTGACCAATACACTGTCCACTACACTTTACTATCCACTACACTTTACTGTCCACTACACTACACTGACCACTACACTTCACTGACAAATACACTACACTGACCACTACACTTTACTGTCCACTACACTACACTGACCAATACACTGTCCACTACACTACACTGACCAATACACTACACTGACCACTACACTGCACTGACCACTACACTACACTGACCAATACACTACACTGTCCACTATACTTTACTGTCCTGAAGTTGTTCAGATATGAATGGTACTCATTGGAAATCATGGGGAACAAATTGTCTTTGCAGTTCCAAGTCGCAGGACAAGTCGCATAAGTGTGAAAGGGGCCTTGCTCTAACCCCTTATCCTAAACCCCTTTCACACTGAGGCAGTTTTCAGGCATTTTAGTGCTAGAAATAGCGCCTGTAGAGTGCCTAAAACTGCTTCCCATGCCACCCCAGTGTGAAAGCCCGAGTGCTTTCACACTGGGGCGGTGCACTTGCGGGATGTTAGAAAAAGTCCTGCAAGCAGCCTCTTTGGGGTGGTTTGGGATAGCGGTATACATCGCTCCTAAACCACCCCTGCCCATTGGAATGACACGGGCACAGGGCTGGCCCAAGACATTGTGCTGCCTGGGTCCAAGAAAGAAAAAAAAATGATGCCCACCAAAAGGCCCCCACATCCATTATTCTATATGATAAATAAAATTAAATTTATTAGGAAGTCAGATTTACATGCAACAGCACCTTGTCTATATGCAAAATTATATGGGATTATGTTAAATTCCAAGGGGCGGGCTAGGGCAATATATAGACAGGCTAGGGTAGTATAGGGATGGGCTAGGGTAGTATGTAGGCAGGCTAGGGTAGTATATAAACAGGCTTGAGTAGTAATTGGTCACGCTAGGGTAGTATGTGGACAGGATAGGACAGTATAGGGGCAGGCTAGGATAGTATATAGGCAGGCTAGGGTAGTATATGGACAGGCTAGGGTAGTATATGGACAAGCTAGGGTAGTATATAGACAGGCTAGGGTAGTATATAGACAGGCTAGGGCAGTATAGGGGTGGGCTAGGGTAGTATAGGGGCAGGCAGAGTGGCCGGGGGCAGTTGTCATCATGACACAAAACTGCTGGAAAAAAAATCTTGGTCGCCAATTTGCTGGGTAAATAGAAGAGAAGGAGAGGTGGCCGTGGTTCAGTTTGCTGTCCCTCTCAAAGTGTTGCCTGTGTCCAATAGACCCACTGGGATTCATGGTAGGGCCGGCCCTGCACGGGCAACATGGGCGCTTTTAACCCCTTCTTGGGGGTTAAAAGCGCCCTGCTAGTGGTGGAAAAGCGCCGCTTAAACAGCGGTAAAGTGCTGCTAAAGCAAGCGGCACTTTACCACTAATGCGGCCCACGCCCCAGTGTGAAAGGTAATAAAAAATTAAATAAAAGCTGATGGAAAACCTAAAAAAGCTGAAAAACCTAGCAAAAAATAATACAACAGATGACTGCTTTCTCTATTGGCTAATAAAAAGAATGCTAAAGCTCAAAAACTATGTATAAAAACACGCATAAAAATGCACCAAAATCGCACCAAAAAAAATGCTGTAAAACCACTCAAAGACGCTACGCTCAGGTGTGAATGAAGCCTTATTCTCCAGTGGCTGATTGATAAAAAAGCAGAGTTTTTAGTGTTATTTAAATTGTTGAAAAGGAAAACCTTGGGACGACTTGTAGCAGGTGGCAGACCCGAATGGCTAAACCCGAGGTGCTTATGTTTGACCTCCCCTCCAGGTATCTTAGCCGTCAGCCATCACCAGGTATGAATGTCTTACAGAGCTGGTTACAGCAGTGTCAGCAGGAGACTGACGGAAAGAGTCAGGGAGGGGCCACAACTATGGGAGAGTCACCCCTCCCTAAGAGCAAAGTGCCTGAGCCCCAGGGGGCTGAAAAGGCGAGAAGACGATGGGAGAAGGAGGAGAAAAAGAACAGGCGAGTGACAGCAAGAGAGGGTGACAGGGGACGGGCACTGTAAACAAAGGCTGAGTCTCACAGGTGGGGGCGTACAGGTGACAACAGGAAGAAACAGTGCAGCAGAGCACAAAGCTGTCTGTCCCTTTTATACCTTTCAGCCTAAACCTACATTCAGAATTAACCAGCATTTCATAACCTCTCAGCAAAGCATCCTGAAAACTGACACTCTTGTCACCGAGCGCCCTCCGCCTTTCCCACAAGGTAACAGGACACCTGCCTGTGGCGACACGGCCACTTTCACCGCAGCAGTACCTGTCGCAAACATTCCAGAGAAGCCGGTTTGAGATCTGCGCTGGTGATGGTGGGAAGCAGGCGATGACCTCTGCTTTGAGATGGTGGTTAGCCAGAAAGGGGGCACCATGCTGTACAGACGGGCGCAAGGTAAGCGGGCGCCCAACGCGTGGGTGCGCCCGCTCCCAGTAAGGATGCTACAGAAGCATTTTTGGCTGCTGTTGCTGCTTTCCATCTTTCTCCTGGGACTGTGGACGGTTTACCTGCAGCTGGCAACCTACCCGGATGGGAACCCAGTAAATCGCAGTAAGTTTGCATTTTCTATCCCTGCGGCTTATTCAGACAGGTTACCATTTGTTAGCGAAAGCGAGGATTTTTATAGCTTTTCTCTTTTTTATTTATTATATTTTAAACCCAACCATTAAAATATCCTATGAATTTTAACATGTTAATGACATTTCAACAATTGTTTCAGTTTTTTTACATCAGTCTATAGTCTATCAGTCAGATAATGACCCCCCTCCCTCTAGAACAGCCATTCTCAACCTTTTCAGCACAGAGGAACCCTTGAAATATCTTTCCGCTATAAGAGAACCCCTGCTAAAAATGACTATATCTACAACACATGATACATTAGTGCGATGATCATTGGGAAGAATGTTCTTTACATGTGTGGTCATTGGGAAGAATTACCCCCTTACAGATAGTTAAAAAGATCAGGTGTCAGGGGGAACTTATCTGAGAGGCAGAAATTGCTCAAGGAACCCCTAGCAACCTCTGAAGGAACCCTGGTTGAGAAACCCTGCTGTAGAATGTAAGCTCTACAAGCAGGGCCCTCCTGTCACCTTATGTATGTACGGGCGGCACAGTGGTGTAGTGGATAGCACTTTTGCCTGGCAGCAAAAGGGTCGCTGGTTCAAATCCCAACCATGACACTGCCTGCCTGGAGTTTGCATGTTCTCCCTGCGCCTGCGTGGGTTTCCTCCGGGTACTCCGGTTTCCTCCCACACTCCAAAGACATGCTGTTAAGGTAAATTAGATCCTGTCTAAATTGGCCCTAGTATATGTATGAATGTGAGTTAGGGACCTTAGATTGTAAGCTCCTTGAGGGGTGGGACTGATGTGAATGTACAATACATCTGTAAAGCGCTGTGTAAATGGACAGCGCTATATAAGTACCTGAAATAAATAATAAATAAATGTATTGAACTGTATTGTAATTGTACTTTCCCCCCTCTACATTGTAAAGCACTACACTACCTGGCGCTATATAAATTGTGTATAATAATAATACTTGGTGATGGGGCAGCACAGTGGTGTAGTGGTTAGCACTTACACCTAGCAGCAAAAGGGTCACTAGTTTGAATCCCAACCATGACAGTACCTGCCTGGAGTTTGCATCTTCTCCCTGTGCCTGCATGGGATTCCTCTAGGTACTCCAGTTTCCTCCCACACCCCAAACACCTGCTGGTAGGTAAATTAGATCCTGTCTAAATTGGCCCATGTATATGTATGACTGTGAGTTAGGGACCTTAGATTGTAAGCTCCTTGAGGGTAAGGACTGATGTGAATGTACAATGGATATGTAAAAGCGCTGTGTAAATTGACTGCGCTATATAAGTACCTGAAATAAATAAATAATAAAATAATCCTGCCATGAAGGTTCAGGCATTTGCTTTTATAGTGTGACAACTGGTCTACCAAACGCTCTTCTGTGTTGTCACCCTCTCACAAAGGTGACTATTGTGGGCCCTGACTACACACGCATTGCACTGGCACAGCCCACTGTTCTCACTTTTAGGAAGCAAAGCCAGGGCAAGGATGAGCAGCTGATGTTAGAGTGAGTGCATGTAGACAGAAAGTTGCAGAAAGAGGCAGGAGGCAATCTGATGCACTAAAGTCGGTCATACATGGATAGAAATACAGCTAGTTCAGTAGGGAGTGGCTTACGTTCCACCCATGTATGGCCCCTGTGGTTGTAAAGAAGTCGATCTACCAATTGACCACCCTATTGAATTTTCTCTGCTTGATCAGTGCTGCAGGCTATAGCCTGCAATGCTGATCAGTGTATTCTGCTAGCGGGGAAGTCTCCCCACTGTCAGAATACAATAGCCCAGCAGGGAGGATTTCTCCGTCCACATCAAAAAAAGGACAAAAAAAAATGTTTTCTGAGAAATACAATTGGTTATGACACACAATGCTTTAGCAAGCTAAATGCCATCCAATTAGGTTTTAGATCTACCTACGTCTCATTGATCCACAGTTGCACCACATTTGGTGTGCTGTCAATTGGATTCGATCAGAACTTTCTGATAGAACAGTATATCAGAATCTTAGCATACTGTTATACTGTTATTTTGGTGCACTGCAATGCTTTGTGTTGTTGAAACTGCATTTCCTTAGTGCGTTGAGGCCCAATTTAAAATAAATGGCACCCCAACGCACTAATGTGTGTAACATGCATTAGAGTAGTCTTAATATTCCTTGACAGGTACATTTACCTGCAGTTGACCTCCTTTTTTGACCTGCATTAAGTCTACAGGAATAGAAAACCTGCTTGAAGCAAACAAAAGCTCATTCACATAGGCACTTAATGGCATCCACTGTACCAAGTACAACAGAGCTGCCTTAAAAAAAATACTTATCTCGGCCCTGGCATCTGACGTTTCTGGGAGGCACCGCCTGATGTCACTGTGTCTCCCAGCATAGCTAGGAGCTTGAAATCCCAGAAGAATGTACTCCAGCCATTGTGAAATGAATTCTCTTGGAACCTTCACCCCCCCCCCCCCCCCAGCTCTGCTAGAAGCATGGATAAGTCACCTGTGCCCTCTGAAAGCATTGGAGGCCAGCAGGGCCAAAGAGTTATTTCTCCATTTTTAGCGAATGATTTGTTTACAAATGGTTCTATAAAGCTTTTTGTGTTGGGAGGCAGAGGGCTAGCAAAAAAGTGGGTCTTCCTCTTGCCATTGAAAGTCCATTTTTGTCAGCAGGGGATCTGTCCACTGATCCCCTGCTGAGCTGAGCAGAGTAGGTGAGTGACAGGTCAGTGTCTGCTCCACTTATGCCGAGCGGACACAGACACAACCCGCTCTGCTCTATGGGCAGTCGGATGGAAATGGAATGGCTGTCCGTTTACAACCAACTATCCTCGGATCCCCTTCCATTTGTTTTTGCCGGATCAGATCGGATTGGAGGTAGGCGAGTGTAAATGGACACAAGTCTGTTTACATCCGCCAATCCAAACTATCTAAACAAAAATGCAATATATTGCGGCTTATCAATCCTTAAAGTGGTTGTAAAGGCCGAAGGTTTTTTTTATCTTAATGCATTCTATGCATTAAAGTGGTTGTCAACCCGTTACAACCACTTTAACCTACAGGTAAGCCTATAATAAGGCTTACCTGTAGGTGCCCTGCATATCTCCCAAACCTGTATGGTTTAGGAGATATGCAATGTACTGTGATGTGCCGACGTCATCGGGCACATGCGCAGTGAAGAAATGGCCTCCGCGCCGTTCCTTCACTGAGATCATGTCATGACTGGCGGCTCCCGCGCACATGCGCGAGAGTGACGTCACGCGACTCTGGGCAGTCACAGAGCCGGAGATCGCGGCCCCGGAAGGAAGAGGGGGCAGAAGATGGACGCGGCCTGGAGCGGGGACATCGCTGGACATTGCGGGCTTCCGATGCTGGTAAGTGGCACATAATGGGCTAATATGTCATGCATACTAGCCCATTATGCTTTTACATTGCAGGGTAACATAGGGGAAGTAAACCCCATCAGGATAAAAAACCTGCTGTGTGAATCAGCCGCCCTAATACTTTCCTGAGCCCCATCTAGATCTAACGATGTTGCAGGAGAGTCTTGGCTGCCTGGGGCTCCCCTCCTCATTGGTTGAGACAGAAGCGTAGTGCCATTGGCTCCTGCTGCTGTCAAAATCAGGCAGCCAATGAGAAGAGAGAGGGGTGGGGCCGGGCCGCAGCTCTGTGTCTGAATGGACGCGGAGCTGTGGCTCGGGTGCCCCCATAGCAAGCTGCTTGCTGTGGGGGCACTCAACAGGATGAAGGGGCCAGTAGCACTGAAGAGGGACCAGAGAAGGGGAGGATCCAGGCTGCTCTATGCAAAACCACTGCACAGTGCAGGTAAGTATAACATGTTTGTTATTTTTAACTAAAAAATAACAAGACTTTACAATCATTTTAACCCTAATACACATGGGCCGAATGTCTGGCGGCATTCAGCCTGTGTATACTGCACCGGTCCCATAGAAGTCGGCCGTTCGGGCATGACTGAAAAAGGTCTGCTGACCGGCTCCCCATCAGCACTCTCAGCCATTGGCCAGAGTGTTCTGGCGTGGGGGTCGTCCCCCTGTCAGAACACAATAGCACAGCAGGGGAGGTCGCTGTACTAACATTGCATGCTTAGTACAGCAGCTCCTCCTGAGCTGTCAGTGTTTTTCCCTTGAGCCCTACTGGGTTGAACGAAAAAAAAAAATACTAGTGTATATGAGGCTTTGTTTTTAGGCCTCATGCACACAGGACATTTTTGGACGTTTTTACAGCCGCTGATTTTAGCTTCAATAAACTCTCCATCATGTTATCCTATGTGTCCATGCACACATAGGCTGTTAACAACTGTTTTTGGCTGGGACGTTTTTGAGCTGTAAAAAAAAACCCAAGACCAGTGGGTTCTGAGAGTCGTTTTCAGCTGTAAAAACGCTCAAACGCTCAAAAACGCAGCTCACCAACGTTTTTGGATGTTTTTGATCCATTGAGAAAAAAAAACGCTCAAAAATGCTACTGCTCAAATACGTTTGTGCAATAACGCTGAAAAAAGCGGAAAAATCACTACAAAGCTACTGACGTTTTTAGAACTTTTTTTAACATCCTGTGTGTATGAGGCCTTACAATAACTACAGAACCTACAGCATATTGTCACCCAAAGTCTGACTACGGGACCAAGGAGATCCAAGGGGAAGCCACTTCAGGTGGTTATGAAGGTTAAAAGAGTTGTAAAGGCAGAAGGTTTTTTTTTTTTAATCTTAATGTATTCTATGCATTAAGATAAAAAAAAAAAAACCTGTGTGTAGCAGCCTCCCCAGCACCCCCTAATTACTTACCTGAGACCCATGTCTCTCCAGTGATGTCCACGAATGTCTAAGCCGTCCAGGACACTCCTGAGATGCAGCAGCAGCGCCATTGGCTCCCGCGGCTGTCAATCAAAGTCAGTCAGCCAATCAGGGGAGGGGGCAGGGCTCTGTTTATGAAAGGACACAGGGAGCTCTGACTCGGCTCAGGTGCCCCCATAGCAAGCTGCTTGCTGTGGGGCACTCGACAGGAGGGAGGGGTCAGGAGCACAGAAGAGGGACCCAAGAAGAGGAGGATCCGGGTTGCTCTGTGCAAAGCCACTGCAACAGAGGAGATAAGTATAACAGGTTTGATATTAAAAAAAAAAAACACAAGACTTTACAATCACTTTAATCAGTAAGGACCATCTTTATTTTGAATGGCTTATTATCCATGTACCAATGCCAGATGGTTATCAAAATATTCTGCAAAGTTCACTTATCTAGAACAATGTATAAAGGGCACTCCCGATATCTGGATCAACTCCTAGAAACCAGCCACCTTAAGGCCTCATACACACGGGAGTATGTAAAAAAATAAGCAAAACGTCAGGGAAAAATCTGCGTTTTTTTCTGCGTTTTGCATCAGCGTTAGTGAGCGTTAACACGCGTTAGTGAGCGTCGGCGTCAATAGGCTTTTTATTTAAAAAAAACATTCCTCTGTTTTATCGTTGACACATCGTTAGTGAGCGTTTTGCGGGGTCGGCGCCAAAAACGCCAAAACGTTACAGCCTTGGAATGTGCTGGCCGTGGGTTCTACTTTCAGCTCACTAATGCCGACGTTCTCTACAACTTAAAAAACGCTGGAGTTTTTATGGAGCCGTTGACTAACATGGAGAGCTGCAAAAGACGTGGCGTCAAAAAAATGCCCGTGTGTATAAGGTCTTAAGGTTCATTTCATCAATTTCACTTTCCATAATAAATAGAAGCGTTTTCTATTGTGATTTCTGGCTCAGCTATCCCAATGTGCTTATCTCTCACTTACCTCATTCACGGAAGCTTTGAAATTTCATATGTGTTTGAAAAAAATGTTTTACTTACATTACTTCCTGTAGATCATGAGACATCCAGAAAGCTTTGAATCCCGGAATGCACTACCTTGCTGCATCACAGAAAAGAGTGTGGTAGGGCGCGTTCACCAGTCTGGACCACATCTCTCTTATTACTATATCAACTTCCACCCATTTTCTGTACAATTTGATTGTACAATCTCCTTTAAATCTACATCAGCTATGCAGTGCAAAGGCCTGTCTGGTTTGATACAAACTGAATCGATTGTTCAAATGGGCCCTCCTATTCCATAGTTTTGGTAAATCTAAAGGAAATTGTACAGAGATTGTACAATCAGATTGCATAGTGTATGGCCAGCTTTATACAAGTACATAGGAGATAGTGGATGCGGACATTCAGCTGTCAGGCCACACTCACATCTCCGCATAGGAAGCATTTTATTGGGGGGGGGGGGCATTTTAGAGAGTTTTTCCTCATCATACAGAGGGCAGCCCAACACGCAGCAATCACTCCAACTAAGCTTCAGAGCTTTTTTTTAGATTGGAGTGTTGTGCGTTTTTACCGTGCTTTTTGGTGCGTGCGCAGCGCGTTTCTGAAACACAAGGCAAAGCGCGCATTTTCTGTGCCGTTTGGCTTGTGTTTGGAAATGCACAGATGTGAATGGAGCCTTATTGTTCTGCTATAAACAAACCATTTTCAGTATCAAGCCTCATTCACACCTAGCATAGTTGGAGTACACGGGTTTAGCTTGTTTTTCAGTGACACGCATCAGGCAGGCATTTGATACCAATGGGCTGCGCTACAAGTGCAAACTAGCTAATGGACATTTTCCGTGATGCAGGTTGCATGTTTTTTACTGTGTGTTTTGCTGCATTTGTCACTTGTTTTTTTCACGTGGCAAAATGTGTATTTGCTTATGCGTTTGGTGTGTCGTTAACAAATGGTGGCACCGAAAGCGCAACTAGTTCATTTTAGGTGTATAAAGGCGGCCAAACACTGTATACAATCTGATTGATTGTACAGTCTGCTTTATATTTACCAAAACTACATAATAGGAGCACACACCTATCTATCCAATCAGGCAGACCCTTGCACTACATAGTTGGTGGTAGAGCTAAAGGAGATTGTACAATCACATTGTATAGTGTATGGTGAGCTTTACAGAACCCAGGACACACTTCTCCTGTTTTCAGTTCTACAGCTCTGATCCACATAGTCTGTTATATGATTGCTCAGCTCCTGCACACTCTGACAAATGAACGATCTATGCAAGAAGAAAGGTAGAAAAATATGATGCCTATGTATAAAGTGAGAACGGTGATCACTGGAAAAATGCACCTGAGGAGGTATGTTGGAGCCATTTTCCGAAAGGGTGGGGCAGCTGCAGGGTGTATGCTGATGAGGTCAGCTGGTGAAGTCTTTCCTGTGTCTTAGCAGTTTTCATGTCCCAAGGTCTGTCCAGGAAGTAATGGAGAAGTTTTTTTGTACAACAAGCACTGATACTGCCTTAAGGACTGTGTAGGATAAATAGAAATTTGTTTTCTTCTCTGCAAAAGAAGTATGTTAATGCTATATTGGTACATAGGAGAGCTGAAATTTAGAGTAAAACTAAAGGAAAAGCTTTTTGCATTATTAATAAAGAGAGGGTTATAACCCCTGCAAATTTTTTGCCATTTGTGTCTACGTAGGTTGTGGCAATGCTGGTTCAGTGAGTTAGCAGCTGGCCCAAGAAAAGGGTTAAAATTGTGTGTGCTCATTTCCCGGGCATTTTTGACCAAGCCAGCCCACCTGTGGAATAGAAAGAGGCAAGGCTGAGGTGCAGAGCTCTTGGTCTGTTCTGTTCCCGCTCTTGGCTCTGGGTAATGGGACTGCTGTGCCTTGCAGTCTGCTGAAGGAACCAGGGTTTCTGGAGAACATCCAAGCAATGGAGAATACCAGCATAGACTATCACCTCATAGAGTTATGCCTGGCCAGCCACACGACTGTAGTTATAGTTAGGGACTTGTTCATATTTGACTGTAGTGTTGATGTTTCACCAGTAAAGTTACACTAAAGTCTCGTACACACCATGCGATTGTTGTACGACCGCACGTCCAACTTTTATCAAAATCGGCTGTCCGTGATTTTGTCTATCATACTGACGGTAGTCAAATTATCGTTCGACAAAGCCGAACGTAGTGACGTGTTAGAAGCGTACAAAGAGGAAGGTCAGGTGAATGTGAATTGTGAATTACAGACGCAAATTTACATGACCGCGCACTTCCTGGATTCCGAGCATGCGTATTTGTATTTCCAACTTTTGTTTGGCCAACTTCTGTACACACGAGCCGAAAAACTGACGACGCCTTGTTGGCAGACAAAAGTTTTCTAGTCTTCTCATACAACTTCTGTTGGACAATAATTGAAAATTGGCTGTCGAATGGTGCGTACCCATGGTCGGATTATCACACAACAGGCTGTCGTACGACTTTTTTCCGCCTAAAATTGTACCATGTGTATGGGCCTTAACTGTTTTGAGCCTGGTCTGAAATTATTTAAAGAAGTGCATGTTGGTTCTGGCATATCTAAAGAACCAGGGGTGTGAAGTAATACCTTTACCAAAGGGTTAACTCAGCACGACTAGGAGAAGGAGTGTAGTTGCTAAGAGTAACCAAGCACAAGTTCAAGACACCAAGCAACCAGTCATTAGGTGTGGTACCTGCTAAGATGACAGGTCCTCTGGTAGTAAGAGGATCGCTGTCTGGCTCCCTCCCTAGCAGGTGGTTTCCAATAGCCACCTCAACTGAACCTGCGTTATTGAGATCCTCCGCATGAAAGGTACCCCCACGTGCAGTTCAAGTAGGCCCCGCCCAAAACTGTCCCACTGGGGAGATTTCCCTTCACTTCCTGTCCCATAGCCAAAGCAGAAAGTGAGAAAATCCCTTTCACCAGGGTCACCAGGACTAGTGCCCCTGTTGGAAGTTTTCCCCTCTATTTCTGTTCTGGGGACAACCCAAAGTTTGGTATTTTATTTCACTTTTAGTGACTAGTCACTCAGGATTGGGATGCACAGCTGGCTCTGATTCTTGACACAGGTTTCTGCTCTTTGTTTTCTTCGGAGGATAATCTGTCAGGAGATCCCAGTACTATCTATGGGTACGCCATTGGTTCTTGTGGCCATTACCTTTTTGCGCTACCTCTGACTTTTCTGTTTGTTGAGGTTTTGGGTCCTCCCACAGCTCCTAGGGCACGCTTTTCCTAGTGACATCCCTCCTGGAAGATTAGAAGAGTGAAGTTTTAAATTCATGCTGATTTATACCTTGTCAATAGCATCCGCTCCTGATGAAGTAAATTAAAGTTCACGAAATGTGTTGAGAAATTTGCTTTTCCATTCGTTGGAATTGTGTGAGAACAACCCAGAGGTTTACTGGGTGGAAATTATATGGGATTAAGGTAACTATTTATTTGAGGTCAAATTAGAGAATTAGGGATGTAGGGACATCACCTTGCGTCCCTGACAGCCTTGGACAGCTCTTTTTTTTTCCATATGATTTTATTAAGTTTTATCAAAGATACACAATAAGATGAAACGTACATCAAACAGGCACCGTCAGGGCTGTACATAAGCAATTGCCAACAGGTGCATATATAGTAGTGTTACTTAACATCAAGCAAGAAATCAAAACAGAAGTTGCGAACGCCCCTCGCACGGTGCGGTCAGAGCTGCACCACCCAACACCGACACCCCATAGGGAACACACTGTGTCAGGTATTGTATAGCGGTCCAGCCCAACATTACGTAAACCGCACCACGCGAGAGGTCAAGTATATAGAATACTAGCAGATTAAAGAACAGTAGAGAATGTGGAACATACATCAACCACTCAAAGTGAAAGGACAAGTTACATTAAATTGCTCCGGCAGAGAAAAAGGGTATGTAGTATGTATGTAGTCAGCCAAGTCAGTGACTTGGACAGCTCTTTTGTCTTG
Source organism: Glandirana rugosa (assembly GCA_018402905.1). Classification (NCBI taxonomy): domain Eukaryota; kingdom Metazoa; phylum Chordata; class Amphibia; order Anura; family Ranidae; genus Glandirana; species Glandirana rugosa. The sequence continues at coordinate 184,214 of BLSH010338370.1, read as the reverse complement.
GCCATGATGGAGAGATTGGAATCTGATTGATTGATTGCTTCTGTGGACAGGTGTCTTTTATACAGGTAACAAGCTGAGATTAGGAGAACTCCCTTTAGGGTCCTTTCACACACACGGACCGTTCATCAGTTCATCAGTTTCTCATCCGTATTTTCATCAGTTTTTTCATCAGTGGTCATCAGTTTTTCATCAGTTTTTTTTTACATCCACTACCAATGCAAAAACGGATGAAAAACTGACCGTTCGTCTGTTTACGTCCGTTTTTCGTCCGATCCGTTTTTTCAACGGATGAAAAATAGGACTTTCATTCGTTCAAAAAAACGGATGCTGACGGAAGCGGATGAAAACTGATGCAAATGAATGATCATCAGTTGTAATCCGTTTCTCCATAGAGTTGCATTGATGTCCGTTTTTCATCCGTCAACGGATGGATGAAAAACGGACAAACGGTCCGTATGTGTGAAAGGGGCCTACAGAGCGTGCTCCTAATCTCAGCTTGTTACCTGTATAGAAGACACCTGGGAGCCAGAAATCTTGCTGATTGATAGGGGATCAAATACTTTATATATATATATATATATATATATACACACATATACACACACACAGTTAAACCTTGATGTTTAACCCCTTCCCAGTAAGTGTCATTAGTACAGTGACAGTGCATATTTTTAGCACTGATCACTGTATTAGTGTCACTGATTCCCAAAAAGTGTCAGTTAGTGTCAGAATGTCCTCCGCAATATCTGAGTCGCTATAAGTCGCTGATGGCCACCATTACTAGTAAAAAATAAATAAAAATATCCCATAGTTTGTAGGCACTATAACTTTTGTGCAAACCAATCAATATATACTTATTGGGATTTTATTTACCAAAAATATGTAACTGAATACATATTGGTTGATGAAGAAATTATATTTTTTTTATTGGATATGTTTTATAGCAGAAAGTAAAAAATTTTTTTTTTCAAACTTGTTGGCCTTTTTTTTGTTTATAGCGCAAAAAATAAAAAAAAGAGGTGATCAAATACCACCAAAAGAAATATATATTTGAGGGAGAAAAGGGCATACATTTTACATGGGTACAGTGTTGCACAACCATGCAATTGTCAAAGTAATGTAGTGCTGTATCACAAAAAAATGGCTTGGTCAGGAAGGAGGGTAAATCTTTCGGAGGTCAAGTGGATAATCCTAAAACCCCATACACACTATTAGATTTTCTGAAGATTTTTTCCTTCAGATTTACCAAAACCATGTAGTGTGAGGGCCTGCCTGATTGCATACAAAAATTGAAGGTTTGACCTCATATTATATGGTTTTGGTAAATCTGAAGACAAAAATCTGCAGAGAATCTAATAGTGTGTATGGGGGTCTAACTCTTACTTTGACAAAAGTCCACATCGGCATGCTGCTTTGCATGCAGATTGTGAAATAATCAAACAGACCTTTCCTTTAAAAAAAAGATTTTTTTGTTTTTACTTACCTTTATTTTCTTCTCACTTCCTTGTTCTTCTAAGTGCATGAAGTCACACGTGCTTCATACAACAAACTCATGAGACCTTGCGGAAAAGTTTTTTTTTCCTTCAGCAGATGAATGTAAGGCCCCATACAAACTATACAACTTTTGTTGTCTGATTTCCTTTAGATTTAACAACACTATGTAGTGCAAGGGCCTGCCTGATTGCATACAAATTGAAACTCTTAAGGTTTGACCTCATATTATATAGTTTTGGTAAAGCTGAAGGAAAAAAATCTACAGGAAATTGTATAGTGTGTATCCAGCTTTAATGTGCACGGGGCGTTTTGAAACCTCTCCTGAACGATTCAACTTGACAGATAGTAACCGACGTTTAAAAACCTCTGTTCTGCCGCATTTACATGCTGCGTTTGTGTTTAGAAGCTTTTTTTTTATTTTTCAAATAGTCAAAAATGTGTCTCCATTAAAAACGCCTGTAAACGAAACGCGACTAAACCCAAGTTACCACGCTTACAAGCTGTTACAGGCATTTGCCTCTGGACATCCGTCCTGAACGCATTGTTTTGCTTTCCAAAAAATGCTTCTAAACTTAACTGCCTAGAAATGACTATAAACGACCCTGTGTACATGTACTGATGAGAAAACATAGTGGAGAGTTCACGGGCAGCTGAAAAAAACGCCCAACTGCTCCTAAACGTCCGTTTACCAGCAGGAGTGTACGTGAGGCCTAATATCACACAGCAAATGCATGGAATGGGCTACATGACGTCATGCACTTCATCTAGCACATGCTCAGCCAACCACCACTGATGTTATTTTTTTAAAAGGCAGCATGGGAGAACAGGTAGATCTGAAGCAGTAAAAAATTGCCTACACATAACCAGAAAGTTGCACACGTGTCCACTAGTTTAGTTATAGTGTTGTAGTGTTGGCAGTTTTGAAAGGGAGGTGGGGGGATGGGAAGATCTGATTTAAAGTGGTTGTCAACCTGTCACAACCACTTTAACCTACAGGTAAGCCAAGAATAAGGCTTACCTGTAGGTGCCTCCGTGCCGTTTCTCCATTGACACTGTGCCGTGAATGGCGGCTCCCGCGCATGACGTCACGCGGCTCCGGACAGTCACAGCGCCGGAGTCGCGGCCCCGGAAGGAAGAGGGGCAGAAGATGGACGCAGCCTGGAGCGGGGACATCGCTGGATGCCGCAGGCTTCGTTTGCAGGTAAGTGGCGATGCATAGTAGCCCATTATGCTTCTACTTTGCAGGGCTATAGTAAGGAAGTAAACCCAATCTGGGTTTACTTCCTCTTTAACCTTGTATGCTGTATCCAAGTCACCCATCCATAATATATCCAGCAGTGCAAAAAATGTTAGCTTAAACAAAAAAATATATATAACATCCAATAGCCACGCATCTGTTTTAGGAAGGAAAGCCTAAAGGCACCTACACATGGTCTGATTGTTGGCCAACAACGATCGTCCAACAGCCTGTTGGCCAATAATCCGAACATTAGAACGCACTATTCGACAGCTTTTGTTGGTCAACAAGGCGTTGGCCGATTGTTGGCTCGTGTGTACAGAAGTTGGAAGTGCAAACACGCATGCTCGGAATCCAGGAAGCGTTCGTTCGTGTAAACCTGCATTCCGAATTCACAAATCACATTCACCTGAACTACCTCTTTATAGGCTCGTAACACGTCACCACGTTCGACTTTGTTGGTCTAGCGTACTGACTACCGTCAGTACTCTAGACAAAACCGCCGACGGCCAATTTGGACAAAAGTTGGACGTGCGGTCGTACGAGAATCGGCTCGTGTGTATGAGGCTTTAGGAGCCAATAGTGGAAAGTGGTCTTCAATTACTCCCTATAAATTTTATCAAATTTTATCCCTCCGCTCAAGTAACATAAATGGCCAAATTGCCACCAAGGCGAAAAGACCAAAGTGTACCTCATTCTCCTTCAAATAACCTGTGAACTACAACAGCAACATTAGTTGCAGGTCTCTCCCATTTTGCGCCCCTCCTGCTGAAGTTCCCAAGACAGACACTTCTGTCTACCCCTCAGACCGGCCCTGTATACAGGACCTAAAATCTACACTCCTGTGTAAAAATTACCACACTCCTGTAATAAGATATTCATTTGGCCATTGTGTTCAAATTCCCTGAAAAATACCAGAGACCAGGTGCCCACGGTTCTCTAAGTAAACAAGATACATATCCATAGGTCTGGCCAGACTGAAGTACCTCAGTGGTCAAATATTAGACAGATGGCATAGGATCCTTAAAGGTAAACTCCAGTCAGACATGAAAATTTGGCATTCAAAGGGTCAGATCACCCAAATATACATATTAGAATGTTAGATGCAGGAGAGTCAGTGCCCTGACAGTCTCTGCTATCTTTCAGGGACTCTGTTGGTGGGATCTCTGTGATGAGTTCCTAGGACTGCACACCTGCTATGTCAATTATGAGGGGTTACCACCATCCCTTCATTGATTTAACCAGGTCTTCACACCTGCTGTGCCCATTATGAGGAGTTCTCACCATCCCTGTGCTGAGTTCTTAGGTCTGCACACCTCCTGTGCCCATTATGAGGAGTTCTCACCATCCCTGTGCTGAGTTCTTAGGTCTGCACACCTCCTGTGACCATTATGAGGGGTTTCCACAATCCCTGCACTGGTTTCCTAGGTCTGTATGCCTACTGTGCCCACTATGTGGGGTTCATACCATCCCTCCATTGATTTTCCAGGTCTGCACACCTGCTGTGTCCATTATGAGGGGCGCTCACCATCCCTGTGCTGAGTTCCTAGGTCTGCACACCTCCTGTGCCCATTGTGAGGGGCCCCCACCATCCCTGCACTGATTTCCTAGATCTGCACACCTGCTGTGCCCATTATGAGGCAGGCCTTCAATCTCTGTGCTGGGATTTTGGGTCTACATACCCGCTGTGCCTATTAGGGACACCCCCTTCAACCAACCCTCTGCTTATTGGGGGGAAATAGACCATAACGGTCTATAATGGTCGTGGGAATTTTTTGGTGCTAATACAATTATTGGAACAGCAGAAGTAAAATCAAATATGTTTAATGATCTTCAATTAAAATACAAAAGGTAACACATACCCTTTACAAATATCACATGTACAATGCCCCCTTTTTCTCTTTCATTCCACAGTTGACTGTTGTTCAAATCCATGTGACGATATAGCTCCTGGTTTTATGTGCCATTAGCTATATACACATATGTAAGTCCTTTTTCTTCTAATTATTTAGTATTTGTAGGTTACCACTATAAGTCCCCTGAAGAAGCCGGGACACGGCGAAACATGTTGGGACACTATTCATCTGCATTGTTGTAAACCCTCTGCATCCATGCCATTATGCACTTCTTATAAAGGACTAATGTTTTAAATAAATTATGTGTTATCTTTTGTATTTTAATTGAAGATCATTAAACATATTTGATTTTACTTCTGCTATTCCAATAATTGTATTAGCATCAAAAAATTCCCCACAACCATTATAGACCGTCATGGTCTATTTCCTACAATATCCAATATTTTGGGGAATGAGGTGCATGTAATATATCTGGCTATCCAGTGGTATACATCTATAACCCTGTGCTTAGTTCCCAGGTCTGCACACCTGCAGACCTGGCTTTTCTGCATACCTGCAGACCTGGGTTTTCTGCATTCCTAGCATTCATCCCTAAACATATAGGGCCCTAAGTGTGGCTACCACTCAGGGCAGCTTTCCGCCCTGTCCAGCCACAGCCTGTCATAGACTTTTACAGGCTGCAGGCAGCAGGGCTGGATGTGGCACCTGCCCATTCAGGGTGCACTAAAATGAACATTGCAGGTAGAAGGCCTCCTGGGCGAGGGGCCCAAAGGGCAAGTCAAGGAAGCACAGATCAGGGGTTACATTTTTTTAGCTTGAGACTGCCCTCTACTCCTGCCCAACTTCTTTGGATCCAAACCCTTTTCTATGAGCAACAACACAAGACAAGGGTGTCCATTATCACCTGTACTATGCGTACTTACCTTGGAGCCTGTCTTACAACATGTGTGACATAACCTGAATCTCAAAGGCCTCGAAACTAACACATACCATCACAAGATTGCAGCAAACGCTGATGACCTTCTGTTTTACATTTCTGACCCTAATACTTCACTCCCAGTTTTACTGACAGAATTACGTGCTTATGGAGTATTTTTTTCCTTCCTCTAAACACCCCTGCATATTATCTGAAGACCCCATACACACCATTAGATTTTCAGCAGATTTTCCTAAACCGTGTAGTGTAAAGGCCTGTACACACGATCAGAAAATCTCAAGAAAAATTTAGTCCGACGAACGATCTGCCGATTTTCTGATCGTTAGTATGGTGCTTTCAACAGCCGATTCCGGATTTTTGGAAGACAAAAACTGATGTGCAGGCTTGAAAATTTTTGTAGTTTTTGAACACTATGTCCGATTTTCGTATAATTAATACAGTTTTCGTCGTAAAAAAAGACTACACGTGCTCAGAAACGTAAGAACGCATACAAAACTATTCAACATATTATGTCACCTCTGACGCATTTTGTCGTACGAGAATTTTCGGATGTTTAGTAACCTCTTCAGATTCGATATGAGACTAGCATCTAACAAAAAAAACGAACGAAAATTTGTCCAATCTGATCGTGCGTACCCGGCTTTAGGGCCTGCCTGAATACTTACAAATTGAAAATCTAAGGGCCGGTTCACACCTAGGCGATCCGACTTCAGAGGCGACTTTGCTAGGCGATTTGAACGCTACTTCAAGGTGACTTCAACGTGACTTTAGGCGACTTACAACGCGGCCTCCATGCCAGGCGACTTTGCCTGTGGCCAATCAGAGACGAGAGGGAGGGGGGTTGCCTTCAAAAATGATTTTCTTTTTCCTGTAAAGTTGCTTCAATATAGATGGGGATCCGACTTGGAGGCGACTTCCATTGAATTCTATGGGCACAAGTCGGATAGAAGTCGCCGTAAAGTAGTACAGGAACCTTTTCGCCTTGAAGTCAGAGCGACTTGAGTAGTGTATATTAAGACGGCTCCCATTCATTTCAATGGGATTTCGGATGTGAAGTGACTTGAGGCAACACAAGTCGGATCACAAGTCGCCTAGGTGGGAACTGAGCCTTAAGGTTTGACCTCATATTATATGGTTTTGGTAAATCTGAAGACAAAAATCTGCAGAAAATCGAATAGTGTGTATGGGGTCTAAAGCCCCGTACACACAATCAGAAAATCGTACAAAAAAATACAGACTTTGAAGCGATTGTACGATAATCAGATCGTTAGTACAGAGCTTTTGAGAGCCAATCATGACAGTTCATATGATATTTTCTGTCTAGACATGCAAGAAAAATGTTCTCGTACGATGCCCGATTGTACGATTTTCGTTTAACCAGTGCAATACAAATACACTACAACACGTCACATCGCTTCGGATTTTTTATTCTGTCATACGAGAATTTTCGTGACTAAAGGTAACTCTTCCAATTCGATCTGAGATTAGCATGCAAAAAAAAAAAAAAACCACAGGATCGTTTGCCCAATAATCTAATCATGTGTACCGGGCATTAGTGTCCATGCACACATAAGCTTTTAGCAGCGTTTAGTGGCAGGGGCTTTCAGAGGCTTTTAGAGCCAGGAAAAAAAAAAAAACACTGCCACTGCGTCCAGGAGCAGCACAGTTTGAGCATCAAAAACGATTGATGCTGCTAAATGCTCCTAAAAGCTCCTAAAAGCTAGCACTTGAGCAAAAACGCTGCTGGCTTCTAGGAGAGTTAAATAAATATCCTGTGTACATGAGGCCTTAACGTCACCCTTACACCGTGAGCCATCATCAGCCTAAGCAGTAATTTTCTCTTAGACTCCTTTCACACTGAGGCGATTTTCAGGCGCTTTCACGTTAAAAATAGCACCTGAAAAGCACCTTAAAACTGCCTCCCATTCATTTCAATGAGTGCTTTCACACTGGAGTGGTGCACTTGCAGGGCAGTGAAAAAAGTCCTGCAAGCAGCATCTTTGGGGCATGTGTGGAGCACTTTAAAAAGCGCTTCAAAAATGCTCCTGCCCATTCAAATGAATGGGCAGTGCTTCCAAAGCACCTTAAAAGCGCTTCAAAAGTGCCGCAAAAGGGGTCTTTTTTATGCTTTTTTTTAAGGTCACCTTGTTATGTGACCTTAGAAAAAAGCACACTGCTAGCGCCTTACAAGCGCCGCTAAAGCACCGCAAAAACCGTCTGGCATTTTAGGGGCAGTTTTTGCAGTGCCTCAGTGTGAAAGGGGTCATACTCTGGTCTTCGCAGACCATTCAATATTTGGAACTAAAATCCCTTCCAATACCCAACTCATCTTCAAATTAGACTTCCAGCCTTTACTGTCTTCTTTGTAGGCCGACCTGAAGAAATGGAAATCCCTAGCCTTCTCTTGGTTTGGCGGATGTAACGTTCTAAGATGAACATCATGCCATGTCTACTATACCTTCTACAAGCATTACTTATCAAAATACCACAAACATACTTTCGGATGTTCAGGGTGGATTTCAAAACTCCCAACTTTTTGAGATGGGAACGAAGGACTGTTAGCAAAAGTATGTAGGTATAGGACACACCCCTTGCCACGCCTCCTCAAAGGAGAATTATACAAAAAAATGATTGGTTAAACACATAAGTGCTTTTTTTTTGTTTTACCACTACTATTCCTTTATTCTGCTTTTCGAAATTTACAAATGCAGTAGTTTAGAAATTGGATGAAAGGTTTAGCACTGGGAAATACTATTTTAAGGATAAAAAGTGCATTTTATATACAACTCTATAGATCAGACCAAAATGAGGGATAAATGAGGAGGAAAGAGGGACAAAGGGACATTGTTCCAAATCAGGGATAGTTGGGAGCTATGGGATTTCACCAAATATGTTTGGCAAAGCAAATTGCCTCGTCTTTAGAGAACCCTCTTACAGCAATCTAAACTCAAAGGTGGAATGGGCCTCCCAGGTCCTGCCTTGTATTGCACTGCAGTGCAGATGACCAGAGTAAAGCCTCGTACACATGCACCGAATGTTGGCCAACCGAACGTCCAACTTTTGTCCAAATTGGCTGTTGGCGGTTGTGTCTATTGTACTGACCGTAGTCAAGTAATCGGCCAACAAAGCCGAACGTGGTGACGTGTTACGAGCATATAACGAGGAAGTTCAGGTGAATGTGATTTGTGAATTACGACGTGTTTGCACTTCCAACTTTTTGTTGGTCCAACTTCTGTACACACGAGCCAACAATCAGCCAACGCCTTGTTGGCCAACAAAAGTTTTCTAGTCTTGTCAGCCAACTTCTGTTGGACAATAATTGGAAATCGGCTGTAGAATCATGCATACTAATGGTCGGATGATCGGCCAACAGGTTGTAGAACGACCGTTGTTGGCCGATAATCGTACCGTGTGTATGGGCCTTAACTGACTGGTGCAGACACTGCTCCCCCATACTCAGGACAGGACATTGTACTGTTTCCTTTAGCAGGTCTCCCCTGAGCCAGTGCCCAACTCTACCCTATCCTCCAATGATCCCTTAGGGTCGGTTCACACAGGGATGATCCGACTTGCAGGGCAACTTTGCTAGGCGATTGGAAAGCAACTTTAGCGTGACTTTGGTCAACTAATAGCGCGACTTGAGGTGACTTACAACACGACTTCATGCCAGGCGACTTTGCTGTGGCCAATCAGAGAAGGGAGGGAGGGGGTTGCCCTAAATAAATTCTATTCTTTTCACTGTGAAGTTGCTTCTGTTTAGATGGGGGATCCAACTTGGAGGCGACTTCCATTGAATTCTATGAGCTCAAGTCGGAAAGAAGTCGCCTCCAAGTAGTACAGGAATCTCTTCTGAAGTCGCCTTGAAGTCGGAGCAACTTCAGTAAGGTACATAAAGAAGGATCCCATTCACTTTAATGGGATTTCTTGTGTCAAGTGACTCGAGGCGGATCGCAAGTCGCTCGTGTGTGAACCGGGCCTTATAGAAGCAACGTTAAGTGAACTTTGTAGATACTACAAAATTGCAGAAACAACAAGCTTTCCTTCTCCACTGACATCAATTATTGACCACCCAGACTTCATCCCAGGATACACAGACAAAGCCTCCAAGCTTCAAACTGAACATGGCCACTGACACCGGCACATGGACACTGAATTCTGACATGTTAAAGGCCGGGTTTACATATGCCCGGTTGCGGTTTGCAGCCCAGGTTCCGATGCGTTCCTGTTCACCGGTTCAGGTGTGAATCAAGCTCAAATTTTTGCCTGAATTCACAGCTGAACCAGACCCAAATACGCACAGGATCCTTTTGGAATCCGGACTGCGGCCGCCCCGGACATCTGTGAACCGGCTCCATTGAGCCAGTCACACTCGCATGTCATGCGAATTGGATGCAGTCAAACCTACATCCAATTCGCACATATGTGAACCTGGCCAAAGGGTTTGTTCGCCTTTAGGTATATTTTGTACAAATCTCCCCCACGAACTGCAGAATCCAGAACACATTACCACACACTCTTCAACTTTTTTTTTACTTTTTTTCCTTCCATACCTGTAGGCATACACAGGCTGTCCGCAAAAACTACAAGTCTGTGACCCCTCCATGCAGGAGGTTACAAGCGCACTCACAACACCAACTGATTGAGTGCACTGACCTATCGAAACATCAGACATGCGCAGTGAATGATCTCTCCCTCCCCAAACGCAAATGCTGCGACTACACTAAAAGAGATTGCGCACTGCACCTGTGCATTGGATCCTTTGGTGTTGGGGTGCATGCTTGTAGTGTCCTGCTATTTAGGCAGGGTGGGGGATTGCCTATTAAGAGTTTTTGCAGACCTCGACAGATATGAAAATGACAAAGGAGTACTTTTGTTTACAGAAAATGTATACAATTTCATTTTGTAACATCAGCATTGTAATAACAAAAAAAAATGATTAAGTTATTGACATCCCAATATAAGCTTACTTGAAAAATCTCCTTTCATATTGTGAGTTCTGTCTTTCTGCTGCTCGTCTTCTTCCACAACCTCCTGGATTCCCTGCATGCTTTGTAGAGTCTCCTCTGCACTCAGCCCTATCCCCCCCCAAAAAAATCTCTTAAGCCTAGTACCCGCAGGCCGAATGTTGGGCAGTTTAATACAAACCAGCCGACATTTGGCCCATGTGTACCGCAGCCGGTCCGACAGAAGCCGGCTTCTGTTGATAGAACATGACAGATAAAGGTCTGCCGATCGGCATCCAATCAGCGCTCTCAACCAATGGCTGAGAGTGCTGACCGGTGTGTTCTAACGGGGGGGCTTTCCCCTGTTGGAACACAAAAGCACACCAGGGGAGATTGCTGTACTAACATCAGATTGTTAGTACAACGGCCCCTCCCAAGCTCTTCAGTTTTTTTTGTTCAGTCCACTGGGTTGAATGGAAAAAAAAAAACTACTAGTGTGTACCAGGCTTTACCTGGCTCCTGTATTGATCGAGAACTGTCCTGCCACCAGTCCCACTCTCCCCTCTTCCTAGTCTCACAGGAGACTCTGAGAGAATTAGGAGCCATAGGCTGCTGCTGTCATTCAAATCTTGTGAAGAGGGAGCAGGAGGCGGGCCCATGCTACACTGTGTGTGTCTATGGATGCACACAGCCCGGCGTGGGAACGTGTCTGCACAGGTGCTCCCTGAACACAGGGCTTGCTAAGGGAGCAATCACAGGTAAGGAAGAGTGGAGAGTGCAGGCGGGGGAGTCCAGAAGAGGAGGTAAGGGGCCATTGTGTGCAATATCATTGAAGCTGATTGGTTACTATGCACTGCTACTTCAAGTTCTGTCTGCTCCAGTTTTAGTAAATCCCCCCTCAATATAATATGACATTTCTTGCCTAGATTAGGGGGAACAGTAATTTGACAAAAACATTCTTTGATAAACCAATAAATTGAGCATACTCAGTCAAATGAATGGTGGCTCCATTCCAATTATTGGGTTCTGGTGTTTCCTGAACATTGTGACATTAAAATACATGATGTGTTATTTGCATGACAAATGGATGAACTGTACTTTATACAAAGTATCCCTGTAGATGTATTGAGTGACAAAAGCGTTACATATTAACAATTGCCAAATGTTGTTGAGTTCGGGAGTTTCCAGTACAAGGTACTATCAATTCTATAGCATACTATGTCTTTTTATAGAATTGTGCACAGTTTGAGGAAGGTCCTCTTCTGTTCCAGGCTGTGCATAAAGCCAGCTCCATAAAGACACTGTTTGAATAGTTTGATGCGGAGGAACTTGAGTGTCCCGCACAGAGTCCTGACCTCTACCCTACTTGAACACCTTTGGAATGAGCTCTTGTGTGTTCGGCTCATGCTCCATTCCCACCTGGTGATCCCACCAGAGAGCTGTCTTTGGCCAATCATGAGTGGCCAAGGCATTCCTGTAGTCATTAATACATTCCAAGGCTCCATGCACACTGGACGCTCTATATAGTGGTTTTGGACATCGGATTTCTGGCAGAAAAACACTGCTTTCAAAACTAGCTTCTATCAGCGTTTTGTAATAGCGTTTTATCGGCGTCAGCGTTTTTGACCGTTTTCCTTTTAACTTCATTAGCTTCCATTGATTACAAAAACCGCCGACGCCGATAAACGCCGGTTAGCTGCGTTTATGAGCGGTTATCGGCGTCCAGCATTTTTTTGGTCAGAAGAACGACTTTTGAATGCCAATTCAGGGCGTTTAAATAACAGCCCAAAAACGCCACTGCTGTTAAAAGACAATAAACGTCCATTTGTGCATGGACACATAGGATAACATAAAGGGGCATTTTTGGGCTGTTAAAAAAAAGCCCAAACGACCATAAAGGGTCGTTTATCAGCTTCAGTGTGCATGGAGCCTTAGATGTATTTTTTTTTTAAATACAAGCAATGTAAGTACCTGAATGTAACCTGGTATCAACCTTTTGCAGTCCTTGTTCAGCATCGCTTAAGTGTAAGAGGGAGAAGGAGTCAGTCAATTAATGTGCTGACAAGAAGCATGCAGATTAGATAGAGGAGAGGGCAAAGCAACAGAGATACGGTTACTGCTGTGCTGCTTTTGCTTTCACTGTCCAATCACAGGATGGGGGAGGGTCCAGGATGACATGGGCTCAGAGGAAGTGGGTTGAATGGCTGGCCATCATACTGAGGGGATCCCTGGCAGAAAAGAAGTACTGTGGAGGAGAGCTCTTGATTTAAAGTAAATATTGTAGCAAAAGCTGCTTTTTTATTTTATCTTTTAATGGAGCATTCATTTTTATATAGTGTTTTTGCTAGAGCTCTTATTTTATTCTATTTGGATCCTCCATCAATCGTGCATCCTAATTCCAGAACATTAACAGACCTTAAAGTGGTTATAAACCCCATTCATAAAAACTGACCTAAGCACATACAGGTGATACTCGAAAAATTAGAATATCGTGCAAAAGTTCATTTATTTCAGTAATGCAACCTAAAAGGTGAAACTAATATATGAGATAGACTCATTACATGCAAAGCAAGATAGTTCAAGCCGTGATTTGTCATAATTGTGATGATTATGGCTTACAGCTCATGAAAACCCCAAATCCACAATCTCAGAAAATTAGAATATTACATGCAATCAATAAAACAAGGATTGTACATAGAACAATATCAGACCTCTGAAAAGTATAAGCATGCATATGTACTCAGTACTTGGTTTGGGCCCCTTTTGCAGCAATTACTGCCTCAATGCGGCGTGGCATGGAAGATATCAGCCTATGGCACTGCTGAGGTGTTATGGAAGACCATGATGCTTCAACAGTGGCCTTCAGCTCTTCTGCATTGTTGGGTCTCATGTCTCATCTTTCTCTTGGCAATGCCCCATAGATTCTCTATGGGGTTCAGGTCAGGCGAGTTTGCTGGCCAATCAAGCACAGTAATCCCATGGTCATTGAACCAGGTTTTGGTGCTTTTGGCAGTGTGGGCAGGTGCCAAGTCCTGCTGGAAAATGAAGTCAGCATTCCCATAGAGCTCGTCTGCGGAAGGAAGCATGAAGTGCTCCAAAATCTCCTGGTAGACGGCTGTGTTGACCCTGGACTTAATGAAGCACAGTGGACCAACACTAGCAGATGACATGGCTCCCCAAATCAACACAGACTGTGGAAACTTCACACTGGACTTCAAGCATCTTGCAGTGCGTGCCTCTCCATTCTTCCTCCATACTCTGGGTTCTTGGTTTCCAAATGAGATGCAAAATTTGCTCTCATCAGGAAAGAGGACTTTGGACCACTGAGTTACAGACCAGGTCTGTTTTTCTTTAGCCCAGGTAAGACGCTTCTGACTTTGTTTGTTGTTCAGGAGCGGCTTGACAAGAGGAATATGACATTTGAAGCCCATGTCCAGGATCCATCTGTGTGTGGTGGCTCTTGATGCACTGACTCCAACCTCAGTCCACTCCTTGTCAAAGTCCCCAACACCTTTGAATGGCCTTTTCCTGACAATCCTCTCCAGGCTGTGGTCATCCCTGCTGCTTGTGCACCTTTTCCTTCCACACTTTTCCCTTCCACATAACTTTCTATTAATGTGCTTTGATACAGTACTTTGGGAACATCCAACATCTTTTGCAATTATCTTTTGAGGCTTTCACTCCTTATGGAGGGTGTCAATTATGGTTTTCTGCACAACTGTCAGGTCAGCAGTCTTCCCCATGATTGTGATTCCTACTGAACCAGACTGAGAGACCATTTAAAGGCTCAGGAACCCTTTGCAGGTGTTATGGCTTAATTAGAAGATTAGAGTGGGACACTTTGAGCCTAGAATTTTGCACCTTTTCACAACATTCTAATGCTCTGAGATTGTGAATTTGGGGTTTTCATGAGCTGTAAGCCATAATCATCACAATTATGAAAAATCACGCTTGAACTATCTTGCTTTGCATGTAATGATTCTATCTCATATATTAGTTTTACCTTTTAAGTTGCATTACTGAAATAAATGAACTTTTGCACGATATTCTAATTTTTCGAGTATCACCTGTATATCTGTAGTGTTAACTTATATCTCTCCAAAGCCCTAAGTCTCATGTCTTTCTGCTGCTCCATTCCTCTGTTATCAGCACTTTAACTTCTAACAAGCTCTCCAACACAGGAAATAAAAGCAGCTGGAAATTTGTGTCTGGGAGGGAACTTAGAAATAGATAAGCAGAAAGCTTGTCTATTCATAGCACAGCTCTGCAAGTTTCTTTGTTCCTCTGCCTATGTGGAGCGGGGGGGTGACTTTCCTCCAATCAGCTCACACACAGTGTATGCCCAGACTCCCCTCCCACTGCTGAAATGGGAAGAAAGATTTGTAAGACCGTGTGCGGTTTCTAAAGAATGTAGAAAGCTGAAGACAGCAGATATACATGTAAAACGTATGTAGGGAGATTTGTTTCATCTCTGTGTAACGTCTGAGGCTGGTCACTGCACTGGGTATATGTGAACGTTTACATTCAATTTAGAAGAGAAGCATGGGAATCAGGGTTATTGCACATTTATACTTACCTAGCTGGATGTTGCATCTGTCCCCCGCCAGCTCTAACACTGAGAACCAAGCAATCTAACACTGCAGATCGCCCGGTTCTCACAGCTCCCTGAGCAGAGAGCTGGTGACTGTCAGTCACTGCTTTGCTTTGCCCCCTTCTAGCTCACTGGAGCACCGGGCTGTGGAGGGGGCGGGAGTGGCAAGCTCATGCTCTCAGTGGCTCACTGAGAGGCTGAGCCGGGTGCTGGTCCAGGCATGTGGGCAGATCCCAACCCCAGTGTCATGATGTTGCCCGAGCCTGGACCAGCTCTGTGACGTCAGCAGACAGTGGACTTCACATGCTGTCTGCTGAATACGAGTAACAGAAGAGCAAAACTAACTGCACTCCTGCAATCCACAAACGAGCTTTGGCTGTATTTCAGAGTCACACCAATTTTGAAAGTAGTTCCTGCACTACTTTTTGCAAGTTCAGGTACGACTTGCATAGACATCTATGCATGAAGTTGCACAGAGGTCTTCCAAGTCACGCCTGAAGTCGCACTGACATGCAACTTTGAAATTGTCAAGCACAAAAAGTCCTTGAGCGCTGCTGTAAACTCTGGACCCTATTATTGATGTGACGACCCACAAATGGTGGTGGACCATACCCAGTGCAGCTGGCAAACATTGGAACAATGTTACATGAACAAAAGTAACTATAGTGCAGCGCCCTATGTGCTGGTCCCAAAAGTATTTAAAGTATATAAAACCAGGCAGTAAAATTAGCTGACAAAAGTTTTATTGCAATGATGGCAAAAAAAAACAAGATAATTAAAAAGAGAGGTAAAAATGCAATAGGTGAAATAACAGTATATATAAAACAACCAACATTACCACTGGTAACCTCTGCCCATGAAGGGGTTAAAACCACCCGAGAGGCTCGCTGGTGAAGCATGGGGGGGGGGGGGTGCCAATAGCATGGTATTTTTACCTATCTTTTTAATTATCTTGATTTTTGTCATTAGTGCAATAAAACTTTTGTCAACTAATTTTACTACCTGTTTTTATATACTTTAATACTTTTGGGACCAGCCCATAGAGTGCTGCACTATAGTTCCTTTTGACTTTGAAATCGTGTAGCTTCAAGTGAAGTCGCACAATTTCAAAGTGGGATTCAGTGTGACCTAAGACTTTGAGCCCAGGTTCAGATATGTGCGATGCGGGAACCAGCGCGATTACACAGCTGGTTCCCGCATCGCATCACTCCCGCAGGCAGTGCGAACTGTGAACTCGCACATGAATCGGACCACATGGATGAGAACACCCATGCGATGCGATTCTAGTGCGGGAAAAAAAGGTATATGCGCCTTTTTTTTTTTTGCGAATCTAGTGCGAGTTCAGCCATACAAGGTTTATGGCTGAACTCGCACTGATCAGAGATCGCATGTGATCGATACCTGCAGTGCGGTTGTGAATCACATGCGATCTCTGAGATCGCACATATCTGAACCAGGGCTGAATGACTTTTGAATCTATCAAGGACAACGGAAAATTGTATACTCACCTTTCCGTAATTTTCCTTTCCTGGTGCATCTTCATGGCAGCATACACATGGGTTGTGGCTCCGCCCCCACAACATGATAGGACGGGTTAACTATAAATCAAAGACAGACCCGGCTCACTGCATTCTCTGTAACTCTCACCAATTTGGGCGGGAATCTGTATGCTGCCATGAAGATGCACCAGGAAAGGAAAATTAGTCACTCGGCCCAGACAGAAACTAAATATCAATTGGGCAGGATAGTACAACACCCCCGCCTCGGTGTTGGGTACACATACGACGGTACTTCTACGTGGTCCTTTCCTTTTAATGCCTTTCCACTCATATGTTAAAAGGCAACAGGAACTATCTAAGTTTTCAGTAAGTCGGGACCAAGTCTATACACGCTAGAGTCTCTAGCGTACACTAAGTGTTGGCGTGACGTCCATAGCTAGTGTACGCTAGAGACTAGTCACGCTCAAGTCGGTATTTGGAACATACCGACTTGAGCGTGATCTAAGCGTTTTTTTTTTTTCCGCGTATATGGAAAAAAAGG
>BLSH010338370.1:137916-152805 GCA_018402905.1 Glandirana rugosa | reverse complement strand
CGAAGAGCCTGGTATGCTCTGGGGGGGGGGGGACCCACGCAAATTTTTTTGCGGGGGTTCCCCTTTAAGACACGGCACACAAGTCGCGCCGCAAGTCGGATCGCCGCGATCCGACTTCTGGTGCGGCTTCTATTCAAATTAATGGGCTCCCATAGGGAACCCTTGATTTTGAATAGAACGCCTGACGAGGCTTAACGCTGTGTATACAACGTTAAGCAACGTTATTGAGCGTTTTGCCGGCCCGGCGTCAAGAAACGCCATGACGCTGCAGCTTCAGAACGCACTGGTCCCGCGTTCTAGCTACAGCTCACTAACGCCGACGCCCTCTACTGCCCACAAACGCCGGCGTTTTTAGAGGGCCATTGAATAACATGGAGAGCCTCAAAAAAACGCCTACAAACGCCGGCGGCCAAAACGCCCGTGTGTATGAGGCCTTAGCAACTCACATGGTTGATGATTAAAACAGGCACATCTAAGTATGCAGGCATCCGGGGTAAAGATGTCAACATGGATCATTCTCCATACCACCATCAATGTCATCTCTTCTACACTGCACTCCACGAGCGCTTCAAGCCTCACGTTCAGATCGTGCAGGATAGTCTTCCCAGTCACGATTGCAGATTAACAGCGGTGAGAGCCAGTGGTGCCGAGGATGGTCTATGTGGACGGTTTTACCCCGGATGCCTGCATACTTAGATGTGCCTGTTTTAATCATCAACCATGTGAGTTTCATTAAATGTAACCACATTGCTACACTTAGAGGCGCCTATCTTCTCTTATTTTCTGTAGCTCATGCTGGATTTTGCTTCTAATCTCCTTGTGGAGGCTACCATTTGTGGATGGACATTTTGTGGTTACACAACCTATCACATTGCTATAAGATTTTTATATGGACTATAAACTGAAGAACTTATGAATAAATCATTGTGGAACAAATCATCGGAGTTTCCATTATTTCTTATGGGGAAATTGGCTTTGATAGAAGAGTGCTTTGGATTACAAGCATGTTTCCGGAGCGAATTATGCTCGCAAGCCATGGTTTTACTGTACAACATATTGTCAAATATATTGGGACGCCTGCCTTTACACGCACATGAACTTTAACGGCATCCCAGTCTTAGTCCATGGGGTTCAATATTGAGTTGGCCCACCCTTTGCAGCTATAAGAGCTTCAACTCTTCTGGGAAGGCTGTCCACAAGGTTTAGGACTGTCTATGGGAATGTTTGACCATTCTTCCAGAAGCGCATTTGTGAGGTCAGACACTGATGCTGGATGAGAAGGCCTGTCTCACACTCTCCGCTCTAATTCATCCCAAAGGTGTTCTATTGGGTTGAGGTCAGGACGTTGTGCAGGCCAGTCAAGTTCCTCCACCCCAAACTCACTCATCTATGCCTTTATGGACCTTGCTTTGTGCACTGGTGCTCATTCATGTTGGGACAGGAAGGGGCCATCCCCAAACTGTTGCCACAAAGTTGGGAGCATGAAATTGTCCAAAAACTCTTGGTATGGTGATACCTTAACCACTCCAGGTCCGCGCTATTGCCGAAGTACGGCTCCAGCGCGGACCTGAAATGCCGGGAGGACGTCCATGGACGTCCTCCACTGCGCATGCTCCAGGCGCGCCCCCTGGCGGCAGCGTGCCCGTGGGTCGGGCGGACTCGATGTCCGCCCGAGACCCGCCGATCACTTTTAGGAGCCTCAGAACGGGGAACCGCCGTTGTAAACACGGCGGTTCCCCGTTCTGTGACAGGGGACAAGCAGATCTACTGATCCCTGTCACTGGGATCAGTTAGATCTGTTATGTCCCGGCCAGCCCTGCCCCCCCACAGTTAGAACACACCCAGGGAACATTGTTAACCCCTTCACTGCCCCCTGCAGGTTAACCCCTTCACTGCCAATGACATTTATACAGTAATCAGTGGACATTTAAATTTCTGATCGCTGAATAAATGTCATTGGTCCCAAAAATGTGTAAAAAATGTCCGACATGTCTGCCCCAATATCGCAGTCCCGATAAAAATCGCAGATCGCCGCCATTACTAGTAAAAAAAAAATAATAATAAAAACGCCATAAATCAATTCCCAGTTTGTAGACGCGATAACTTTTGCGCAAACCAATCAATATACGCCGATTGCGATTTTTTTTTTTAACAAAAATATGTAGAAGAATATATATCGGCCAAAACTGATGAATAATTTTTTTAATGGATTTGTACTTTAGCAAAAAGTAAAAAATATTGTTCTTTTTTGCAAAATTGTCGCTCATTTTTTGTTTATAGCGGCGATCAGAAATGACGCAGAGGAGATCAAATACCACCGAAAAGAAAGCTCTATTTGTGGGGAAAAAAGGACGCAAATTTTATTTGGGTACAACGTCGCACGACCGCGCAATTGTCATTCAAAATGCGACAGCGCTGAAAGCCAAAAATTGGTCTGGGCAGGAGGGGGGTTTAAGTGCCCGGTAAGGAAGGGGTTAAAGCAGAACTCCAGGATCGGCAAAAAAATCCCCATTATTACACCATCCTACACTAAACACTAAACAGTTATTACATTTGTGAAATTCCTTACCTTTGAATAGATATGTCCAATTTAATTTCCAGGAAGTGATCTCTCTAATTCAAAAGATGCAGCATGTATTTCTGCTAAGGAGGCTCTGTTAGAACAGTGATTGCATCATATCCTCTTCTTTCTCTTACATTGTAATGAAACTACATTTCCCATCATGCATTGCATATTGCAGTGAATGTGGGAGGTACACTAGGCCTGTACATGTAAATGTGAACAAGCCCACTTCAACATAAATCACACCCCTCATTCAGCAGCCAGCCATATTGCTCAGTAACACACAGTCTGTGCTCTCCCCTCCAGCCACAAGAAGATAAACATACCCTAACTTTATGTAATCATTACTGAACTGTAGACCCATAATGATATATTATACACACTGTACTCTGCTGTAATTCGGTATTAGAAATATTTCTCCTCCTCCTGTAGATTTGAGATCTTTCTAACAGCAATCTGTGCTTGTATGATGTATGTGAGAACCATCCCTAGCCGCACCACAGAAAGAAAGAGCCGTGATGTTTTACATCAGCATGTAGCACACGTAAATGTCGGCATGAGAAAAACACAAAAAAGTGCAGCGCTAACTTACTAATCAATAACACAATAATGGTGGAACCCTCTAATGTATGGAAATCTCAATAAACTTCAATATCAGTGCGGTCTCATCATCAGTGCCCATAAGTGCGGTCTCATCATCAGTGCCCATATGTGCGTTCTCA
This sequence comes from Glandirana rugosa, assembly GCA_018402905.1. Lineage (NCBI taxonomy): Eukaryota > Metazoa > Chordata > Amphibia > Anura > Ranidae > Glandirana > Glandirana rugosa. The sequence goes on along the minus strand of BLSH010338370.1, from coordinate 149,520 downwards.
TCAGTGCCCATAAGTGCGGTCTCTTCATCAATGCCAATAAGTGTGGTCTCATCATCAGTGCCCATATGTGCGTTCTCATCAGTGCCATATGTGCGTTCTCATCAGGGCTCATATGTACATTCTCATCGGGGCTCACATGTGCGTGTTGCATGTTTTCCAACTTTATGTTGAGTGGTTTATGTTTTTTGCCATGCAAGAATCCAATGGATATTGTGATCATGTTTGAATAAAATTTAGTATTTTTCTATATACTTTGATACTCTATTTGTGAATGTGTACTCTTAAAAATCCCTTGGGGCCTCACTTCCCAGGTCTGCGACTAATTTTGGGATGTGGTATATGGTTCATTTCTTTGGATGATAACTAGGTGTTTCTGTATTTTGATCAGGGCTCATATGTGCGTTCTCATCAGTGCCCATGTGTGCGCTCTCATCAGGGCTCATATGTGCATTCTCATCAGTGCCCATATGTGCGTTCTTATCAGGGCCCATATGTGCGCTCTCATCAGGGCTCATATGTGCGTTCTCATCAGGGCTCATATGTGCGTTCTCATCAGTTCCCATATGTGCGTTCTCATCAGGGCCCATGTGTGCGCTCTCATCAGGGCTCATATGTGCATTCTCATCAGTGCCCATATGTGCACTCTCATCAGTGCCCATATGTGCGTTCTCATCAGGGCCCATATGTGCGCTCTTATCAGGGCTCATATGTGCGTTCTCATCAGTGCCCATATGTGCGTTCTCATCAGTGCCCATATGTGCGGTCTCATAAGTGCCCATATGTGCGGTCTCATCAGGGCTCATATGTGCGTTCTCATCAGTGCCCACATGTGCGTTCTCATCAGGGCTCATATGTGCGTTCTCATCAGTGCCCACATGTGCGTTCTCATCAGGGCTCATATGTGCGTTCTCATCAGTGCCTATATGTGCAGAGCAGGGATCATTGCAAGACACCGGCTGGGTAATGGATCGGGGAATCCCCGGGCAGTGACAGATCTTGTATCTTGTGCATGTAATACCGAACGTCGTACTGTGCCGCCTCTTAGACCGGCATTGAACCAGTGTGCTATCAATCACAAAGCCGGTCTAAGAGGCAGGACGTTATGGTGATCGGTATTTCATAGACAAGATACAAGATCTGTCACTGCCCGGGGATTCCCCGCTCTGTCACCCAGCGGGTGTCTTCTAATGATCAGAGCGGGATTCTGATGAATCCCGCTCTGCAGTAAGAGATAGTGTGGGAGGGCATGGTGCGGGGGGGGGGAGGGGGGTGGTGCTGACAGGGAGCAGGGGAGGAAGAGGGGGGAGTACGGACACGGGTTGTGAGACCCCCTCCGCCCACTACATCACGGAAGTTCATCCTTGCTGCTTCTAGAGAACTACAACTGGGCAGTTACAAGACCGCTGGCTGAGGGTACAGGATGGATAGCGGCCAGCGGTCTTAAAAAATGGAAACCACAGGTGAATAACGGTTTTTCAGCAAGTTCAGCAGGCTACTACAGAGGGACTACAGAGCTCAGCAGAAGATGGATCGTATAGTTAGTGAAGGTAGGAGATCAGCAACAAGGACATGGAAAAGTTTTTTCCCGGAGTTCTGCTTTAAGACTTCACTTCACTGGAAATAAGGAGCTAAGCACAACCCATGAAATTCAACCCCTCACCATAATCCCCCCCCCCCCGCCAAATGATTTGGACCAGTGCACAAAGCAAGGTCCATAAAGACATGGATGAGTGAGTTTGGGGTGGAGGAAATCGACTGGCCTGCACAGAGTCCTGACCTCAATCCGATAGAACACCTTTGGGATGAATTAGAGCGGAGACTACGAGCCAGGCCTTCTCATCCAACATCAGTGCCTGAACTCACAAATGTGCTTGTGGAAGAATGATCATATACTCTCATAGAGACTCCTAAACCTTGTGGGCAGCCTTCCCAGAAGAGTTGAAGCTGTTATAGCTACAAAGGGTGGGCCAACTCAATGTAGAGTATTTCTCAATAGCTACAAAGGATATATATTTTGTGTGTACCAAATACCTCTGCAAACCCAAAAATAATAGAAATTAACTTGTAAAAGCACTGTGTACATAGACTGTGCAGAGAACAAAGCTGTGGGAGGGACCTAGCAGGCTCCACCCATTACAGGCTGCCTGCAGAAAAGTACAGGTGGGGGCGGAGACAGACCAGTCACCCTGGACAAGCAGAGAGAGCAGCAGTGAGCGGTCTTTATTACAGGAATCTCCTACACAGAGGCAATGTTTCACATTGGAATACTGCACTGATCTGGAGGAAATACACAGAGTGCACCAACGTTCAAATAAGAATACACATGACTCTTGTAATTAGACAATATTTGCTTATGCCAGAAGCTATTGAGTGCATTGCCAGGAAAGTGGTTGATTGAATTTTGTTTACAGAACGGCTGGCCTCTTATTTCTGTTTAACATAAAGCCTGCCTTATAATTCATGTCATTTATGAGTTTATACTGGCACCAGTTGCCCAGTGCTGGCTGTCAGTTACCTGTCTTTGTGCTGTCTGTCCCAGCTTACCCTGATACACGTAATTCAGCAAACATAAACATAAAAGAAAACAAACATCACAACAACCCCAGACAAGGGAGGCAAATTGACCAAGTATGCCACATAGCCTAGGACTTAAATTGTATTTAAAACCATAATTTTTAAAAAATGTTTAGAGTCTGTAAGGATTAGAAGTCCCGTCGTGTTTGTATTGCTAAAATAAATAGCCAGCGCTCCTTTTACACCATATATTAAATATTAATCACTTCAGCCCCAGAAGGATTCGCCCCCTTAATGACGGGCCATTTATTTGCAATACAGCACTGCGTCACTTTAATTGACAATTGCGCGGTCACGCAGTGCTGTACCCAAACAAAATTCATGTCCTTTTTTTTGCCACAAATGGAGCTTTCTTTTTGTTGTATTTGATCACCTCTGCTGTTTTTATTTTATCCGCTATAAACAAAAAAATGACAATTTTGAAAAAAAAAACTTTTTTTTTTGCTATAATACATATCCAAAGAAAATATAAAAAAAAATGTATTCATCAGTTTAGGCTGATATGTATTCTTCTACATATATATTTTTGTTAAATAAAATCGCAATAGGAGTGTATTGAGTGGGTTGCGCAAAAGTTATCACGTCTACAAAATAGGGGATAGATTCATGGCATTTTTTTTTTTCTACTAGTAATGGCGGTGATCTGTGATTTTTATCGGGACTGTGACATTGCGGTGGACAGATCGGACACGTTTGACTCTTCTTTGGGACCACTGACATTTATACAGCGATCAGAGCTAAAAATAGCCACTGATTACTGAATAAATGTCACTGGCAGGAAAGGGGTTAAATTCTAGGGGCGATCAAGGGGTTAACTATGTTCCCTATGTGTGTTCTAACTGTGTGGGGGCTCGGCTGGCAGGGACATCACTGGAAACAGTAGATCACTGTCATGTCCCCTGACAGAACGGGGATCTGCCTTGTTTACATTGGCAGATCCCTGTTCCACCTCAGTAGAAGGAGATTGTGGTTTGCCAGAGGAAATCAAGTCCACCCGACCCGCCGGCATGCAACTGCGCCTGTGCGAGCCCCCATACAGCTACGGCGATTCGCGCAGGAGAGCCGACCTGCCACCGCCGACGGCGGCTGGTCAGCAAGCGGGAAAAATCAGAAGTGTTAGTGGCATATATTTGTAAATCTATTTCAAAGCCATACTGCCTTAGGGCTCTTTCACCAGGGTGGACCGATCGGGTCTGCCTGCCCGTTTTTTAGGCAGACCTGATCGGAAAATCCGTTGCCCTCTATGGAGCTGTGGGTGTACATGATTACCTCAAGAGAATATATATATATACCCTGATGTTATAAAGGAGGTGCCTCATCCAATTAGAAGATATGGAGGATTGTGGACAAGTTGGTCCCCAGCCAACCATCACCAAAAAGGACAGGCTTGCTTATGAAATAAACTGGATTATTACGGCACCATGTAAGAATAAATAATTAAATCAATCAAAATATAGACATTTGTTACAAAAAAAAACCCCCACTTTTGTGAGACAGAAGTCAACATATATTTAAAAACAATGGTCACCGAGAGTACACAGTTTTTCCGATAAACGACGGCGGCTGGTCGGCAAGAGGTTAAAGGCAGGTATGCCTGGAGGTAACAAATTCCTCCTCATAAGGAAAAGGAACCGCGCTCTTATATCATACATGACATATCATAAATCCCCATATTGAATAAACAAATAACTCTTCATTTAAAATGTAAAAATACATAAAAACTGTGAAGATCCCACACGTGAATAAACGTCCTCAGCGAGTATAGGAAAGATTCCTCTCCACCAGCATGCAGACACACAATGCACTCACCAGAGTTACTCAGCCCCTATTACAGGGAGTCACATTGCGCACATGGGAAAATCCAAGATGTTATACACATGGCTTTTTTTCTTAGAGAATAGGTGCAGGAACTCTCCCTTTCCAAGTCGCCCCTTTTCTCCACCCCCTACCCACCTCTGAGCACCATTCCTTGGTTCCACCCCTTACCCACCTCCCAGTATTGCCTCTTTTAGAGAATACAGAACCACTTATCATTTTGTGGTACTAAGTCATTTGTATGGAATTGGGCAATGATAACCAAACAAAGCAGTAAAATAGATCCCCTGCAGCCAGTAACAATAGCCTCCCCACTCCAGCAACAATAGATCCCCCTAACAACAATGGACCACCCGGAACAAAATTTCCCCCTAGCAACAATAGACTCCCGGCAGAAACAACATATCTCCCTGCAGCCATCATCAATAGACTCTATGTCAGTCGGCAACAATAGACTCCTCTCTGAACAGTAGAGCTCTCCCAGCAACAACTGACCCCCCCAGCAATATAAGACCCACCCCCAGCAACAGCAGGTCCCCCACCAGCAACAATAGACCTCCTCAGCAACAATAGACAACACCCCTGCAAAAACAGATCCCCTCCAGCTAGAATAGATCTCCCAGCAGTGAGCATTAATAGACCCTTCAGGTCACCCCAGCACCCCTTTCCATTACATACAGTCAGTGCTGGAGGTGCCGGAAATGCGTTCCCACTGAAAAAAAAGCCCTAGTTATACATGAGGTCACAGGGATGAATCAAAACCGCTGCTGTCATCCATTCAGTATAGATGTATTCATGTATAGATAGTGCATTCAATGCTCCAGTGTTGCCATATGGAGAGGGAGAGGAAAAGATACTCTCATGGTGCAGGAATTCAAACCATTTATTTAAAAAGAAGGTTGTATTGCATTTACATCAAAGAAAACTAGGATCAGCATGTGTTGTATAGGAATCGCCGGTTAGCGCTCCATCTGACCAGAGATGACGTATGTCAAGCACTACCCAACGCCGTTTCGTCAGCTTATATCTGACGTCTTCAGGCCAGGGTTACATCAAAGGTGAAGACACATGCCAAAGGCGCTAGCAATGACTAGCTTTTAAAGTAAGGTACATGTATGAAACACTTACCAGGCAGTTGGCCAGCAAATTAAACATGGTTAGGTGGAGGTTTTTATTGCTTCCCGTGTCCTCGCTGAGTATATACACCCTCTCTGTCCTGAACACTACTGTTCTTTGTCTGAAATTGATGGCAAAGCCAACATTTGAGCTTGTTATCGGAATAGGAGGTAAAGGGAAATCTTCTAATGGGGACACCTGTACTGTTGACAACTGTCTAAGAGGGGACCTGTTGTGTCTCTGGTACAGGAAGTGAAGCAAAACCTCCCCAACAGGCCACAGACAGCAAAATAAATACATAAATAAAGGCAGAGGGTTTTAAATATTTCCTGCTATCAAAAATGAAAATAAAATGTTTTGGCTGGAGCTATTTAAAGCTGAACTCCAGCCTTCCAGCTTGCAGTTCTACAGGTTCCTCCCCTGTGCTGAAATTGCTTACTTTGATTTCACTGCACACTGTGAGCTTCTCACAATGTGCTATGGAAGCTGCAGCTGGAGGACTTCCAGCATCATCTAGCCGTTTCTTCAACAGCCTGACTGTCCCTGACCCACCCCTTTCATTTATAGCATTACAGTTCTTTCCATCATGGCCTTCTAGCATTACATATGGGTGATACGTAGGGTAGTGCAATTGAAACCGGCCCAGAAATGCCCACTCCTCCAGACGGACATCCACCCATCAAGGGATTTTGATATTTGTATAACTCCTCCCAAGAGCCAACCCGCTATTTACATTAGGGCTGAGGGCTCTTGTGAGGAGTAGCCCTCCCACCAGCTATGATCTGCCTGTATTGCAAAGATAAGTACAGTAAAACCTCAGATTGTGAGTAACGCAGTTAACAAGCGTTTCGCAATATGAGCAGTTTTTTTTTAAATTCTGACTCGGTTTGCGAGTGCTGTCTCGCATAACGAGCAGAATTAAGCCTCTGTGGATGCAATACCACATGTGGCCAGGGGTGCGGGGGCGCTAGTGAGCCTCGGAGATGCCCAGAAAGCAATCGGAAATACTTAAAGTGTAAACAGTTCCCGAGCATTTCTGAATGTTTCCAGCCGTTTCCGAGCCTCACCAGCGCCACCACACCTCTGGCCACATATGGTATTGCATACATAAGGCGCCCCCGGACCTCTGGCCACAGTTTCCATTGTTTCCTATGGGGACACATGCTTTGATATACAAGTGCTTTGGATTACAAGCATTCTCCTAGAATGGATTATGCTCGTAATCCAAGGTTCCACTGTACAGAGACCCAGTGATGATGAAGGGCTTTATTGTCAGGCAAGTCTTTCATTATGTGCTAGTATGCAATGCATACTAGCACATTATGCTCTTAATTTGCAGGGAGAAGATTTTTTTCATTTTCTATTCTGTTTCTTTTCTTTTTGTTTACTACCGCTTTAATAAAGTTGGGATTTCTATAAGTATTGAGTCCCATCATTGAAGCAAGATTGAAATATCATTAAAAGCTATCAGACAGAATGTTTACCTAACAATATTCAAATGATTTTCATACAAATATGATACCGCAAGTTTGTAAAAATATGAAAAATCACAGCAAAAATTACTTTAGTTAACACCTTCCCGCTCTGCCTATAGCAGAATGACAGCTTGGCGGGGGCTCCATTTTCGTAACTGGATGTCACATGGCGTCCTTCAGAACAAGTCCCTGTGTACTGTTACGGTGAGTACATTTCCACATCAGTACGCCCCCTGGGGCACGCAACGCAGCAATCGGTGGTGCAGTGTGTCACCCGGACACACCGCATCTCCAATCACAGTAAAGAGCACATGACATAGGCTTTCTACCATGTGATCAGCTGTGTCCAATCACAGCTGATCACAGTATAAATTGAAAGTGCCAGTTATCGGTATTCTTCTACTCACGCTGACAGGGCATGAGTACAGGAGAGCCGGTAAGCTGCTCTCCCGATAAGGAGGGTCTGTGCTGATAATTAATGCATTGATATCAGTGCAGCCCCATCAGCGATGCCTGCCAGTGCCCCCCAGTGATGCCCATCAGTGCCCACCAGTGGTGCCCATCATTGATGCCAATCAGTGCTGCCTGTCAGTGTCCACTCATCAGTGCCATCTGTCATTCCAGCCCATAAGTGCCCATAAAGGCTGCCCATCAGTGCTGCTAATCAGTGCCTCCTATCATTGCTCATTAGTGCTGCATATCAGTGCCTATCAGTCCTCATTAGTGCTGCATATCAGTGCCTCCTATCAGTGCTGCATATTGGTGTCTCCTCATCAATGCCCATCACAGCAGCCTCATAAGCGCACATCGGTGAAGGAGAAAAATTACTTATTTACAAAATGTTGTAAAAAAAATTCATAAAAAATGTTTTTTTCAAAATCTTCAGTCTTTTTTCATTTGTTTAGCAAAAAATAAATAAACTCAGTGGTGATTAAGTACTAACAAAAGAAAGCTCTATTTGTCTAAAAAAATAAAATCCATAAAATTTAGTTTGAGTACAGCATTACATGTCCATGCAATTGTCATTCAAAGTGCCACATCGCTGAAAGCTGGGCAGGAAGGGGGTGAAAGTGCCTAGTATTGAAGTGGGTAAAGCGACGGAAAATTAGTTCTCACTGAAAACAGCAGTTTCGCATTAATTTTTTTTTCTTATTTAATGAACAAATGTGCCGTTTGTGACCATTTAAAGGGCTCCACGCTTAACGGTGAAACAGACCGGCCTTTATCTCCAAATCTACGTCTTTTTGCGCCAGGGTCATTCTATGAGCACTGAGTGCGGTTTTCATGTATGTTACATGAGTCTACTGATGGAGATCTTTATACTGAAATCGGGGGAACTCAATACCCCATCTACTTAGCAGAATGTATTTGTGTATTTGCTTTACAGACCGCCATTGTCAGGCCGCCATGTCTCCGGGGAGCTATGCTGAATTTCTCTGTGATTCTGTACATCAGATAGAGACAAAGGCCTCAATTTACCTCGGGACATCAAAAAAAGCGAACTTCTCATTGAGACTTCAGTGTGTCTGATGGCAAACACAGCAACACACCACTCTAAAATCACTTTGCCGCTGTTCAGGTTCAAAAGTAATTAGATACAAAAACTATTCATGTGTAAATGATGGCGAGAAATTCACAGGTGGCAAAATTCTTTGAGTGCAGCAGAAACAAAACCCCCTTTTTGTAAATTCAGTTGCATATGAACTCGGACAAAATGTTATTTTCCATCTTTTTAAATTTTCAGCTTTTATTTAGGGCCACACATGCGTTCTTTTGCAGTGCGTTAATGCACATGCGTGTTGTGGCACGCATTAACGTGCATTGCGATCAACATACATGGGCTGTAAACACACCTCAATGGATGAAAAAAACATGCATGACCCTTTCTTTACAATGCAGCACATACCGTGCGATACATTGTAGTAACATATGTTAACACAGGAGGATACATAATGCACAAGAATAAATTACCCCATAAATAATCCTTAGTGATCCTTTCATGCAGGTCTTTGTTCAGGCATTTCCTGTTGAAGAGTGTCACTGTCACCCAGTTTAAGCATTCATTTCATCAATGTTGGATTTGGGTTGCCCATCATCCCTTGATTCTTATAAACATTATAGTGATAAAGTTCTTTATGGGACTTACAAGGCAACCAGATATAGAAAAAAACAGATTGATATAAAATATATAAAGGTTTATTAGAAATTCTTAAAAGGAATACCCCACTTGAGGCTTAATCTTTAAAATCAAAGAAAATTGGCATTCAGGGTTAACATGATGTACATAATATTAGTGGTGATACCCTATACCAGAAATAAGCAATTAGCGGACTTCCAGCTGTTGCAAAACTACAAGTCCCATCATGCCTCTGCCTCTGGGTGTCATGCTTGAGGCTATCAGAGTCTTGCTATGCCTCATGGGACTTGTAGTTCTGAAACATCTGGAGGTCCGCTAATTGCATATCCCTTCCCTATACCATAAATGGCTGCATACTCCTCCAGCTGTTGCAGAACTACAAGTCCCATGAGGCATAGCAAGACTGACAGCTACAAGCATGACACCCACAGGCAGAGGCATGATGGGACTTGTAGTTTTGCAACAGCTGGAGGTCCTCTAATTGCATATCCCTGCCCTATATCATAAATGGCTGCATACTCCCTATGGTGAGTACACTTCCCGAGGTAAGTAACAGCTATGCATGGAAAGGGCAATCCAACGCTGTTTCGAATGTCTTCACCAGGCATATTGATCACCACCCTGAAAGGTAAAAAAATTCTACCATAATTTAAACCTCGTACACATGGTGCGACGGTTGTATGAAAACGGTCGTACAACAACAGCTTATTGTACGATCATCCGGCCGTTAGTACGCACGATTAGAACAGCCGACGTGCGACAGTCGTACAACAAAAGTTGGAGGAGCAGACTAGAAAACTTTTGTTGTACAACAAGCGGTCCTACGACTGTTCTACCGTGTGTACAGAGAAGTTGGTCCAACAAGTTGTACGTGCAAAACACGCATGCTCAGAAGTCAGGAACGCCCGGAAGTGTCCGTGTAAACCTACGTTCCTAATTCACAAATCACATTCACCTGAACTTCCTCTTTATACGCTCGTAGCACGTCACCACGTTAGGCTTGGTCGTACGATCGCTTAGTGCACGACAGTATGCGAGACACAACAGCCGACATACGATTTTGGACGTCGGGTTGTAGGACCGTTGCATCGCGTATACGAGGCTTTACGTTCTACATTTGTATATTGTAGTACACTTGTAGATGCCTGGAAAATGCCCAAAGGAGGGCGTGCATCGGACCACCCACAGGTTGGAGCTGGAGACCGTGAGAGTCTGCCCAATCAGAGGACTCCCTCAAGTCCGTTCAATCACAGAGCATCCGTCTCAGGCATCACCTGTTCATAAACAGGGTAATCCAGGGGTGTTGCTAGGTGGGAAAAAGACCAGGGGCATCAGCCCAAAGGTAAATTTGATAACCCCTCCCACATTTTAAAGTAAGTCCAGCCCAAGTCTGGCACCATGGGGGGGAGGGGGTTAGGCTCACTTGCTGGTTGCTGCCTGGCTGGGCTGCGGCCTGTTCCAATGCTGTCCGGCGGGCCTCAGTGACAGCACACTGAGTCTGGGCTGAAAGCTCACTTGAGCTGGCTGATCAATGCAGCGTCACCAGTGCCCATCAGTGTCCATTAATGCAGCCTCAACAGTGCCCCTCAGTGCAGCCTGATCAGTGCACATCAATGCAACCTCACCAATGCCCATCAATGCAACCTCACCAGTGCCCATCAATGCAGACTCACCAGTGCCCATCAATGCAACCTCATCAGTGCCCATCAGCTCAGCCTCACCAGTGCCCATCAGCTCAGCCTCACCAGTGCCCATCAGCACAGCCTTGCCAGTGCATGGGGAGAGGAGAGCCGCCGGTTTGCACAGAGCGGGGATCTGGTGCATTCCCGCTTCCTGGACTGACACCTATGGTGGACGCCACACGTCTCAGCATTGGACCAAGTGTGACATCCATTATAGGAGCCGGTCCAGGAGGCGGGACTTCATATGACACTGTGGCCGTGCTGGGTAGTCCGGCCCTGTATAGCCAACCCAAAGCTCAAGGATAGGGCTTTGTGTGCCCAGTTGCGGTTTCTGATGCCACCCTGTGGAGAAAGAAGATGCAACATCATCCAGGGAAAGAAAAAACTGGCTTACAGAGAATTAATACAAATTTAACACATAGGCCCGATTTACTATACCTCCCAAATCTACTCCAGCAGTGCCTTAAAATAACTCCAAATTAAAGGCAATTACAACTTCAACTCTTGCGGACTCGAGTAAAATAGCACACATACAAGCTCTATTTGTCTGTGAAGATGCCTCTCAGGTTACGTGTTGATGTTGGCTGAGATTGAACTTGCGGTTGTATGCAAGTTCATTGCCCTAAAAAAAACCAAAAAAACACCCCTCTCTCTAATTGTAACAGCCTTAGCCCCAGGGCACATGTCTGAATAGAAAAAAAAAAGTTTCTAATTATTTTTTTTTCAGGAGCAGTGGTTTTAATAATGGTTAAAGTGAAAAAAAATATTCCTTTAACCACTTCAGCCCCGGAAGGAATTCACGCTT
>BLSH010338370.1:117338-127702 GCA_018402905.1 Glandirana rugosa | reverse complement strand
AGAGTTGTGGCTGTTGTAGCTGCAAAGGGGGTGCCAAATCCTATTTTCACACAATGGACTAAGACTGGGCTCCCATTAATGTTCATGTGTGTGTAAAGGCAGCCGTCCCACTACTTTGGCCTAGATAGTGTATCTGGGAAGATTTGCAATGGTGGTGTAACCCTCCTACCCAAAAATACAACATTTTGACCGAAAGAGAAGTTACGCCAGTATTCCCAAGTTATTTTTAACAACATAGGGAAATGAGAGCATTTCTCGACATTAAATAGCATGTTCACAATTGTAACCCAGAAACTCAGTGCTGCCAGGGTGAAAAACTTGGGTGAACAACATAAGTAGAAATTACAACAGGACATGGCTTGAGTGGGATTCAAACCCAAGCAACAACCAATGCTAATCAGCTGAGCTACCTTCAGAGCCACTGCAAAGCTGCATAGCCTGCTTATCTACCCACATCCTGCATTTCTGTGGACATATAGGTGATAGAATGATAGGTGTTAGGATTTCTGCTTCAGGTTATCTATTTAAATTTTTCATCATTGAATTAAATTAATAAATTACACTAATTTGACATTTGCATAAGCAATGGCATTGTTTGTGTTTGAACAACATGACAAGTTCGGATGTATTCTTATGGATTTCTTCAGTGCTATTTGAAGTTTTTCTACAATAAAAAATAAAAAATTAAAATTTCCATAAGCAATGGTATTGTTTGTGGTTTGTAAAGACATCTGTGTGAGTTTAGGGAAATATTGTTGTGATATGGACAGCAGCAAAGTGAAATTGACCAAGAAAAAAAAAAAATATTTACAGAACATGAAGAAATTTCACATTCTAGCATTCTTAAAAACAAAATAGATTCTCAAATGTGCAACATTGTTGCCAGGAGAATTTCTTTGAGCAAAAGATACATTTATTTTCAACATGGAATGGATTTATTTGATAAAGTAACAATTGTACTATTAGAATGAATGGCAGAAACTTGCACTTGGCAAAATAACTCTCCTCTTCACTCCCAAAAAAATGTGTGTAAAACACTGATTTTGGTATTTACTAACTACTCAAGGAATTACTCCATGAGAGTTATTTTGAGAGTTGTTTTGTGTCTGAGCATGCTCAGTTGTGCTCAGCTGTGCTCTGTGCCTTGGAGTAAAGAGACGGGTTATTTATCTCTTCTCAGACTTTTTAAGATATTTCAGTGTATAAATCACTTTTTCACACAGTTTAAAAGCAGGTTATCTTTAAACAATATACCACATATTTTAGCACAATTTAGGGGATCAGATCATGCTCCAAACATTATTTCTATTTGCACAACTCCAGGTCTGGGCTGGAGTAAGGAGTTGGCCGTTATCTGTGACCACTATAGTAAATTCAAGTTTGGCCGTTATTTAACGCCAGCCGTTATAGTGAATTCTATATGTGCGCTATTTACCGCTATTTGCGCATATCTGCCGTTAAATAGCGCACAGTTGCGCAAATGCGCGCACAGTTGCGCAAATGTGCACCTGAGCGGTATAGTAAATAAACGCCATAGTGTCGTAATGCAAAAAAGCCATACAGTATATAACAATATCCAACCAAATTTACTTATCTCTGAGAGCTGGTTCACACAGGGGCGACTTGTCAGGCGACTTGCGCTCCCTGCAGTACAATGAAACAGTTCTAATAGGAGCGACTCAAGTTGCTCCAACTTAGAGAAAGGTTCCTGTACTACTTTGGGGGCGACTTCAAGCGACTTGCATTGACTTCTATTACAGAAGTCGCTTGCAAGCCGCGCTGAAGTTGCGCTGTGCGGGGCAGCTTCAAGTCGCCCCTGAAGTCAGATCGCCCCTGTGTGAACCGGCTCTTAGTCATTCCTACAAAGGATGACTTTTTTTGTTGCAAATCTTTTTCTATCCCCAGTCTCTGGCTGTTAGCCAAGAAGGGAGTAAGTAAATTAGAGAAAGTTTATTCAACCTCCTCAAATTGTTCTTGAGAACAGACATTGTCCACCATCATACATATCAGATGGGTTAGTCATCTCTAAAAGCACAAAGTGAGGAAAGGAGAGGGAAAAGGTACTGAGCACGAAATTATAGGACTTCCGTATTGTCTACAGTCAGATCTCATCCTATATATCTACAATAAATTTCTAACTCTCTCGTTTTAGTCTGTTTTGCTTTAACTAAAGCCTTCCAGGAATGGTCTAAGGGTCAGTTCACACCACATGCGGTCCAGTGCTGTTTTTTTTTATGTATCAAAAACGCATGGAAGGTAGGTTATATGGTTTTCAATGGCATAGTTCACACCAGTGCGTTCCAGTTCCAGGAAAAAAGTAGATCCTGCTGCATTTTTTCTGCACTGAACTGTACTGGAACGCACCGGAAAGCATTGGACTGCATCAAAAACGTGCCTGCAGAAAAGCACCTGGAACGCGTTTCTATGGTGTGAATTGGCCCTAAAACTCCTCTTCTCATTCATGCCTGAAGGAAATCTTGCTTTTAAACAGTTGATCCAGTGCATTTCCAACTGTAAAAGATTTTATTCCAGCGTAAGAACCCCCCCCCCTTCTGTGGAATATGTATTCTGTCTAGTGCTGTAAAGGTTATTTTTGGCATTTTATAGTTGTGTATCTTTGCTACGCGTCTTCCTACAAATTCCCCACCTGCATACTATGTAAATGTTTGAATATCCTTTTGCATAGGTATTGCTTTGTTTTCCCTACATAGAAGAAGCCGCACTCGCATTGTAGCAAGTATATGACTCCTTTAGGCCCCTTTCACACTGAGGCGTTGGAAAAACACGTGCAAAACATCAAGCGTTATTACCGCGTTAGCTCTATAGCACAGGCGTTTTTAAAGTGTTTTTCAAGCGCTTTTGAAGCACTAGCGTTAACTGAATAGCGCAACCCCCTACATCACATCCTGTTTACTTCCTGGTATTTTGACCTTTCCACAACCTCTGGGCATTTTGCTGGTGCTTTTAACGCGCTTTTAAAGCGCTTTACATTAATTTCAATGTATATGGGCGTTTTTAATGCGCTATTTTTAGCGCTCAGAATAAGCACAAAAAAAATCATGCTTGCAGGACTTTTTTAAACGCGGTGCCAGCGCAACGCCCCAGTGTGAATAGGTACATTGGAATTAATGGGCAGCATTTTAGAAGCATTTTGGAAGCTTATTTTTAGCGCAAAAACAATAGGAAAGCGCCTCAGTGTGAAAGGCGTCTTAGTGTTTTAGTTTTATAAAATGTTTGGGTTTGAAAAGTTCTCCATTTGGCGGTTTCAATTCCTTTTGTTTTCAGTGTGATCAGTTTCCGCACGGAAACGTACCCAAATCCCGGCATGGATCCTTTCTTTTATCACCTTTATATTCGCTTTGTATTAAGCAATCTTTGATCGAGGTTGCCCAGAAAATGCATATCTGGTCATAATCGATGTGCAGTCTTTGTACAATAATATTCTGCACATATAGGCGTTAGCAGCGATTAGATTTTTTGCAACGGAATATGTCTGAATGGACATTTAATGAGTTCATTTTAGCAATGTTGAAATGTATTCTATATCATAATGTCTTCTAATACCAAAGCTCTCACTACCTCCAGGTACAGGCGTAGCAGGGACGTGCAGTCAGGGGAGGCAGAGTTAAAAAATGAACAAAAAAAACGATTGACTTGAGGGTCTTAGGGCTCCTATCATCTATGGTTCCGGAGATACGGGTCTCCTTGCGCAGCCTGTCAGATGCTACATACAGAGCGGCCAGTTTAAATACAAACTGACACACTGTGCTTGCAGCAGACTGAGAGGATGAGCTCACAGTGCCTCTCACTTCTTGTCAGAGGCACTGAGCTCAATAGACAGCTTGTAGATTTGACCAATGGTAAAGCACCATTTGCCCAAGCTGTCCAATAAAAATGCTGCAGTGGAGGCATGTCTCACTACAGTGTTATAGAAGGGGGCATGTGTCTAAAAGACAAATGCTCCCTTCCAGCCCATCCCTCTTAACTACAAGGAAAAACATGGGTTTATGTGCATTAGATTTACCCATAACCCCATGTTTTTCTCACACAGTTAGCAGGGAGAATGAGAATCTGCTGCTGCTGAAAAGGTACAAGTTAAATCATATATTATTATGCTATATGTTATAAGATAATAATGTATTATTTATCTATTTACTGTGAAATTACTGGTTTCAAGCTATAACTTCAAAACTTCAGTAATTTGTCCATTAAGCCACCTGCTTGAGCACAGTTTTTGAAAATATAGTAAATTACCTTAAAAATAATATAGAATAATTATTTGTGTATTATTTACTTATGGTAATTAACCCCTTGCCACCCAGGCCAATTCTGACACTTCTCTCCTACATGTAAAAATCTTTTTTTTTTGCTAGAAAATTACTAAGAACCCCCAAACAATTATTGTCAATACATGGACAGACGTAGTAGAATTATATTGCCCAATCGCCAAGTCTTTCATCCCCAACATTTTGTTAATTGCAAAACTCCCGGCATAGTGTACCTCCTCTTGTGAGTGTGGAGGTTACTATGTTGGGAAAACCAAAAATGAATTCTGGAAGAGGATATATCAACATACTCTCTCCATAACTAAACGTGACCCTGACACCCCCTTGGGCGACATACTGCTTTAATTCATCCCACACTTCTTCCAAAAGTTTTTTTCTTAGCCCTGGACCGGGTCCACTTTGGCTCGCGCCGGGGTGACTTCAATAAACAACTCCTCCAGCGTGAGCTCTGGTGGATCCATACCCTCCAGGCTACGTCCCCTCCCGAACTCAATGAGATCTGCAGCTTTAAACCCTTCCTCCTGGGCTTCACATCGGGGGGTTGTGAACTCACTTTATGAGTATTTTTTATATGTTCATTCCTGGTTTAGCATTCAATACCTACCCTATGATTTATTCATTCATTATTTTTTGCATTGTTCCTTTAACACCCATCATATGCTTCCTTTATTTATTTTTCATCTATCACCATCACCTGCCTCAGTGCTGATTGGTATTTATTTTATCAGCACTACATTCATATTTCCTCTGTTATTTCTTTTTTTTACATGTCCACTGTTCCCTAGCATTTTCAGTCATTTTTTATTTCATTTACCATTTTCTTCATCTATTCATTCATCTATTTCCATCATCATCATTTTTATCTATTTTTCTTTTTTCTCTTTCATTTTTACTTGCCTGTCTACTGGGTCTGCACCCACATTCCATTCACCAATCATCTTTCTTCGCCCACTTACACCATCCACCGCCAGGTGTCGCACTTACTCCCCGGCTTGGGGGCATTGTGCGCCACCCGGCGGGTAGGCTCCACTGGAGCTTGCCGTCACTGCCTTTGGCCGTTTCGGCTGCTCCTTGTTGGAGCGAGCTTTTTGCCCTGGCAAGCCCCCGTCTGCTCAGACAACGTGTGACGTCATCCCGCCCCCGGTGGGCGGGGCTACGCCGCTCACTCCAGAGGGACCCAAGGCGTTCGGTATGCGGACTTAATTGCCCGCACGACACGAACGGCCAGCACCTGTCAGTGTCTTCCCGGATTGGCTGCCGCAGACACTTACGCTCCCTTAAAAGTCAGGTCAGTAATTAGCTGTCTTCATGCAGCCCGTATCCACACCGACCACACGGCCCAGGTAACATGACGCTATGATTTTTGTATCCTCTAGCTCCTTACTCATGCCTTTTTTGCCTATAACCTTTTCAAAGTCAGTATGTGGCTGGTATACCATGTATACTTATCCTAATACAACAAGCTGTGTTTAACTCATAAACTGGCCTCAATACAACTAGTAGTATTTGATCTTTAATATCTGGACCCATTACCTCATAGTACTGTGTCTTATTTGTTTAACTGGGCACTATTTGGCATGATTCAAGGCAGTTTACCTTTTCTAAACACCTTTCAATTTTTCACTAGTGTCATACACCTCATACGTTCATACATATGTATATATTTCTCTTATTCAGTGTAATCCACACTCAGTGTGGTTGGGCCGGCACAGCAACTCTGGGCCCCTTGTGGTCGCACAACATTCCATGCTCCCTTTTCCGGGGTTTATGCACTCCTGGCGGTTGTCTGGATCACACCCCCAGATCCTCTCGGGCTGACATCTCCTTTTTGGTTTGTTGGGTGCCTCCAGCATATATGTAAGTGCCATTCTCACCTTTTGTGGTGAATGCTTATTTACCTACTTTACTTAGTTTATTCTCAGTTTGTCTCTACAATACGTTTATACAATGTATACTTATGTCATGTATGATTTAATTTTCTACAGACAGCACACTTTTGTTGTACTTGATGCTCATTATCCCCTGAAGAAGGATTAACCGAAACATGTTGGGACGTTTGTGATATTGCTCCTGGACCCTGCTGCTAACAGTGGTCATCTGAGTGTGCAAATCCCAAATGCATCGAGTCCAACCTTTCTTATGCTGATTTTTTGTGGTACCCTGTATTATATTTTTATATGTGTAATTTGTTCATTACATTTATGTTATTTTGTATTTTGTCTATACCCCTGCAAAGTGACGAACATGTATCCATTTTTTCGTTCACTCTGCTTTTTATCCATTTTTGTATGAATAATAAAAATATACAATTTTATACTCTATTTTCCTTTCTCTTAGCAACTACCCTGATTACTACATCTGCCTTTAAGGTCCAGGGGGATTATTCACATTGGGAATTCCCTCCCATTTTCTAGTTGTTCGTACTAAGAACCCCCAAACATTATATATATTGTTTTAATAGACACCCTAGGGAATAAAATGGTGGTCGTTGCAACTTTTTATGTTACACACTATTTGCGCAGAAATTATTCAAACGCGTTTTTTTTTTTTTTAAAGAAACGGTTTCATAAATAAAACAAACAGTAAAGTTAGCCGATTTTTTTGAATAATGTGAAAGATAAGGTTACTTAAAGTAGGTAAGGTAAATAGATACCCAACATGTCACGCTTTAAAATGTCACGCTTTAAAAAAAAACATGTCACGCTTTAAAATTGCGCACACTTGTGGAATGTGCCAAAGTTTAGTACTTAAGAATCTCCATAGACAACGCTTTAACATTTTTTTAGAGGTTACATGTTTAGAGTTACAGAGGTCAAGTGCTAGAATTATTGCTCTCACTCTAACGTTCGCGGCGTATGTAACCTGTGTGTATCTGGCTCTGATACTAGCCAGTGCCTCACCAGCCACCGACCTCACTGCATGTCCCTGGGGCGTAGTTATGGGGACATGCTGCACCCCATCCTATGCTAATCTGTACCTGGGGGAGTGGGAGCAAGGTTTTCTGTCTGATGAAAGCTTGCCAATGTACACTAACCAGATCATGATCTTATATATATCGACAATATATATTTTGTGTGGGATGGTCCCTTGCCCCATCTAGTTGAATGTTTGGACTCCATGAATAGGAATAATTTCAATTTACTTTTTACCATGAATAATCAACAAGACGTTAATTTCCTTGATGTTATAGTAAATAAAAGAATGAGGGTCAACTTACAACTAAACTCTACAGAAAAGAAACCGCGGGTAATACAATTTTACACACAAAGAGCTTCCATCCGACCTTTCGCAAAAAATCAAAACTATACGGTCAATATTTACTGGTAAAAAGAAATTGTTCAAGTCAATTACTTTTTTAAAGGAGGCAAATAAATTAACTGATAGATTACTAGAGCAAGATTATTCAAAAACTGCGCTAAGAAAAGCCTTCAATCGAGCCAACCTAAAAAACTAGAGAAAATCTAATCTTCAAATCAAATAATAAACAAACACGAGACAACAAAACTAGACTCATTTTAAAATTTTCAGATGAACGTCAAAACATCCACTAAATAATCACAAAAATCCTGGTCAATTCTAACGGATGACCCTAGAATTGGAAATTTAGTCACCCCAACTCCGTTGATAACCTACAAAAGGGCAACCTTGATCAAAGATCACTTAATACAAAGAAAATATAAAGGTGATAAAAGAAAAGATCCATGCAGGGATTTGGGTACGTTTCTGTGCGAAAACTGATCCCACTGTACTGTTCCTGGGACTTGTACTTTTTGCAACAGCTGGAGGGCCGCCAGTTTGAGACCCCTGCTCTACAGGGTGGCACCAGAAACCCTAACCCGGCACACAAAGCCTTATCCTTGAGCCAGATCCTCTGTGATTGGGCGGACTCCAGGGAGTCCCCTGATTGGGCGGACTCGCGGTCTCCAGCTCCAACCTGTGGGTGGTCCAATGCATGCCCTCCTTTGGGCATTTTCCAGGCATCTACAAGTGTCGGCGGCAACCCTGCCATGGCGTCTTGAGTACTTCAGGCATCTTGGAACCGGAAGCGACGCCATGACGCGATGCGTGAGGTTGCGTGCATGGGCAGCGGAAAGGGAACACAGGGAGCCACACAAGGCTTTTTCAGCCACCATTTGTGTTTTTTAATCTTGTTTGATTAATCACCCCTGTGTAACACACAAGTGTTTTTTCAATTATCTCCCCCTATATATTTGGCGGCTTTGATGCATAGTACGGAGCTCTCCCTGGCTGGAAGTGGTATTCCTCCGGTTTTTGACATGGTGATCCCAAGATCTGGAGACATATAGTGAATGGTAAGCTCTTAATTTCCTTTTTTTTTTTCGGGATTCCCCCCCCCTTCTTTTTTTTTGACTTGCTGTTTTGCAATTATTGCTTTCAGCTCCATTGTGCGTTTTTCTGTGAGGAAACCCTGCTCTGCTCTGCCTCACTGCATAGCCCCAGTGTTGTGAGAGTATACATTGAGATTGATTGATTAATATATATATCAATCAAAAAGACATTTGGTCCTGTTGGGTTTTTCTTTGCCCCCACCTAGTGTAGCTCTGTTGACTTCACAGGGAAACTGGCAATTCATTCAGATATATGTAAGTATTGTTTCAAATTATCCTTTTGTACTACAATATACAAATGTAGAATGTAAATTATGGTAGAATTTTTTACCTTTCAAGGTGGTGATCAATATCCCTGATGAAAACATTCGAAACGGCATTGGAATGCCCTTTCCATGCATAGCTGTTACTTACCTCGGGGAATGTACCCACCTTAGGGAGTATGCAGCCGTTTATGGTATAGGGCAGGGATAGGCAATTAGCGGACCTCCAGCTGTTGCAGGACTACAAGTCCCATGAGGCATAGCAAGACTGACATCCACAAGCATGACACCCAGAGACAGAGGCATGATGGGACTTGTAGTTTTGCAACAGCTGGAGGTCCGCTAATTGCATATCCCTGGTATAGGGTATCGCCACTAATATTATGTACATCATGTTAACTCTGATTGCCAATTTTCATTGATTTTAAAGATTAAGCCTCATATGAGGTATTCCTTTTAAGAGTTTCTAATAAACATTTATATTTTTTATATCAATCTGTTTTTCTTCTATATCTGGTTGCCTTGTAAAAAACCTTAGCTAGACTTACCGGTGACGGTATTTCTATAAGCCTTTCAGGACAGCACGTGGAGCGTAGCTCCACCTCTTCACAGGAAACACTGCCATGTCATGCCCCTTTAAAAACGTCTACTTCCACCATGCCTTCAGTCAAACGTCACTATTCCTCCGACATGCTGGAAAACATAAACACATCTAATACTCCAGGTTAGTCAATAACTCATAAATACCTAGGGAGGGAAGTAGCGGCTGTCCTGAAAGGCTTATAGAATAACGTCACCAGTAAGTCTAACTAAGGTTTTTCTCCCTCGCCTTTCAGGACAGCACCATGGAGGTGATAACCGAGCACTTACTTCAGGGTGGGAAAACAGCTTGTAAAACCTTCCTGCCAAATGATTGATCCGCTGCCGTCAATAGATCCAGTCTATAGTGTTTTACAAACGTGGAGTAGCTGGACCACGTGGCGGCTTTGCAGATTTGCTCTGGTGAAGCTCCCGCTCTCTCTGCCCACGATGCTGCCACTGCCCTCGTAGAATGAGTCTTAACCACTTCCTTACTGGGCACTTAAACCCCCCTCCTGCCCAGACCAATTTTTGGCTTTCAGCGCTGTCGCATTTTGAATGACAATTGCGCGGTCGTGCGACGTTGGGTTTTTAACCAGACCCGTCCTCCCCCCAAATTCACGGGTCATTCCTTCACCAATTCTGAGTAAGATGCTCCCGTCACCGTCGTAGCACCCGTCTCTCTCGCCCTCGAAGTGGTCTCGTTTAGACGTTTCGGCGGTGCACCAGGTCGATGAGGTGCAAACATTTTGTGATATCTGACCTAGATAACTGCCGTCGCCTAGTTAGTAAACCGTCCTTCCAAAATGTTCGACAAAAGGGTGGGACTTCATTCACGAGCCAATAGTGGAGGTACCACGACAGGACTTTCCGCTCCCTCTTTTTGG
>BLSH010338370.1:61702-76367 GCA_018402905.1 Glandirana rugosa | reverse complement strand
GCGGGAGAAGGAAGCCGGGGAAACAGCAGCAAAAGAGCTGAAGAACCCCGCAGAAGACCCCTCAAAAGACAGAAGACCCCGCAAAAGAGCCGAAAAAAAGAAGAGAGGGGAGAAGATGCCGGAGCGGATATAATAAAATATTTTCAAAAGCTGTGTGGTGTTTTTTTTATACACTTTTTTCCCCCAGGTAAATGGGTAGGGGTATGATGTACCCCATACTCATTTACATAGGGTGGGGGCCCGGCATCTGGGGGCCCCCTTGTTAAAGGGGGCTTCCAGATTCCGATAAGCCCCCGCCCGCAGACCCCGACAACCAACGGCCAGGGTTGTCGGGAAGAGGCTCTTGTCCCCATCAACATGGGGACAAGGTGCTTTGGGGTGGGGGGCGCAGTGCCCCCCCTGCCCCAAAGCACCCATACTCCCAATGTTGAGGGCATGCGGCCTGGTACGGTCCAGGAGGGGGGGGGCCGCTTGCTCGTCCCCACCCCCTTTCCTGGCCTGCCAGGCTGCGTGCTCGGATAAGGGTCTGGTATGGATTTTGGGGGCACCCTACGCCGTTTTTTTTCGGCGTGGGGGGCTCCTCTCAAAATCCCTGCCAGATCGAAGAGCCTGGTATGCTCTGGGGGAGGGAACCCACGCAAATTTTTTTTGCGGGGGTTCCCCTTTAAGACACGGCACACAAGTCGCGCCGCAAGTCGGATCGCCGCGATCCGACTTCTGGTGCGGCTTCTATTCAAATCAATGGGCTCCCATAGGGAACCATTGATTTTGAATAGAGGCAGAAAACGCCGCAAAAAGCTGGCGTGAAAAAACGTCCATTGACGTCAATGCAAAACGCCAAGCAAAACGTCAGTTTTTTCCCCTGACGTCAGGCCCGGCGTTTTGCTTATTTTTCTGCAAACGCCCGTGTGTATGAGGCCTAAGGGATAACACTAGAAGCAGTTGACCCAGCTGATTCTTTTTTCAGTCTTCAAGGATACTTAGTGGCATTTTTTATAATGTTTTGATTGTTCCTTTCACCAAACATTGACTGGTGGTGACTCAATCACTGTCATTCAAAAAAAAATCTCTTGTGGTAGGGCTTCCCCTGCACTGCAAGGGTAAATGTTGTTTATGTCAAGGGTACAAGTAAAATTGCATATTTATGCCTAGGCTCCCTCTGCACCGTAGGCTGGATTCACACCTATGCATTTTTAGTGCTTTTTGCATTTTGCAGATTTGGACTACAGTCCATTTAACATGGTTTCCTATGGAACACGTTCTGTAGTGCAAATCTGCAAAATGCAAAAAGCGCTAAAAATGCATAGGTGTGAACCCAGCCTAAGACTGGCTGCGGCAGGTGCGCTGGCGGTTGGATGTAAGCTGACATCATCAAGTGCAATGCAGGGACAATAGCCCTGCATTATATGTGAGAGTGCAGAGGGGCCGTCTATAAGCTGGAGTGTCAGGTGGAAGAGTGAGCACCAGCTGCCAGGGAAGCAAATAATGAGGCAACTAAAAGCCCTTTTTCTTTTCCCTGCAGCTTTAAAACACATGAGCCAGTAAGCTTCACCTGCAGTGATTGTTTAATGACGATTAGATTCATTGCTTTTTTTAATTTTGTAAAGCACTGTGCAAACTGTTGATGCTATACAAGCCCTGCATCCTGAATAATAATAATAATTGGATGACATTAAGGGGTTGATTTACTAAAGCTGGAGAGTGCAAGAACCGGTGCAGCTGTGCATGCTAGCCAATCAGCTTCTATCCTCAGCTTGTTCAATCAAGCTTTGACAATAAAACCTTGAAGCCGATTGGTTTCTGTCTGGAGCTGCACCAAATTTTGCACTTTCAAGCTTTAGTAAATCAACTCCTAAGTTTGCTGTCTGCACTGCATACCATAAATACTTTTTTCATCTTTGCTGCATCTTAGTGCTGTTGATCTCCCACATGCTATTTGCAGCCACTTCCTGCCTGTATTTATGCTTACTGTTTGTGGGCATTGGGGTATTATTCAGCATTTTTGGCAGTGCAGTGATCTGCAATGCACATATGCCTGCTTTTTAACTTGCACTTCTGATTTGATGCATGTTACCACAATTCACATTTTCCATCCTTAGAAGTTTAAGCCGCATTTTCACATGCTGAAGTTATCCATGGATTAAATTTGCAAAGCTTTAATTAGGGGTCTTTATTTTGTGCCATGTAACTGAACTTTTTTAATCTCATCAGACACAGCAGTTAAAAAGAACTCTTTTTTTTCTTATACAGTGACTCTTATCGGGTTTTGTTAGCTTTGTGAATTGATCCTATTTTCTTTATTTGCATATCTTGTAGGAATGGCAGCTGCAAGAATTTTCCCAACAGATTAAATACAATTTGTTACAAACAGAGATATAGAATGCAATTCTACAGTGCTCTAGTATGTAATAGAGGCGTTGTTCTATAGTATAAGTCAACAAGGCCGCTGTACTCCACCCCAAACTCTATGATATTATCATTGAGTACACATTTTCCATAATATGTAACTTTTTTATGTGACCTTAACATCTTTAAATGCTTCCTGTTTCATATTTTGATGACTCTTGAAATACGAGAATTATTTGTATCTCGTGGATGGCGATTACCATCCCTGCTGAGGGACTGCAGCAATAAGATCATCTAGCTGCATGCAGCATTCAGGCTTTTCAGTAAAGTCCCTTTCACACGAGAGGTCCAATCTGACCTGATCAGACCCTCCATTCTCCTCTATGGGCAGCTGCATATAAACAGACCTGTGTCCGTTTACACTCAGCTATCTCAATCCGTTCCAGCAAAAACAAGTGGAAGGGGATCCATTCCCATCCGTCCCCCTGGATTGGAGTAGATGGCAGTCAGGTGTACATGGATAGCTGGTCCATTTATACCCAACTGCCCATAGAGCAGAGCGGGCTGTGTGCTCTGCATAAACTGAGTGGACTCGGACCTATCATCCGCCCGCTCTACTCAACAGAGGATCTGTCTGCTGATCCCCTGCTGAGTTAAAGTGTTACTAAACCCAGGACCCTGCATTCACTATATCTGGTTTCCCAAAGTACACAGAACATCAAAATGCAATAGTTCTAGTAAATATAAACTGCTAAATACCTTTTCTCATCAGCAGTATATAGCAGTCTTGTGACTTCTATCAGTGTCTGGTTAAAGCTTGTAGGATTCGTTTTCATTCTCCCCTGATTCTCTTATGAGGCTGCAGGATCTCTGTCTGGACAGTGCTGATTGGCCCTGTTCTGATCACATGCACTCTCCCAAGAAAAAAACTGTCTAGCAATACACACCAAACTGAGCAGGTGCAGCTTGCCCCCAAGGTTCTGTCAGCAGAAAGATTGGGGACAGCAGAAGAAGGGGAGGATCAGAGAAGATAGGATCAAACAGCCTTTTTGCACAATGCAGACCCCTTAGGTTCCACGGTGAGTATAACAAGCATGCTTTACTGCATATACACACTGATTTTACTGTTGTGGGTTTAGTAACACTTTAACCTCTTCACACCCACGCTATAGACAAAAGATGTCTACCGCGCGGACCTGAATTGCCAGAAGGGCGTCCATGTATGTCTTCCCGAGCATGCGCTGTCAGTGTGTCCCCGCAGGTCGCACGCAGCGTGCTCTGTGATCACCGAGTCCATGAGACTCAGCTGATCACAGATCGGAGTAAGGGGCGGTCCCGCCCCCTTACCATGTGATCAGCTGTCAGCCAATGACAGATTTTTTTTACCCTCACACTGTCAGCGTGAGGGGAAAAAGAAGCCGATCACCGTATTCTGTCAGAGGGACATCGGTCCCTCGCACAGAGAGCCACGGATGGCTCATCTGTGCCCACCAATGCCCCCTGCCAGAGCCACCTATCATTCCCAAACAGTACCACCTGCTAGTACCCACCAATGCCATCTACCAGTGCCCACCAGTGCCACCTACCTTTGCCCACCACTGCTGCCAATCAATGCCCATCAGTGCTGCATCATCATTGCCATCGATCAGTGCTGCCTATCCACGTGACCTAGCAGTGCTTAGCAGTGCCACCCATCAGTGTCATTTATCAGTGCCACGCATCCGTGCCACCCATCAGTGCTTATCAGTGCTGATTAGTGCCGCCTTTTCAGTGTTCATCAGTGCAGCCTATCAGTGCCCATCAGTGCAACCTATCAGTGCAGCCTCATCAGCGCACATTAGTGAAGAAAAATAATTACCTGTTTTCAACATTTTATAAAACAAAACTATGAAACAGTTTTTTTTTTCAAATTTTCAGTCTCTTTTTTGTTTTTTTAGCAAAAAAAATAAAAAACCCAGCAGTGATTAAATACCACCAAAAGAAAGCTCTATTTGTGGGGAAAAAAATGGTAAAAAGTTTATATGGGTACAGTGTAGCATGTCCGCACAATTGTGATTCAAATTGCGACAGCACTGAAAGCTTAAAATTGGTGTGGGCAGGAAGGGGGGTTTAAGTGCTCGGTAAGTAAGTGGTTAAGTGGAGTCCAGCCTGTGTGAAAGAGGCAATATGCACATATAGTGTTTCCTGAATACCAAATCTCCCACTGTAGCTACTGGAAATTGATCCTTCCAGCTACCCAAAGAGTTTCTTACATCTGATTGGATGCTGTTCGACCAACGATTTTCCACCTGGTTCCTTCAATCTTTCAATTGAGGGATGTTGGATGGGAGGCAATTTTTATGTATGCCCAACTTAACAAAGTCATGCTGGCAGACAGAAACACTACATCACAATCAACGTATAGCAGATTCTGCAAGAGTAATGGGAAGATATGACAGTCTTTGGAGCCTTCAGTTTAAGTCAGTTAAACACATTACAGTTACACTAAAAGAAAAAATGTGCAAAGTCTTACAGTTCATCGCCTTTAGAAAGTAACTACAGCCTGAGAAGAAAAGCCTGTCCCCTGCCACTGTGCCACAGAGTAGACGTGCGGTTAGTTTTGTTCCAAATTCAAATTCCAACAAATTTTTTGTTTTTTGGAAATTCAGATGTATCTGAACTTCTGAATTACAGTAGTACCATATTTAAGCGAATCCGAATAACGAAAAAAAAAATTCGGGCGAAATTCGAATTCAAATAATTTTCGAATACTTTTCAAATTCGAATACCTTTCAAATTCGAAAAGTCCTCGAATTTGAATAGTTTTCCAATTTCCAAAGAGAACAAAATAGAATAGAAAACAAAGGAATAGAACAGAAAAAAAACAATAGACTAGAAAATAATATAACAGAAAACAAAAGAATTGAATACAATAGAATAAAACAGCTCTGTTCCATTCCACCACATTATATTTTTTCATTTTCTGATATATTCCCCTCTATTGTATTCTATCTTTTTCCATTCTATTCCTCCACTTTCTACTCCACCCCATTCTCCTTGGAAACTGGAAAACGGTTTGAATATGAAATTGATTTGAATTTGAAAACTATTCGGATTCAAAAACGTTTCTAATCGATTCGAAAATGAATAAACGAGACAAATTCAGAAAACAAATTCAATGAATGGAACAAATCTAACTAAACAAACTTATGTAAATAACGGATCCAAACTAAATGGAACTAAACAAAATTTTTTCGCTCTGCAAATGTCTACCACAGAGAATAACCCTTGCTCTCTGTGTGGGTGCAATGGTGTCTCTGCAGAGCTCGACACACACCTTGCTAAGTCAGCGCTAAAGTTCCCCAATCAGAAGGGAGCATGACATTTGCTTTTGGACAGCTTTGGCTCTGACCAGGATGTAGCTATAGAGGGTGCAGGGATTGCAATTGCTACCCGACCCCATGCTGCAACGGGCCCATACGGCCCACCTGTACGTAGGGTTGGATCCAGCTTGAGCCAGCATAGGCAGCTGGGTGGGTTGTATTATGAGCGCCCAAGTGGCTGGAAGACAGTGTGGGTAACAGAGCTCCCTGCTCTTCTGGCTGCTTATCTCACAATCCCACGCCCGCGTCTCTTCGGCCGGCTCCTCTGGTCCCTCTCTCCTTTCCCATACAGCGCTGTTCGGTCCAGTGTCCATCCAGCCAGAGTCCCGCCCCCCCCCCCTCCGCGAGTCACTCCATCCACTCCTTTGTAACAGAGCCCAGGCACAGCCCTCTGGTGCACGCTTCTCTTAAACATCCAGTACACAGAGGCA
The DNA here is from genome assembly GCA_018402905.1 of Glandirana rugosa. Classification (NCBI taxonomy): domain Eukaryota; kingdom Metazoa; phylum Chordata; class Amphibia; order Anura; family Ranidae; genus Glandirana; species Glandirana rugosa. Next base: position 70,228 of record BLSH010338370.1, on the reverse strand, counting down.
TCGTGCAGCCCTATGAGAGCCGGCTCTCCGGAGGACGCTGCAAGCTTGTCTCTCAGCGCTGTCCCCTCCTCTCCCCATCATACACAGATGTCCCTCGGAGAGTGATGTGGCCTCCCATGCTGATAAGCCCTGTCTGTGTTGCTGGAGGGAGCCCAGTATGGATACATGCTTGGAGGGCGGCCGGCTGCAGCACAGTATGCATCCTATTAGTGCCTGCACTCCATCAACCTGACCCTGCAGCTTAGTCACGGTGAGTGAAATGACTCATACCCCACTCCATCTGCCCTGGGGACAGGGAGCCCATCTGCCCTGGGGAATGACCCATACCCCACTCCATCTGCCCTGGGGACAGGGCCCCCATCTGCCCTGGGGATAGGGCTCCCACCTGCCCTGGGGAAGGGGGTTCCCATCAGTCCTCGGGACAGGGACCCCATCTCGCTTAGGGACAGGAACCCCATCTCCCCTGGGGACAGGGTCCCCATCTGCCCTGGGGACAGGACCCCCATCCCCCACTTAAAGATTTGGGGGGGTGTACCAGCGGGGGTCACTGGATGCTGGGGGCGTACAGCAGTACCAGCATGGGGTGGCTGGGGGACAGACAGGGGTCTAGCAGTGGTTTGACTGGAGGATGGGGGGGTCCAGCAGTACCAGTGCAGGGTCACTGAAGATGGTGGGGAAGGAAACAGTATCAGCAGGGTGGCTGGTGGCACAGAAGTATCAGCACGGGGTGGGTAGAGGACAGAGGGGGGTCTAGCAGTACCAGTGTGGGGGGGCTGGAGGATGGGGGGGGGCTCTAGCAGTAACAGTCCCTCCCACAATCCAACTTTTTTTTCCACTACCCTCTGTGTGCTCTCCAGCCTCCCTGTGCTTTTTCCCGGACCCCCCTCGTCGTCTGCAGCTCTGCTGGCTTCCCCCCGTCTCCTCTCTCGCCGGCTGCTGTGGGGGATCTGTCAAGATGGAGAGCAGGGAAGGGGCCGGTAAATGTGTCTTTTTCTGAATGGAGAGTCAGTGATCCATACAGATCACCGACTCTGTCCATTCATAACTGTGGCATAGTAAACTGGGTTTACTATGCTTAAGTTTATGAATGGACAGGAATCTCTGTCTCAAAGGTGGAACATCAGACGTCACTTTAGGCTCCTAAAAAATAATATTGTAAAGAAAAATAAAAAAACAAAACAAAAAAAAACCAGGACTGATACCAGTGGCGGAACTACAGGGGTCACAAAGGTCATAATTGGGACAGCTTTGGCTCTGACCAGGACCGTGCCATGGAGTTCCACCACTGGGCACGGAGGGAAGAGCCAAGGTTGTGGGGCAGGGGGCCCTTCATGGTTTCTTGCACTGGGGCCCTTAAGGTTCTAGCTACGCCACTGGCTCTGACTCAGCAGGGTGTGTGTTGGGCCTCAGCAGAGGGGCAACTGCTTCCACAAACAGAGCACAGGTCCTGCTCTGTAACATACTGGCAGGGGACAGACTTTCCTACTCTGGCTTTAATCACTTTAAGCATCACTCTATTTGTTAAAAAATGAAAATCAATGCAGCTAGCATGTCAGTAGTCAGCAATCACCGATCAATGTTTTGATTTCTCTGCACTGATAAAGATGAAAGCTGATCAGTATGTCATGCTACTGTTATTTTATACAATGTTTGTTTTTGTATTTTTGGCATGATAGGGTGAAGGAGCCAATTCACACAGGGGGCGACTTGTCAGACGACTTGAGTCGCCTGAGAAGTCGTGCTCCATGCATTGCAATGGATCCGTTCTAATAAGAGCGACTCATGACGCTCCGACTTAGAAAAAGGTTCCTGTATTACTTTGGGGGCAACTTCAGGTGTCTCGCATTGACTTCTATTACAGAAGTCGTTTGCAAGCCGCGCTGATGTCGCGCTGTACGGGATCGTGCTGAGTCATCCCCGAAGTCGGATCGCTCCTGTGTGAACCATCTCGAAGTGTTAAAAATGTTTTGACTTTGCTGATTATTACAAAAGATTGTAATGTTTTCTCCTTATTCCTACAGATACGTGAAAAGGCTTCCTGGAACCTGTCTGTTCCCTGGAGAGCACAGGTACTGGCAAATCTGACCGTTTCACTGTACAAATAATTATATTAAAAGATTATAGTACGTGGCGTGATATTATTTGCTATAACATGATGACAGATGGATAAACTGTAAATTATCACTGTAGCTGTATTGAGTAACAAAGGGATTATACCTTGACAAATGATGCTAAATGTTGTTGAGTGTTTGTATTTTGACACCCGTTGAGAGTTGACGAGTTTCCATTGAAGGGTTCTGTTAATTCCTCAGCATACAAAGACATTTTACATAATTGTGTACTTTCAGCTTTGTGATAATGGTTTGGGGAAGGCCCTTTTTCTGTGATTACACTTCCGTGTGCAAAGATGGCTCCCTAGAGACATGCCTTAAAGCGGTAGTAAACCCATCCTTTTAACAGTTTAAAAACCAGTTCCATTTCTGTCACGTGCCGGAAATGAAACACTCCCATTGGTTGTGCTAGAACCAAACTGTCAAACCATCCAATGGCTGGTGTCATAGCTGATCACATGTGCAGCATCATGGCAGTTGTAGGTTAAACAGAGGCCAAGATGGCAGCTTCCTTGGCTGAAAAAATAGGAGGGTTTACTACCACTTTAACCAGTATGGTGTGGAGAAATTCGAGTAGCCTGCACAGAGCCCTGATCCCAACCCTGCTGAACATCTCTGGGATGAGCTAGAACACCAATTGTGAGCCAGGTCTTCTCATCCAACATCAGTACCTGACTTGGGCACAAAGACTCCCTCCAAAATCTTTTTGAAAGCTTTCCAAGAAGAGTGGAGGAGTCTCCCATGATCCCTTAGAGTTGTGCTAGTCCTTTTTTACTTACTTTAGGTCCTATTTCCTGGTTTTATGCCCACTGGGTTTTCTAACGTTTATATATTTTTTAAAAAATGAGTAGTTTCACCAAACACTGTGTTACCGCACCTTTTTCATCCAGGGTGCCCAGGCACCTTGAGGCTTCTTCAGGAGCTAGGGGAAAGAACAAACAGTGCTTGGCCTAGTGCATTATCCATGGTAAACATAATTGTTTAGGTACAGAAGTGGGAGTTATACTCACATTTGATGGAGTAATTAAACTAACATCATAAAAGTCCCTTGTAGTAGTCCTTTAAAAAGTTGCCCGCATCCCCTGGGGACTGACGGGTGAGGTGGCTGGTGGTGGCGGTAGGCTAACGCGTTTCGAGGGTTTGCCCTCTTCTTCAGAGCCTGAAAATTCTTTTCCTGGAATGTGCCGAGATGACGGTGAGATCATGGGAAAAATGTCCTCCCTCACTGGTTGGAAGTGTCCATGAATCTGAGCGTACTCTCATAGTTTTAAAAAAACAGCATGTCCAAATCCCAGGGAAAAATCAAAGACTTCTACTGACAGAAGGGTGTGCTTTGTTCAGAAAACCCCTCCTCTCCTGGAGACTCCTGGGATGTATGACATTATTTACCTATGTATGAAAACCAGAAAGTAACTGAAGAAATGTAAAAAAAAGTTGAAAACAAGTAAATGTGATATACTTTCCTATATATTTACTAATGCTAGCAGCATAAGGATTAACCACTTGCCGACCGCCGATCGGCATCTGACGGCGGCAAAGTGGCTCGTTCCCGCAAAACGCCGTCATACGACGGCGGCTGCGGGAACGAGTTTAGTGAGCGCGCACGCGCCGCTGGAGGCACGCCCGCGCGCTCACTGTGTTCGGGGACGGCCAGGGAGCGGGTGCGGCAGCTTCGATTGCTGCCGGCTACCCGCGATGGCCCCCCCGGAGCGAAGGAGCGGAGGTCCGTGTATGTAAACACGGACCTCCGCTCTGTGTGAGGGGGAAGGGCTGTGATCACAGCCTTCCTGTACGTGAAGGCTGTGACCACTTCCCTTCCCCAGCTAGGGCAGTCCCCATACAGTTAGAACACGCCCAGGGAACATAGTTAACCCTTAGAGCGCCCCCTGCAGGTTAACCCCTTCACTGCCAATGGCATTTACACAGTAATCAGTGCATTTTTATAGCACTGATCGCTGTATAAATGCCAATGGTCCCAAAAAAGTGTCAAAATAGTCCGACATGTCCGCTGAAATATCGCAGTACCACAAAAAATCGCAGATTGCCGCCATTATTAGTAAAAAAAAATAAATAAATAAAAACCCCAAAAATGAATTCTCATCATCCGTAAACACGACCACTTTTGCGCAAACCAATCAATAAACGCCGATTGCGATTTTTTTTATCGCAAATACGAGGAAGAATATAAATTGGCCAAAACCGATGAAAAAAAATGTTTTTTTATATATTTTTTTGGATTTGTATTTTAGGAAAAAGTAAGAAATTTGGGTTTTTTTGCAAAATTGTTGCTCTTCTTTTGTTTATAGCGGTGATCAGAAATGACGCAGAGGTGATCAAATACCACCAAAAGAAAGCTCTATTTGTGGGAAAAAAAGGACGCAAATTTCGTTTGGGTACAACGTCACATGACCGCGCAATTGTCAGTTAAAGCGACGCAGCGCCGAATCGCAAAAAGGGCTCCGGTCCTAAAGCTGGAAATCCTTCCAGGGCTGAAGTGGTTAAAATGAATCAATGTAGATTAAGAGAGTGAAGTTCTGCTCTAAATAGATAAAAAATTATTTAAAAAAAATAGGAGTGAGAAGACATTATAGTTGCAGAGGAAAGGGAGGGGTGGGACTTCATGATAATGTTAATGTCCAACAAGCTCATATAGGTGTGATGGTCAGGTGTCCACAAACTTTTGGCCATATATAATATCTATAATATATTCAAATATAAAGTATATGTAATGCCTATTTAATTGATGTCTTTTAGATGAAAGCTGCAAAACAAAAACTATTGATAACCACTTTTGCAATGACATGAACATGTTAAAGCTTCTCGATGATAAAATGTATTTGCAGTCCATAATATCAGGTCACCCTTCGTGCAGTAAAGGCGCCAAAACCCAGGCAGGGGTTTGTTCTATACCCTGAACTGCCAGTGAATCCAGGAAGAAAATGCCAGTGGCACTCATTAGGTGTAACTTCACTCTTCCGGGACAAGCGAACATAGAGTCACAACCTGGGACCTCCTGCACTGATGCATTTCACCCATAAAGCTGGGTTTAATCATAGGGAGCTTGTCTGGAACAATAAAGTTATATTTGCATTGAATTGTCACATGCTTTTTTTGGATTAAATGTTAAAGTGTATATTGGATGTTAATAAATGGCTTTAGATCTGGGCTGAGTTTCAGGCAGACCTTCTCTGATCACTTGTGTCAGGCCCGTCCTCTACCATCTATGCTATGTATTGTCACATTGAGCTGTCCTAGGAGTGGTGTGGGGAGGGGGCAGATGAGAAGGTTCAGGTATTATTTGCAGTCTATCAGGTGGATATAGATGGGAGGGGAAGCATTATCTCTTCTACACAATACTTTCTCTATGAGACCGCATTAATCCTCTTTATGGAAACAGATCTCCGGGTTGGCTACTATGGGGCCCCAATTTAGTCTCCAATTACAGCCCTTTCCCAGCATGCCATTTTTTCTTATTGGCACAAAATCTCCACCTATGCTTTTAAGGGAAATGCATTTACACTACACAATACAAAGTGGCCCATGTTACCTCTTTGTTATGTATATTTTTCTCAGCAAATTGAGTAAGGCTCCTTTCACAAGCGTGCTCCACAACGTTCTGCGGAAGATCCGTTAACAGATCCACTGCTGAGACAGAATGGGACATCCATGCTAGTTCGGTTTTTTGCCAACATTTTGACAGCAGACATTTGCGGTCCTAAGATCCATTTACATCAGGCTACAGCCAATCCATCACATTTAGGTCCAGTAAAACAAAACTAGAAAAGATTCTGAGGTCAGCAGATGTAAGTGTAGCGGTGTCCCAGCTCTCTAAAAGCCTAATGGTGGCCTCCAGAGTTAGGGAGAGCTGACATCCTTCTTCACAGTATGGGTTACCAGGCATGGTGAGTGTAATGCAAGTTGGAAACATGGGCGCCAGTCACTTTTTGAATGCAGAAAAGGAGATTTATTGTCTCTTAACAAAAACTGGCGGAGAGAGGGTTTAGGGCCAGGACACCTTTAGGCAGATGCAAAAGCAATTGACTCCGAGACAAAAATAGAAATAGATAGACAGCTATACAGGTAGAGGACCCTTAAGCTGGGTGCAGCAACTGTATTTTGTAGAACTGCTGTCTCCTATAGCAACTGAACTGTCAAACTTCAATGTAGATCTGCACAGGTAACTCACAGTATCCCCTTGTAGGTCTTCTCTCACATCTCACAGTCCCATACTGCAGATCTTCACACTGAGCTCCCAGTCTCTCACTAGACTTCCAAGATCCCAGCTGTCGATGGATCCCCTGAGCTCTTCCACAGCTAACCCGCTGTATTCTCCTCAAGCTTCACGCTAACCCACTGGGTCCCTGACTTGGCACTCTGCTGAAGCTTTTCCACTTGTTCACCATCCCCGGCTAGTGAATAAGGCTACTCTGGTACTCTGGTACTTCTTCAGCCTTCCATACTCTGGCTTCTGATAACAGGAGTGGTTGTCTCTTGTTGGCAACTGCTTCCCCTTTGCCCCTGACTTTTATCTTCGCTGGCCTCTGGCAACAGGAGTGGTCGTCTCTTATGGCAACTGCTTTTCCTTCACCTCTGGACACAACCTGGTTCCATCTGTGGCTGAACCTCTGCAACTTGGTTGGGATCCAAGCCTGAAATCCCAACCCCGTGCTGCTTCTCTCAAGCCTGTATAGGCCTCAGACCGCCTACAACCAGGTGCTTCCGGGATAGACCTCAGGCTTCTGGCCTAGCAACCCGGAGCATTACTACACACGTCCACCCAGACAGCTGTCCAGGTGGCACAGAACACTGATCACCTGACTCTTCACAAGTAAATAGGCTTTCCCAGCATGCCATGGGGCCAATGAAACCCCTGCTAATTGCCTGGGACAATATATCCACTCCTAACTTGGATACAATGTGATGTTGTCATTTTAATGTCAAAAGCGAGAGTGCCACCCAGTGGCAGAAGAGAGAAATGCACCAAATCCAGGCTTAGGGCAAAAACCAGTGGATCCCCTACCAATTAGCCACAATAGTTACCACCTAGCTGAACTAAATTTGTTAGCAGCCCTGTTTAGGACCAGGGTGCAACATAAGCGTATATACATCTGTTTACGTCCACCTGCCAATAGACTTGAATGGAACTTCCGATCAAGTCCTGAGAGGCAGACCTGATTGAAAAGCCCATGTAAAAGATTCCCAAGACTGACTGTGATGGATCAATTACAGCTTAAGGCCCAGTTCACACTGGTGTGACATGGGATCCCACTTGTCGACATGTTGAAAGCAAGTCGGATGACATGTGAAATTCAATGTTTCCCTATGAGAGCTGTCTTAATTGATCCAACACAAGTCTGTCTGACTTTAGAAAAGGTCCCTGCAATTCTTTGTCCGACTTTGATACGACTTCAATGCCATAGAGTGTACAAAGTCACAGTAAGTCGGATTAAAGTTGGACTAAAGTTGCAGGGCAAAGTCAGATCGGAAGTCGCATGAGTAGTGTGAACCTGGGCTTAGGCTCCATGCACATAAGCTCAAAAAACACTAGAAAAAAAACGCTCAATGAAAACTGCTGCTAATAGCGGTTTTGTGCCAACTTGTAGTAGCCATTTGGGAGCATTTAGGAGCGTTAGCATTTTATTAGTGGTTTTACAGTACGTGAAGGGAAAAACGCTCCAAAAAAACTCGACTAAAACAATATTTTTTTTTTGCTCCTAGACGCTGAAGCTCAAAAAACGCTAATAACCTAAAGTATTGTGCATGGATACATAGGATAAAACTATTAGCTTCTAGGAGCAGACAAAAATGTTAATAAAAGACGCTAGTGTGCAAGGAACCTTAACCACTTCAGCCCCGGAAGGATTTCCAGCTTTAGGACCGGAGCACTTTTTGCGATTCGGCGCTGCGTCGCTTTAACTGACAATTGCGCGGTCGTGCGACGTTGCCCCAAAAAAACGTTTTAACAGCGAGAAGAAAACAAATATCGCCGCTAGTCTTTACTGCGTCTCCACTAGTTTATGGTGGTTTTCTTTTGAGACAAACACCCTTTTTTTCCTGCGTTTAAAGCAAACCCACGTTGCAGCGTGCTGGCGCGTTAACAGTCAATTTCGCTGCGTCGCGGCTTAGCGTTTTTCACGAGGCCAGGATTTCGACCTTTAGGAAGGCCCCGACTTCACCAATTCCAAGGAACGTGTGATCGCAGAAAATAATTGTAAAAACAGACGAGGATCTTCGATTATCAAAATAGGATACATAGGTACGTGTTATGAAATCCAATAATCGCAAAAAACTCGAAGTCGCAGATCCTCGTTTTTTTTTTATAACAAAATCAGCTCAAAAAAACCTCGCAAAAAGGGAAGTGCATGACATTTTGGTGATTATTTTACGATTGCGAGGATTTACGAGGGTTTACCGA
>BLSH010338370.1:5909-60401 GCA_018402905.1 Glandirana rugosa | reverse complement strand
GGGGGCTGCGTTACAAGGAGGGGGGCTGTGTTATAGGGGAGGGGGGCTGTGTTACAAGGAGGGGGCTGTGTTACAGGGGAGGGGGGCTGTGTTACAGGGGAGGAGGGCTGTGTTACAAGAAGGGGGGCTATGTTACAAGGAGGGGGACGTGTTACAGGGGAGGGGGGCCGTGTTACAAGGAGAGGGGCTGTGTTACAAGGGGGGGCTGTGTTACAAGGAGGGTGTGTGTGTTACAGAGGAGGGGGGCTGTGTTACAAGGAGGGGGCTGTGTTACAGGGGAAGGGGGGCTGTGTTACAGGGGAGGGGGCTGTTTTACAAGAAGGGGGCTGTGTTACAAGGAGGGGGCTGTGTTACAGGGGAGGGGGGCTGTGTTACAAGAAGGGGGGCTATGATGTATAGGGGGAAAGAGGGCATTGAGGTAAAGGGGCTGTGATGTAAATTGGGGGACTTGGATGCAAAGAGGTCTGTGATGTAAAGTGGGCACTGTAATGTAAAGGGGTGCTATATTGCCACTATTTTTCTTCAGGCCGGGTCCAGGGGCGCAGATGCGGACCATGGCTAAAGAAATAGGTGGTGAGGTGTCACAAAAAACTCCACCCGCCACCTCCAACGTATACGTGGACAGGTTAAAGGGGGTGGAGCCAAGGGGGCGGCAAAATGAGTTTCCGCCTAGGGTGACAAAATTCCTTGCACCAGCCCTGAGCAGCGATCACCACAGGTAATTGTTGGCTGTGCAGAGGGCTGTGAATAGCTTCAGCCATCGGCGACCTGTCATTATAGTGAATAAGGCTGCTGGCTGCACCTAGCTGCTCTCATCCGCACCTATAAACAAAAGATTTCTGCTGCTACAGTTTTCACCGACCTTAATCACCAGTGTAAATGTAGCCTAAGGGTTTACAACCACTTTCACAAGAAAAAGTATTAGTGCATGGCCAGCTATACTCAGGGACACGCAGTTCGTATCTTCAAAAGGAGGTCAGCAATGACAACCAACATATTTCAATTATAATAGGTTTTCTTTCAATATATCTGGTCATTATGTTATTTAATTATTGGTCATTTTCTCTTTAAACATTACATTCACATACCTGCATAAGTCTGCAGTCATTATTCCTTTTAATACAATAGTTGTAGACGTTTATTACTATAATTTTGTTTTTTAAATATATTTTTACAAGCATTTTATATCTGTTCTATAATTGCAAAAACCATTAGCTGATCCTACCAGAAATCTAGTGCTGTACTGTCTTCTTTGCAGTGTTTTTAGCCTTGCCTACCTATAAGTGTAATATGTAAAAAGTGGGGAAGTGGGGATACATATAGACAAAAATGACCGCCACGTCCAAATGAATACAAATAGCTGATAAATGGGAAAATCCCAAATAAATAAATAATCCCCCTGGACTTTAAAGGCGGGTCGAGTAGTCAAAGTATTTCCAAAAGAAAAAAGGGAAAAAGAGATGGAGTAAAAAGATATAATTTTATTCATACAAGAAAATATTGGTGGTTAAAAAGCGAAACAAGCAAACAAAGCAATACATGTTTCATCAATTTACAGAAATGCACATGAATATAGTTACAAAATGTAGGATGTATAATGTAAAATACAGAGTACCACAAATTAGTCGGCACAAAGACAGTTGGACTCGATGCATTTGGGATATGTACACTGGAGTGACCACTGTAGATGGCAGAGTCCAAGGGCAATATCACAAACGTCCCAACATGTTTCGGTTATTCCTTCTTCAGGGGATAAAGAGGCATCAAGTGCAACAAAGGTAAACTGTCTGTAGAAGATCAAGTCATAAATGAGACAGTGTATGGTATAAACGTATTGTAGAGAAAAATCAATAGAATAAACTAGGTAAATAAGCGTTTATTGAGGGAAAGCAAAACGCACTTACATATATGCTGGTGGCACCCAACAACTAAGCAAATGTCAGCCCGTGAAGATCTGGACAAGGGAAATCCAGACAAATGTGGGGGGTGCGTGCACCCCGGAGGGGGGACACAAAAGGATATTGTGCGACCACAAGGGGCCCAAAGAGGCTGTGCCAGCCCACCCACACAGGACATGTGGGTTATACTAAAAAGAAAAAAAGAAAAAGATGTAGGGATATGTATGTAAAATATGAAATAAATACCATGGTTAAAAGATGTGTAAAGGTAGTAGGATACCTTAGATCTATGCCATATAGTGCCTAATTGAAGAAGTAGTAATTGAAAGTAGTGATTAAAACAAATTTGATAAACAGAATTATATATATAAAAGTACTGGGGATCAAGTATCGCCTAAGGAGGCGAATTAGTATGTTAAACAAAACTTGATTGTGTCAGTGGTAAGTGTAAAAAACATACCATCCACATACAGATTATCAAGGGGTTAACGACACTAAGGCATAGATCAAGGAAAAAGGTATACTAATCCTGTTGTTGCATTACCTGGTCCGTGCGGTCGATATGAGTACGGGCTGCATAAGAGCGGCTGTACTGACCTGGCTATAAATGGACGTGAGTGTCTACGGCAGCCAATCCGGAGAGACACTAACAGGTGCTGGCCGTACGCAGAGTGCGGGCAATTAAGTCCGCACAAACGGACGCCTTGGGTCCCTCCGCCTGGAGCGAGCGGCGCGCGGCTTGACCCCGCTGCGAGGGCGGCATGACGTCACGCGTCGGACCTCCGCCGGCGGGTGTGTCCGAGCGGACGGGAACCCGCTCGGACAAAAAGCTTGCTCCGACAAGGAGCAACCAAAGCGGCCAATAGGCCAAAAATGCAAGCTCCAGTGGAGCCTACCCGCCGGGTGGCGCACAAATGCCCCCAGATTGGGGAACACATGCGACCCCCGGCAGTGAATGATGGAATTGGGCATGAGGGTTGGTAATGCTGGGAGTGTGGGTGCAAATCAGCATATAAACAATAAATATAAAGGAAGAGGGGAGAGAAAGAGAGGAAAAATAGGCTGAATAAAGGGAAGGGGAAACCAGAAAGGGAAGGTAATAAAAGTGTGTGAGTGTTTATAAATTAAGTTCACACACCCCCGATGTGAAGCCCGGGAGGAAGGGTTTGAAACTGCAGTTCTCATTGAGACCAGGGGGAGATGTAGCCTGGAGAGTATGGATCCACCACAGTTCATGCTGGAGGAGCTGTTTGTTAAAATCACCCCCTCGTGAGCCGTAGTGGATCCAGTCCAAAGCTAAAAAGTAAACTTTGGGAAGAAGGGTAGGATGAGCTGAGGCAGTGTGTCGACCTAAAGGAGTGTCAGGGTCATGTTTGGTTATAGACAAGGTATGTTGGTATATCCTCTTCCAAAATTTATTTTTGGTTTTACCAACATAGTAGCCTCCACATTCACAGGAAAGCAGTTAAACAATGCTGGGAGTTTAACAATTCACAAAATGTTTGGGGCGAAAAACTTGTCGGTTGGGCAGTATGATTTTGGTATGTCTATCCATATATTGGCAATAGTGGCACCCCCCACAGGAGAAAGTGCCATGACGAATACATGGGTCTCTCCTGTGGGTGCTGAATTTACTAGAAACCGGTCTGTCGCCAACCGAGGGGGCCCTGCGGTAGGCCACGGCTAGTGCATCGGGGACAAATGGAGATAATTGAGAGTCCATGGTGAGGAGATGCCAGTATTTGCCCAGGATACGTTTGATTTGTTTGTGCTGAGTAGAGTAGGTAGTGACTATTCGTGTAGTTGAATCCGAAGGGGGTATTTTTTTCTTGTTGAGAAGATCAGCACGGGGGATACTTCGGACCCTCCTGAAGGCACACTTCAAGGAAGCTCCGGAGTAGCCTCGTTCCAAGAGTCGCCCTTGTAATTCCTTAGCCTCATGTAAAAAAGAAGATTTGTCAGAACAATTGCGACGCACTCGAAGGTACTGGCTGTAGGGGATAGAGGCCAGAAGTGGTTTAGGGTGGAAACTACTGGCATGAAGTAAAGAATTTCCAGAAGTGGGTATACGAAATAGTTCGCTAAGTAGTTGCCCATTTTGGCCCTTCCGTACCGTAACGTCCACAAAGGGTAACTCATGGGAGTTGTATGACATTGTAAAATGTAAGTTGAGCTCATTTAGATTAAGAAAGGCTAGAAATTGGTGTAGGAGGGAAACAGAGCCTCTCCACAACATAAATACATCATCAATATAACGATGCCATGCCAACAAGTGCTCGGCATAATCAGAAATGCCAGGATCATGCCAGAGTTGGCGTTCCCACTCCCCCAGGTACAGGTTGGCATATGATGGGGCACACCGCGTCCCCATTGGAACCCCCTGCACCTGGAGGTAGTGGGTGCCGTTGAATGAAAAAACATTGTGTTCCAATATGAAATGAAGAGCCTGGACCACAAACTCATTGTATTGGGGATCCAGGGGGTTGGATGAAGTCAATGCGTGTCTAATATCTGCTAGACCCATGGTGTGGGGAATGGTGCTATATAGGGTCTCGACATCGATGGGGACCAAAATCGTATCGCCATTGACGCGGAGGCTCTCAAGAATTTGCAAAAAATTAATGGTGTCGCGTACATATGAAGGAAGTTTAACCACTAGAGGTTGTAAGTGATTATCAACCAGATGACTCAAATTCTCGGTGAGATTTCCACACCCTGAGACAATAGCAGGCCCAGGGGGCTTTTTAGAGTTTTTATGGAGTTTAGGCAGCGCATAAAAGGTTGCTGTGCATGGGTAACTGGTGCGTATATACTCCCATGTGTGTTTAGATATTATATTGTAATAATAAGCTTTATCAACGAAAGTATAAAACTCCTTAGAGTATCGATCAATTAGGGTGGAAGAGATAGGGTGGTACCAATCAGGATTATTTAGTATGGACATGCACATGTCGACATAGTTAGTGCTATTCATAACCACGACGTTACCGCCCTTATCAGATGGTTTGATCACCAAGTCGGTGTTAGAGGCCAGAGCTTTGAGTGCATTGCGTTCACGTAATGAAAAATTGGACGAGGAATCAAAGGATGTGGGTAAACAATTAATGTCTTTAGTAACCATTTTTAGAAAGGTAGCCGCATTGTGGTTGGAACTGGGGGGGGTAGAAAGATAAAGATGAAGGTTTTTTGAGAGTGAGGACCAGAGGCTGCTCAGGACTGGCCGAAACAGTGTCGGCCATACCCAGCAAGCTCTCAAGATCTATGGAGTCGCCGAGATCCGCAGACCCATTTTCCTCCAAAAGGGATATGAGAAGTTCCAGGGCTTGCACATCGGGGGGGGGGGGGGGGTTGGGATTGGAGTTGGGGAGGTGTGGGTGTGGTAAGCGCCACATTTTTTTTGGCATATAAACTTTTTAATAATAAGTTCCTAATGAACAGGTGGATGTCTTTAATAGTTTCAAACTTGTTTAGGTGAAAATCAGGGCAGAAAGTTAAGCCCCTTGCTAATACATTTAATTCATCAGGTGATAGTGAGTATGTGGATAAATTAACTACGTTTAGTGTGGTGGATTGGTGTTGGTTTTCTTGGTGGATTTGGTCTTGGTTTGATGAGCTTGTGTTTTGGTTCGCAGTTGGTCTAAAAAAGTCCCTCGCATGGGGGTTTGAGCGTAGGGAGTGGGGAAAGCAAAAGATGAGGAGTATGCATTACCATGTGTGGGGTGTGTGGTACGGGGGACAGGAGTGCTGGTATGCACATTGTGCTGATGTGTATTGGTACGTGTTTTACCTACATTCGGATGAAGTTCATCCGATGGAGGAGAATGATTGTGAGAACTGTCTCCATGTCGGCGGCATTTGGAGCGTCGCTGGTTTTTCAATTGGCCTAGAGATGATGAGGGAGAAACCTACCTATAAGTGTATGTATAGCCCAAATGTTTTTTTTTTTTTTATTTGTTTTTGAGTAGGGAAGAGTTTAATCCCCTGCCAGGTATTTTTGTTTGTGTCTGTGTACTGTTGGGGAAATTTTCCTTCACTCTTCCCTTTCCTGTCCCAGAGACACAACAAGAAGTTAGATAAAATCTCCAAAGTAAGGACAATGCCCCTTTTAGATAGGTGTCCCCAGAAGAGGTGCCCCCAATTGGAAGATTTGCATTCATCTCATGTTCTGGGAACAGCTCTAAAATTTTGAATTTCTGTTTGCTAACTTTCTTGATAATGGTCTCTAGTACAAATGAAGGGATGAATCTCCCCAGTACAGACAACAATAAACACTTGACAGAGGGTCTAACCTTTCCCTACTCTATCAAAAACGTAAAAAAAAACTCTGAACTACAAAACCCCACCCCCCTATGTAATAGAGAACAGATTGGGGGGTGTTCTGCAATTCTGTCCTAGGGTGACAATGCCGCTTCTCCTAAGATACATCCAGGAAAGTGAACATTGCCACCCTAAGACAGGAAGTATAAAGTAAAGGAAGAAAAACTGAAAAAAAAAAACCTATTGAGCCACCATATTTAGGGACCAACAAATGGCAATATATTACATTTTTGTGCGCAAGTTTAAATCCCCTGACTGTTTTTTCTACGTCTGCTTTGAGTTCCCAACTCTGAACACCTGCTGTGCCTATTATGAGAGGTTCCCTCCATCCCTGCGCTACATTCCCAGGTCTGCACTGTTGTGCCCATTATCAGGGGTTCCCAACATCCCTGCTAGATGTATTTATGTTATATAGAAAAAACCATCCTGGATGGCCCCACTCCATACGATCTCCTTTATTGGTAAAAACTCAATAACAGGCTCTGGTGGACTAAAAGTCCCAGCAGGACTGACGCGTTTCACACCAGTCAGCAGTGTTTAATCATAGGCTAAGATTAAACACAACTGACTGGTGTGAAACGTCACCCCAGCGCGTCACCCCAGCTGGGACTTGTAGTCCATCTGAGCCTGTTATTGTGGTTTTTACCAATAAAGGAGATCGTATGGAGTGCGGCCATCCAGCCTGTTTATTTCTACACAACTCTGTTTAGCAAATAGGGCCAGCACCCTGATTAACACACGAGCAGCTGATATCCATGAGCGGCTAACGATCCTGGAGCAGTGTATTCCCTTCTATTCATCGGTTGGATGTATTTATGTTATACCTTTAATACTTCTTATTGTTAGATGTTTATGGTTACATGTTTCAAAAAAATGTTCAGCTTTTGCATTATAAATGTGAGATCTCTCACCAGGGCTGGTTCAAGGATTTTTGACACCCTAGACGAAACCTCATTTTGACGCCCCATTGGCTCCTGACTTCATCCTCTTTGCCCTGCCCATATGACAGGAGGCGGCGCTATACAGGAAGCAACGGCTCTGCTTCCTCTAGTGCTGGCTCCAGGGCTGCGCTGCGCCTCTAATTACACTACCGGTCGGACGGAGCAGTTGCCTGAGACTGAGTTAGTTACATGCTGCAGCCTGCAGAGCAAAGGGAAGCAGTGCACCCTAGGCGGCTGCCTAGTTTGCCTAGTGGTAGCTACGGCCCTGTCTCTCACTTCTTGTTGGGTCTCAAGACAGAAAATGAATGGAAATCACACAGATCGAAACCAAACAAAAACACTTGATACATTTTTAGGTTGAATATACTTTTATTAATGGTTTTGCATATAAAGAATCAAAGCATATATGGGTACAGAAGGAAAGGAAGGGAAGGAAATAATGTGTAACAAACATCATTAGCATACATAAAAAAATAAGGGTGCCCTTCAGGAGCTACCTGATACACCAAATCAAATCATAAAACAAATAAGAAAAAAGCTGTATACAAGATGACATTGGGGAGGGTAAAGGGCGGGGAGCGGGTGTAGAAAAAAATAAAAGAAAGGAAAAGGGAAAATTTAGAAAGATGCCTGTGTTGATGGTTAGAATGGTTGAACTGACACGAAGAGAACCGCTAACAAAAAAAAAAAAGAAAACGAAAGATCAGAGGTTTTCCAAAAGTTAGAGCCGGTTCACACTTGAGCGGCGTGACTTCGCGGCCCGTTCACATCTGTCGCCTGACAATTCGCCTCAATGCTGTCCAATGGAACCGTTCTAATAGGAGCAAATCGCTTCGCTCCGCCTTAGAGAAATGGTTCCTGTAATATTTTCAGGGTGATCTCAGCGCGGCTTGCATTGACTTCTATGATAGAAGTCTCCTCACAAGCCACGCTGAGATCGCCTCGAGCGGGGCGACTTGCTTTGCCCTGGCAAGTCTCGCCGCTGAAGTGTGAACTGGCCCTTAGAGGGACCATGATGGATGAGGATAAAGAGGACTCATCATAGATTTTATTATGAACATGAAACATTTGTTTCCAAATAGGGCAAATTCGGTTACAGTCCCACCATATGTGCAGATAGGTACCTCTGGCCCCATGACATCGCCAACATACATCTGAGGTTGTAGGGAAGATCCGATTAGGAGGAACCGGGTTGACCCATTTTTAGACATTCCCTACTCTATTCTAAAAAAAAAAAAAAATGTTTTCAGATGCATGTTATTTGTAGACTCAGGAGACAAGTTGTAAACTAAATTCTGCAGAAACATAGGGGCGATATTGTCAGGGTGTTCTCCAACACTGCCCCCTGCTGGATGAATTGGAGTGCACATGCAGTTCAACCTATGTAGAATATAATCACTAACACATGATTGTTCTGCAGTTTTCTGGCCAGGTGAATCTCCATGTGTTCGAGGATTGGTGTGGAAGCAGCATCAGTCAACTACGCCGCAACATACACTTCCCCCTGTACCCCCACGTGAGTACCATTGCACTGCAGATACGCACAAAAGACAGAGCTCACCAGACATAAAATATTTTAAAAATTGTTTTTGAAAAAGTAACAATTTTCATTGCCAAAAAGAATAAAAAGCATACATTTAACCTTTTTCAGACCAGTGGTCATTGAAACCTATATTCTGAGACAAAATTTAGCAATATCAGTATGCATCAGCTAATATGACAACAACACTCTGTCTAATATGCGAACCTGGTTAATTTTACATTGCTTTTTTTTAGACTGTATAAGGATTTCATTTGGTACATTGTTTTAATAAATACCATGTTTAGCTTTTGTGTCATAAACCGAAATAGACAAAAATGTAAAACAAATTGAATACATTTTTACAATAAAATACAGTGGAACCTTGGGTTATGAGCATAATCCGTTCTAGGAGAATACTTGTAATCCAAATCACTCATATATCAAAGCAAGTTTCCCCATAGGAAACAATGAAAACTCAGATAATTCGTTCCACATTCACTGCTTGTCAATGCAGTACTGTATGTGACCAGAGGTCCGGAGGCGCTGGTTTATGCAATATCTTATGTGGGCCAGAGGTGTGGTGGTGCTGGTGAGTCTCAGAAAATGGTTGGAAACATTCGGAAATGCTCAGGAACTGTTTACACGTTCGGCATTTCCGAGTATTTCCGAATGCTTCCTAGAGTCTCTGTGGCTCACCAGTGCCCCCGCACCTCTGGCCACATGCGGTATTGCTTGCACAGAGACAACGCTCGCAAACCAAGTCAGGATTTTTTTTTTTTTAAATGCTCGTTAACCGTGTTACTTGTGAACCAATATTCCACTGTATTTTATTTTGGGCACCGTATTTGCCTTTAACCTCCCTGGCGGTATGATTATTTCAGATTTTTGGTGCTGAAAGCGGTACAATTATTTTGCATGAAAATTTGGCGTTTTATATTGTAGGCCTGTAATTCTTAGGAATAACTCACTTAAATCTGTCCAAACATGAGTCTAGTAGACATCCCGGGTGTGATAAAGTTTGAAACATGATATCATAAATTATAATATAATAAATAACTAAAAATAATTATCAAAAATAATAACGTAATAGTGATAAAATGTATTCAATAATGTAATCAAACCAAAAACACTGAAATTTGCTCAGTTGCAGAATTGTCGCTGTCGTCACTTTCAGTGTCTGATGATAAATTCCCCCAAAAATCAGTATCACTCAATTCTGCAAATGATTCTTATTTACTATCGGTGTTTTCTAGCTGATCAAAAACCACTTTTGACATAAAGGGACACTTTTGGTTGCTATGGACATTCTCATGTTTCCAGGCAGAAAGAATGACATAAATAATATAAAAGTGCATGCAGGGCTCTGGGCAAACCACTAGGGACAAAGGGGATGTGAAATGACTTCATACAGTAATGTAATCTATAAGATTACAGTATACTGTATGTGCTGTGTGTCTTTCACTTTTTGAATTTCCCGCCGTTCTCCGTCCCCGTGCGACGCTCGCAGGGAGAAGGGAGCCTGGCACACAGAGGACACAGCCCGCAGACACAGCGGGGGGGACATCGCTGGATCCAGGGGACAAGGTGAGTAGCGCTGCCTGGATCCAGCGATGCGATCCCGAGTGTGGCTCGGGGTTACCGCTAATGGTACTGAAAATCCACCCCGAGCCACACTCGGGAATACCGCCAGGGAGGTTAAACAGCTGAAGCCTGCCAGCCTCAGCTGTCACAGTGCCTTTCTGTGCTAAGTAAAGTGATACAACAAATGGTAAGCAATAAGCCCTCTAAGGAAAAAAAGGACTCATGATTCTTTACCTTTTGGCTCCTTTCACACCAAGGCGTTGGAAAAAAGCTTGTAAAATGCCATGATTTTAGTGTGTGTTTTTGCTTCGCTTTTAAAGCACTAGCACTATAAGTAGCGCCCCTCTAATGGCGTTTTTTAAGTGCTTTTCGAGCGTTTTTCAAGCGTTAGTGTTTCCACAGCCTAAATACACATTTCATGCGCTTTTCAAGCGTTTTTCAAGCGCTTAACCATTATTTTCAATGGACATGGGCGTTTTTAAAGTGCTATTTTGAGCACACAAAACAAGCTGAAAAGATGCTGCTTGCATGACTTTTAGCAACGCCTAGCAAGCTTAACGCCTTTGTGTGAAAGCATCCATTGAGATGCATGGGGAGTGTTTTTGATGCGCTTTTAATGTGCTAATTTTAGAGCAAAAACGCCTGAAAACTGCCTTGGTGTGAAAGGGGTCTAAGGGGCAACCTGTCTTGTGACTGTGAGCAGATGTTATCTTTTGATACATGATGGTTTCTGCTTTGCATAGGGATTCTTTTTCTTTTCTAGTCTCTCTCTCTGTGCAGCACGAGTCTCTGGGTTTGTTTGTAAAGAAACTCACAAGATCATCTTGTCGTGTTTGTTGTGGAGATCACATGGTTGGGAACCACACTGATTGCTAGAAGAGATCCGGAGCTGTCACTTGACAGTTTGGAGTGAGAATTAGGAGTGCGCACAAGCGCAATTCTTAGTTCTAAGGCCTGGTTCACACCTATACATTTTTTCATTTTCAGTTTTGCAGAAACACACTACAGTCCATATAACATGGTTTCCTATGGGTCACGTTCAAATCTGTGCATTTTATGGAAAGGGCCAGGGACTTTTTTTTTCTGGATTTTGGTTCCATAGACTTCAATGGATCAAAAGCGTGTTTTGAAAAATGCAAAATGCACCTGGAATATGCAAACTGCAACCTGCATAGGTGTGAATCAGGCCTTACAGGGACTTCATGATTAAAAACCTTAAGGGCCCTTTCACACGGGCATTCCGTTCAGGTCCGGCTGTCCGTTGTTCAGGCGGACCTGAACGGACACTCCATGCAGCCCTATGGAGTGGTGGATGTCAGCAGTAAAATGTCCACTGACACCCGCCGCTCTCTGATCCGCGCCTGTCCATGAAAAACAGACGGAGGGAAACCCCATTTTCCATCCATCTGTAGAATCGGAGAGGATCGGATGACAACGGACAGGCAGAGCTCTGACATTTCCATCTCCGCTCAGTGAGTGGAGACGGAGCTGTCATCTGCCTGCTCAGCGGGGATCGGCGGATCGATCCCTGCTGAGCAGAGCGGAGTCCACTCATTGAAAGCCCCATGTGAAAGGGCACTAATAGCAAGATTGCAGATGGTGTCTGGCTAGGACACGTACATTGGCTTAACCACTTGCTTACTGGGCACTTAAACCCCCCTCCTGCCCAGACCAATTTTAGGCTTTCAGCACTGTCGCATTTTGAATGACAATTGCGTGGTCGTGCGACGCTATACCCAAACAAAATTTTTATCATTTTTTTTCCCCACAAATAGAGCTTTCTTTTGGTGGTATTTGATCACCTCTGCGGTTTTTATTTTTTGCGCTATAAACAAACAAACAGTGATGATTTTGAAAAAAGAACAATATTTTTTACTTTTTGCTATAATAAATATCCAAAAAAAAATATAAAAAAGAAAATTATTCATCAGTTTTGGCCAATATATATTGTACATATTTTTGGTAAAAAAAAAAAATCACAATCGGCGTATATTGATTGGTTTGCGCAAAAGTTATTGCATCTACAAACTAGAACTGGGAATTGATTTATGATGTTTTTACAATTTGTTTTTTTTTTTTTTACTAGTAATGGCAGCGATCTGCGATTTTTATCGGGACTGCGATATTGGGGCGGACATGTTGGACATTTTTGACACTTTTTTGGGAACAATGACATTTATACAGCCATCAGAAATTTAAATGTCCACTGATTACGGTATAAATGTCATTGGCAGTGAAGGGGTTAACACTAAGGGGGCAGTGAAGGTGTTAACTGTGTTCCCTGCGTGTGTTCTAACTGTGGGGGGGGGGGGCTGGCCAGGACATAACAGATCTAACTGATCCCAGTGACAGGGATCAGTAGATCTGCTATGTCCTACTTCACAGAAGGTTCCCCGTTCTGCAGCTGTTACAAGTGATCGGCGGGTCCATGGATGTCCGCCGGGCAATTCAGATCCGCGATGTAGCCGTCTTTCGGCTATTGGCGTGGATCTGAACTGGTTTAAGTGGAACAAAAGTCAGAAAAAAAATCAATTGTGAGCAGACATTCAGGTCTGATTCACACCTATGCATTTTTTAGTGCATTTTGCAGATTTGCACTGCAGTCCATTTAACATGGTTTCCTATGGAGCACATTCTGTAGTGTAATTCTGCAAAATGCAAAAGGCACTAAAAATGCATTGGTGTGAATCCAGCCTAAAGGTCTCCTCTGCAATAATCACTTACCTGCCTGTGCACAATCTTTTGACAGAATGTACACGAATCTGCCGTAACATTATGGCCACCCACCATAACATAATCACCCACCCAATATTGAGTAGATCCCTCATCTGTTGAGGCATGGACTCCACTAAACCTCTGAAAGTATGCTATGGTATCTGGCACCAAGCCATCAGTAACAGATCCTATGTCCTGTAAGTTGTGAGGTGGGGCTTCCATGGATAGGACCTGTTTTTCCAGTACATTCCACATATGCTCAATTGAATTGAGATCTGGAGAATTTGAAGGCCAAGTCGACACCACAAAGACATCTTCTTTCAGTGCTCTATGCTCCAGTTCTAATGCTAATGTGCTCTTGTAGATGCTTTTGGCTGTGGACACAGATCAGCATGGGCACCTACACAACAAACTGAAACACAGCCCCATACACAACAAACTGCAAAACACCATGTGTTCTGACACCTTTCTATACCTATTCTATATCAGCATGAACTTTTTCAGCAATTTGACCTACAGCAGCTCTTCTTATGGATCAGACTACATGGGCCAGCCTTCACACCCCATATGCATCAATTAAACCTGACTGCCCATGACCCTTTTGCTGGTTTGCCAGTTTTTCTTTCCAGGACCACTATTTCTGACCACTGCAGACCAGGAACATCCCACAAGAGCTGCAGTTTTGGAGATACTCTGACCCAATTGTCTAACCATTACAATTTGGCCTGTGTCAAAGTCACTCAAATCTTTAAGCCTCATACACGCAGGACGTTTAAAAAACATCATAAAAACGACAGCAGAGTTTTTAAGCGTTTGAGCATTTTTACACTAGCGTTTTTGAGCGTTTTTATAACGTTTGAGCGTTTGCGTTTTTTTGGTGTTTTTTTTTTTCCCCCTCAATGGATCAAAAATGTCCAAAAACGTTGGTGAGTGGCGTTTTTCAGCATTTGAGCGTTTTTACAGCTGAAAAACACCTCTCAGAACCCACTAGTCTTGGGTTTTTTTTACAGCCCAAAAATGCCCCAGTCAAAAACATTTGATAACAGCCTATGTGTGCATGAGCACACAGGATAACATGATGGGGAGTTTATTGACTATAGAAAAAAACATCTGAAGCCAAAAACAGCAGCTGTAAAGTGTCCAAAAAGATCCTGTGTGCTGTGCATGAGCTTGTGCTTGCCCATTTTTCTGCTTTCAACACATCAACTTCAGGAACAACATGTTCTCTTGCTGCCTAATATATCCCACCCACTTTCACATGCCATTGTAATGAGATACTCAATGTTATTCACTTTACCTGTCAGTGGTCATAATGGTATGGCTGATCATTTTTTACTGAACTGCGCACACGCAACATGATGCCAGTGGCATCATCCCAATCAAAAAAGTTGAAAACCGGCACCCAGAAGAAGCCAGGGAGAAGATGCAAGGGATCTGGCAGGCCTCGGACCATTTGAGGTGAGTAATCCTGTCTTTAGTTGCTCTTTAACATTCTTTTCCAAATGCAAAAAAAAACCTGTTGCTGTACCAACCTAAGAAAAGTGTTAGGCTGGGTTCACATAAATGCGCATTGGATGCATTTTTAACCACATCCAGTTCACATAACATGTGAATATGACAGGTGGTTTTCAATGGAGCCAGTTCACACATGTGCGGGGTGGCCAAAGGGGCAGGTTAACCAGTTGCCGACCACCCGGATTGACGGCGGCAACTTGGCCCGATATTGCAAACCGCCGTCACGTTACGGCGGCTGTGAGATCGCATATCATGAGCGCTTGCGCGCTCACTGTGTAGAGGGGGAGCGGGTAGGGCGGACTCGATGTCGGCCGGCTACCCGCGATCGCTCCCCCGCAGTGACAGAACGGGGATCCGTGAATGTAAACACACGGATCTCCGTTCTGACAGGGGGGGAAGGAGTGTGATCTTATGCTTCCTGTATATGGGAGCAACGATCACTCTCCTCCCCCAGTCAGCCCAACCCCCGCACAGTAACACATCCCAGGGAACACAGTTAACTCTTTGATTGTCCCCTAGTGTTAACCCCTTCCCTGTCAGTGACATTTACACAATAATCAATGCATTTTCATAGCACTGATCGCTGTATAAATGCCAATGGTCCCAAAAAAGTTTCAAAAGTGTCCGACATGTCCGCTGCAATGTCGCAGTACCGCTAAAAATTGCAGATCGTCGACATTACTAGTAAAAAATAAAAACCCCATGAATGAATTCTCATGGTTTGTAAACACTGCAACTTTTGTGCAAACCAATCAGTAAACAGCGACTGCGATTTATTTTTTTTACCAAAAATATAAGTTATTAATATATATGAGTATATAAATCACCCAAAACTAATGAATAAATTCGTTTTTTTATATATTTTTTTTCAGATATGTATTTTAGCAAAAAGCAAGAAATATTGATCTTTTTTCATAATTGTCTCTCTTTATTTGATTATAGCAGTGATGCAGAGGTGATCAAATACCATCAAAAGAAAGCTCTATTTGTGGGAAAAAAAGGACGTCAATTTCATTTGGGTACAACGTCGTATGACTGCGCAGTTGTCAGTTAAAATGACACAGTGCCAAATCGTAAAAAGTGCTCTGGTCATAAAGGGGGAACTCCTTCAGGGGTTGAAGTGGTTAAAAGGGGTCCTGTGGGTTTTTGGGTCTGGTTTAGGTGCGATTTCAGGTAAAAATTTGCACCTGAACCGGTGGACAGAAACGCACTAAAACCGCGGCCGCATATGTGTGAACCCAGCCATAGCTGGAGCTGGACTTTAATTTGTCTCCCACTAAAGGTCCATTTAAAGCTACATGTCCTTCTAAGACTATCCCTGTCTACAAGGTGACAACGCTACTGTGCAATTTAACTGCAGAGCGAACACTGTTGTCATCCTATTGCAAGTGTAGAAAAACAAAAAACTACTGATAGGATCACCAGATAAGAAAACTACGGAGACTCCAGGATACAAAAACACTTGTGTTAATAATAGTGACAGACTGCATCCTATTTTTCATTTCTGATTTTGCATATAGTTTTAATTCACCAGTGTCCAATTAAGCATCTGCTGCAGTTTTATTCATTTCACACTGACAAGTTACAAAGTGGTAACCTCCTGTCTTTGTGGATTAACTGCAGATCTTTGTTGAGCGCAGGGTGTAACTTTCCACAACCAGTCGGAACACAGCGTAAGCTTGGTCATCATTGTTCCACCCAGTGCTGAGTGGGATGCCATTCTAGAACAAAGAGAATGTGCACTTGTTTATCAGCAATAAATCCATCTTCACTATTAATTATGAATACTTTGTTATTTTTAAACCAACCTAAAACATGAGCTGGTTTTTGTGTTGGTGCCGATAGAATCGGTACTGTTCAAACAAATCCATGATAAAAAGTAATGGCATGGCTATCTCTATTGGACAAATCGATCTGCGGATTTTTCTGCCTTTGTTGGAAGACATACTGTACATCCCCCTCTAGCAGGGCATTCAAAAGCATGCCGGTGAACGTTTGCACACCTGCACAGAATTTGGGGTATTTTATTACAATGGCACCTGAGTGTCAGCTCTTGTCACACTAAGGAGATGCCAGCTGATGACATGATGTCATCACTCTGCTACAGGCAGAAGACAGCATTTCCTCAGTCTCCTCTCCCCTAGTGATCAGACTACAATATTGTACGTTTGTAGTTAGTTACAAGATGACAGGCTGTAGCAGGGGCAGATCTGTGTGAGAAAAGTGAGAACAAAGCCAAAAGCTACACAGGCATCAGGATTTTCATGATCACAAACTGGCTAACCCCGGATAATGACTGAACAAAGATGGCACTGTCCTTCTAGAGGGAAAAGCAGATTAAACCATTGTTAGGGAGAGTGCTGTGATCTTTTTAAAGGTAATAAACAGCTGGAAGTGTTGCACTAACAAAGTACTAATCATGCTGCACATGCAAAATATATCTGATTGCAGGTCCGCTTTAATAAAATGATTAAACTTTTGTTTTTGCTGCATCAGATTCGTACTACAATCAACAAGCTTGCTGTTACTCCGCAATGGACCAACTATGGGCTGCGCATGTTCGGATACCTGCACCCTCCTATAGACGGTAAGGACAATAAACCGCAATCTGTAGTTTTATCACTCTAAAAAGCCTAGTACATGATAAATTTCCGACATTCCGACTTCATCAAAGAGTCATGACCAGAAAAGGTCTGCTGACCGACTCCCGTTCAGCGCTCTCAGCCAATGAATGAGAGCACTGACTGAAATGTTCTGGTGGGGGTCCCACCCCCTGTCAGAACGCAATAGCTTTGCAGGGGAGATCACTGTACTAACATCAGATTGTTAGTACAGCGGCTCTGACCAGAGCTGTCAATTTTTTTCATTCAACCCAGCGTGTACGAGGCTTAAGCCAATCTGACATTAAATAGTGTTGTCAGCTTCTTGTTAGGAGGGAGAGGGTTGACCTCATCAGTGAAAAGCTGCTTCTTTATTATCCAATCACAGGGTGTGGTAGGTCCATGACACATCTGTATAGCATTAACTTTGGAGGAGAAAAATAAGGTCAAGGACCTGGGTATGCTCATGCTGTCTTGAAAGAATCTCAAGACTCGTTGATAGATATTTTGAAAGGTAGGACTATTCACATTTGTATTACTACTATGTATGGGTTTATAACTCATCAGTCTGATATAGCATTTAAAGTTTACTATGTACGGGTTTATAACTCATCAGTCTGATATAGCATTTAAAGTTTACTATGTACGGGTTTATAACTCATCAGTCTGATATAGCATTTAAAGTTTACTATGTATGTGTTTATAACTCATCGGTCTGATATAGCATTTAAAGTTTATATAAATCCTATCACTAAGGCTGGGTTCATTGTTATGCGAATTGGATGCAGGTTTCCCCGCATCCAACTCCAAAGACATGCTGGTAGGTAAATTGGTTCCTGTCTAAATTGGCCCTAGTATATGTATGTATGAATGTGAGTTACCTGTGATTGTAAGCTCCTTGAGGGTAGGGAATGATGTGAATGTACAATGTATATGTAAAGCGCTGCGTAAATTGACGGCGCTATATAAGTACCTGAAATTAATAAATTAAATAAATCCAATTCCCATGACAGGAGACTGTGACTGGCTCACAATGGAGCCGGTTCACACATCTCCGGGGCGGCCGTGGAGCGCACTGCAGAAGAGTCCTATGCATCTTTGGCTCTGTTTCAGGTCCGAATTCAGGCAAAAATTCAGACCTAATTTGGACCTGAAATGGTGAACTGGGACCCCCTGCTGCGAGCCACGGATGCAGATAGTGTGAACCCAGCTAAAACGTTATAAATTCTTTAACAAGGTAATGCCATTTCAGGTGTCGTTTTCAATATTTTTAAATATGCAACATTCATTAAAAAAATTGCAATTCTATCATCAAGGTCCTTGTTCAGGCACTTCCTCTTATAGGGTGACAACGCTCTGTCCCTGTCTACCAACTATACATCTGTGTTGCCACCCTGTCACATGGGATAGAAGCTACCAGTGACTGTTTCAATACACATTATGTAGGCATGGTCCACTGTTGTCACCATCAGTAAACCTGTCCTGAGAAAAGCTGAGCAGCCATCACTGGATTGCATTTACACAGGAAGTGGCAGCGCTGAGATGCAACAAGGATGAGCAAAATATGAAAACAAATATTTATTAAAAACAAACTGCTAATTGTTTATATTATATAATAGGATATAATATGTAATTTATTTAGGGTTTACATGGACTTTAGGACGTCCTAAAAATGTGTAACCATGTGCTCCCTTGAGAGTAGCTGGTAGTAGTGGTTCACCTTATAGCTGCCCTCAATCACACCATATATCACACATCCGTAGACACTGACCAGGCCGGCTCTTGTTTTTGTTGTTTTATTTAGGGGAAATAACTTGGATGGGGATAAGAGATGACTGTGGGATGCCCAAAGAATTATAGTACATGAACTCCATATACAGTCCTGTATATGCGCACTTCCCTGCAGACAGTCCCTCTGCAGGCTGTTACTCCTCACAACTCTCCAGCACTCAACTTGCTGACCGTTTCTCCTACCGTTCTCTCTCCAGCACTGAGCTTAGTAAATCATCACTCCATTAATTCTCTCCAGCACTGAACTTAGTTTCCAGCTTGAAAGGAAATTTATCAAGCTTCTCTGTTCTTTTCTCTTCACCGTGGCTAGCACACGGTGAGGCCTACTCTCAGCAAAACCTCCGAAAACACATATTACAGGCCAGGGATCACAGGCCCCTGAATATGTAGCAAAAAGTACTTGAGTGCTAGCTGGGCCTTTGATGGACTAAAACTTCCAGCCCATCCTTCTTCCAGGTCCCACCGACCTGCTTTTCCTCAGTGACTCTCCTTTCCCTGAACTGGCTCGCAAGGCTCCCACAGACTGTCCACTATTCCTCTACCAGGCTGCTCCAGCACTTTCACTTTCAGTTCCCAGGGACCGTCACTCACCAAACCGGTGGATCACTTTAAAGTCTCTTACTGTGTAGCACCTCTGCTGTTCTCCTGTTCCCTGTGGGACTCCAAGAATCACCACCTTCCTGGCTGCACCCAAACCTCCAGGCCCCAAGGTCACCCTCCCCAGACTGGGGCGACCTCCCAGGTAGGGGCCTCCACATCGCCTCTGCCACATCTCCAGACTTCCACCCGACACTTCTCCCAGATTGGGCTGACTCAGAGTATTTAAAGAGACCTGCCCCCTGCCAATCCTGCTTGGGGATTGGTCAGGGCTCCCTAGAACACTCCAGATGGCTCCACCTATCTCCCAGTTCTCCGACCAGAAACCTTCCCCAGGCTTCTAGAAAGAAGTGGGATGTTCTGGTGACCTCATCTGTCAAGTCCACTCAATCCTCCCTGACCCTCTCCTCCCGGGCCTAGATCAAAACATTAAGGCCTGCTCTTACACTCAGGCCTGACTAAATTTTACCTCACCTAGCAAACCCTGCTAGAGAAAAAAAACACACCTACACAATGGGGGGAACTACAAATGAATTAATTAAAACAAAAATTGTCTCTTTCATGGGATATGCCCTTATGACATGCCTTATAGCTCAAGTTTAGCTAAAAAAAATATTTTTAGCCCCACAGTTTTATCTGTAATGAAGTACATCTCACGTAATGCAGGCAGCTGGATCCTGTAGATATCTTCACTGCAGGGATGCTCTGTCCTCTTCCTGCCACTGAAATTCCGACATGTAATGGGCTTATAGCCTCAGGTCTCCTGGCTAGGGAAAAGAATGCTGCGACTCATCAGACTCTGCCCCATTCACAGATGGTATTACAGGTATTGAAGCAACAAAAGAACTTTTCATAATGGGGGAAAAAGAGAGGTGGGCGTGCCTGCTGAACTTGGGACTTCCTTTATTACAGATAAGTAAAGTTAATAAGGCCTTGTGGCTAAAAATTATTTTTAGCTAAATGTCAGCTTTAAAGTGGTTATAAACCTGAAATATGAACGAAGCATATCCCTCTATGATGCGTATACTTTTCACAGTCCAGAGCACTAAGTGGTATTTCTGTCTGCTGTCCCATTCCTCTGCTATTTCTATGATTTGTTCTCTGTCAAGTTTTCCTGACACCAATAGAAAAATGGTGACAGGGAAGGAAGCTCTAGTACACATCCTGTGGTTGACAGCCTTAGCTCTATTCATGTGTGCTGTGTGAAGGGGGTGTGTCCCATCCCTCCAGTCAGCTCTTAGAGCGCTCCTCATTGAGCCTTGCAGTGTATAATTTCAGATGTTTTCTGACAGCTCAGACAAGCTTTACTAATTCTGGACTTTGAATGGATGTAGAGAAGAGAATACCACAGATAAACAGGTACAACTTATGTAGGAGGATTTGTTTAATCTCTGTGAATCACCTGAGGCCAGTCACTTCACTTGGTATATGTAAGGGTTTACAACCACTTTAAGCACTACTTAACACACCTTAAAGAGTAACTCCAGTTTTGTTGAGAAAAAAAAATTCTCCTCTGGGTGATCTATGCAAAAACTTTGCAGCAGATCCCTACCTGTTTGCTCTGAAGAAAAAGCTGTATATCCCACTATTTCGTTGGAAGGCTGATTCCTAAATGGTAGTGTCTATGTATATTCTAACTAGCTGATATTTTTTCAGGTAATTAACCCTTTCGGGGTATGTCACCAAAAATGAAATGAGGATGCCCAAAATCTGACTTGTATGTTAGTGCAGACTTCTGGGAAAATCATTGAGCCAATCACACAAGCAGGAATTACATTTCTAATGAAGACACCATCTGTGTACAGAACGTCACCAAGTTGCCATATTGCATTACAGTGTTTCTAAAGGCAGAAGGTTTTTTTCTTAATGCATTCTATGCATTAAGATAAAAACCCTTTTGTGTGCAGCAGCCACCCCAGCACCCCCCTAATACTTACTTGAGCCCATCTCTTTCCAGCAATTTTGCAGGAGAGACTCAGGCTGCCTCCGCCTCCTCATTGGCTGAGACAGCAGCAGAGCACCATTGGCTCCCACTGCTGTCAATTAAAGTGAGTGAGTCAATTAGCAGAGAGAGGGGGCGGGGCCAGGCCGTGGCTCCATGTCTGAATGGACACAGTGAGTGGTGGCTCAGGTGCTCCTATAGCAAGTTGGATGCTGTGAGGGCACTCAGCAGGAGGGAGGGGCCAGGAGCACTAAAGAGGGACCCGAGAAGAGGAGGGTCTGGGCTGCTCTGTGCAAAACCACTACACAGAGCAGGTAAGTATAACATGTTTGTTATTTTTAAACACAAAAAAACAAGACTTAAGTATTACTTTAAATTTTATGCAATATTGCAGAGGCTGCAGTCTGAAAAGGAAATGTAATATTTATTTAAATTACAATTTGGTTTGTGTAGAAAATGTTTATGAAATTTATTTTTTAATTTTTTTTTATTTGCTGGTTTGATCCTTTAAATTAGATGGTCTAACTTGATCACATAGGACTAAAGAATTCATGTCATTTTTTCTGTTATATAAAGGATATTGTCAGTATGTTTGTATAAATTATTCTGTTTTTACTATTATTAATCTGTGGTTTAACAATAATTGAGTGACATGAAAGAAGTGAAAGCCAAAGCGGTACTTCAGTCATTTTTTCATCTTTCCATCTATTAAATCTTCTGCCCTTGATGTTTTAACTTTGGATAGTAAAACATTCTTTTGCTGCCAGTAAATACCTTATACAGCCCACTTCGGCTGGATTCACACCTATACATTTTTTGTGCTTTTTGCATTTTGCAGATTTGCATTACAGTCCATTTAACATGGTTTCCTATGAAACAGGTTCTGCAGTGCAAATCTGCAAAAAACACAAAAAATGCATAGGTGTGAATCTAGCCTTATTGTTTCTTGGCTGGAAAAATGCCTCAGTGTTTGACATCAGGCACAGCTCCCCTCTCTCTATCACTCTCGTGAGAGTTTGCCAGGAAGGGAGGGGGGATGAGTCATAAGAGGGCCAATGAGAGCTGCTGGGCTGAAGGTGTGCCTCTGTGTGTCTGTGTAAATCCAGGAAGTGAACAGGCAGCAGCTTCAGCTGCCCACAGTTAAAATGATTGCAGCCAGACTCAGCATATTTGGAAATTACAGAATCACAGTATACATAAAATAATATGCAAAGTGGTTGGAGGGAAGCTTCAGAATGGCAAAATGTTTTTATTACAAATTATGTGAGCAGACTGCAGTTCCTCTTTGACAAACACATTCTGAAACAGGGAAAACTATTTTCTATAAGATTTGTAAAATTTGCTGTTTGTCCCATCATTACCCTTATTTACATCACCCATATGTATATTGCTCAGAATGATGCTTGTTTCCTGTTCCTTGTTGCAGGAAATTTCCAATTTGCCGTGTCATCAGATGACAACTCAGAGTTCTGGCTGAGCGAGGACCATTCAGTGGAAAACCTGCAGCTGCTGTGTAGAGTGGGCCCGGTACGGAATGATAACCTTAAAGGGTAGCTCCACCAAGAACCGCAAATGTGGTGATAGCTAGCATTTATTGTGTTAGAGCAGGTTATACCATGTTGCATTTAAACACTACAAAAATGTCAGATCTGCCGCATTTATAATATACAGGTTGTTAAATAAAAGAAACTGTGCCTGGCTATATTGTCCCATTCTGCTCACATTATATTATTTGTATAGCAGCATGAAATATATAAAAGCTATATAAGTCACATTGACTTTTACTGTAAGATCAGTAACCAACATTTCTAAGTTTTTGTTTGATCAGCAGTTTTAAAATTGTCTGAATTCCCTTGTTTTATGCATGACTCTGAAAGTGCTCTTTCTCCAGGCAGGAAAACAGTGGACAGCTCCGGGAGAGTTTGGAAAATTCCAGGATCAGGTCTCCAGGCCTGTCAGGTGAGAATTAGACAGG
This sequence comes from Glandirana rugosa, assembly GCA_018402905.1. Lineage (NCBI taxonomy): Eukaryota > Metazoa > Chordata > Amphibia > Anura > Ranidae > Glandirana > Glandirana rugosa. The sequence goes on along the minus strand of BLSH010338370.1, from coordinate 37,007 downwards.
TTCTCTTGATGCTCTGCTAACATTTGTGTAGTTGAAGGGACATTACACATGTCAGTAGTGAATTGCAAATGTGAATGTAGTGCAGAGCCAGGACTGGTCTGGCTGTTTGGTCCCAGGTTCCATTCCAGTGGCGGCCCATCCATTAAGGGTGCACGGGCGCCGCCCCCTCTGTCCCTAACACCCCCTATACTAAATGGATAGCTCTATCCATGGCTACCATGGCCATCCCCTGTTCATGCGTCCGACCCCTTTCAGGACGCCAGGCGCATGAATTACAGCGCGGGGGGGGGTTTCTTTGAATCACCTGATTAGAGCCATAAGCTCCAATAGGCTTCAAAATAGAGTGGCTCGGAGCGCAGAGCATTGCGCTCGCAGCCCACTCATGTGTGTTAGAAAAGAAAATTAATATACACTTTTCTAACACTGAATGGTCTCTCCGCCAATCAGGGAGCGCAGGTTTGTTACCCGTTTCCCAATTGGCTAAATGGTCAGGCGATCCAATTGGACGCCTTGGAGGAGGAGGAAGAGGGGGATCCTTAAACTTCACTGTTCCATTCCCTGATGGGCACACATTAGCTAGGCACACAGTATATCCCAATCACTCGAGTCAGAGAACAGGCTGTGTGCATGTCTTTTTTTGTGTTTTTTATTTTTTGAGAGAACTGGGATGTGTGAGGGTGAGCCTAGGGACAATCCAATAAACTTTAACAACTTCCAGTAGAGGACACTTAATTTGAATTATTTCTTCAGGGTGAAGCACCCCTTTTAGAGTTAAAGTAAACTAAACAGGGACTCCTAAGCAGAAGAATAGTCCTGAGAGTACAAAGGAAATGCTCTCCCAAAAGAGATCAAAGAGTCTCTAAGGCTGGTACTCACTGTGTCCTGAATACTGAATAGCTGCCTGCAGAATCAGTCAGCTTCTGTACTTGGATTGCCTGTGTCTGGGATCCTTAGAAGAGCTCTCTGCAATCTTCAGGAGGCTAAGCCAAAGGTCCCACAACCAAGGCAGAAGCTGGCACCCCAAAAAGGATTATTTTAGCTCCAGCTGAGCTCCCAGGGGTGCCACAGCTCTCAGACTGGGTCTTACGCCCCCAGGAATAGCCGCAGGTGAATGAGCGCAAAAGCAAGGTGTGTGGTTGTGGTCTTAATTGCACCACTGCACACCTGCAAGAGGACTGTATGTTTGTGCATTGCAGGATTGCACACAATTTTGGGCACGTTCCTGCAATGCAAAAATGTCCACCTAGGACAGCGGTAATGTACTGAAATTCTGAGGTGCGATTGCTAAAATTTTCTTCCAGCCGAGGTCTGAATTGCGCTCAAATATAACATAAAATTAGTTCAATCATATTTCAAGTAAAAGAGAATAAAACCGCCTTAGTTACATAGTAAGTTACATAGTTAGTCAGGTTCAAAAAACACAAGTCCATCTAGTTCAACAAAAAAAAAAATAATAGAAAATTATATATAACCATACAATCTCATATATAATCCTTCACCCACAGTTGATCCAGAGGAAGGCAAAAAACCCCAGCAAAGCATGATCCAAAAAACGCAAGCAAAGCATGATCTCTGGGCACATCAGGTGTGCCCATCAGAGTCCCCCCCCTTACATCCGGTGTCCCCATCAGAGTCCCCCCTTACATCCGGTGTCCCCATCAGAGTCCCCCCTTACATCAGGTGTCCCCATCAGAGTCCCCCCTTACATCAGGTGTCCCCATCAGAGTCCCCCCTTACATCAGGTGTCCCCATCAGAGTCCCCCCTTACATCAGGTGTCCCCATCAGAGTCCCTCCTTACATCAGGTGCCCCATCAGAGTCCCTCCGCATATCACAGACAGTCTTCATTCCTGGGCAGTGCCACTGAGAGTAAGGTGAGTTCTCAGTCTGTGTCATCTCTCTATCGCTCCCTGTAGGCTGGAGGGAGGAGACTGCCTAATTCTCTCTCCAGCTATGAACCACAGTCTGGTCTGAATAATGTGTCTGGTTTTTATACAGACTGAAAACCAGACACATGATTCAAGACCCTGACTATTCAGGTGAATCCTGGATAGGTGGCAACCCTTCCCAGGAACAAGAGACCTCTGCTCTGAGTTTCAGCCCATTTATACCCCTTTCAGTCCCCTGCTGGTCATTCACTCCACAGAACGGGGATTGGCTGAAGAGGCAATATGTAGGCCAGGGTCTGTATTCTTCCAGACACTATGTCCCAATACTCCCTAGAATACAGGGGAAAGCAATCAAGCCTGCAGCAAGAGATCCCAGAACAGACTTAAACAAACAATGAATACTCTCCCTGGCTATAGAGAGGCCAAAAACGAAATGTAAACACTAGTAGCCTACCAGGGTGCTACATGAACCCCAAAGAATCATTCCCTGTCCTGGTTCCCCAGAGGCCTCAAACTACTGGGGAAGATATTACCATTGCGGGAGTAAGGGGGGAGGCACAAACTCCTGCAGGGAAATCACACCATTGTGGGAGGGGCAGAGACACAAACTACTGCAAGGAAATCTTACCATTGTGGGAGGGGCAGAGACACAAACTACTTCAAGGAAATCTTACCATTGTGAGAGGGGCAGAGAAACAAAATATTTCCAGGAAATCTCACATTTGACCCAAAGCACTAGGTAAAATTCTCACCCTTGGGGTAGGGACAGAGGCACAAACTACTGTGGGGAATCTCATCATTGTAGGAGGGGCAGAGACACAAACTACTGCAGGGAAATCTCACCATTGTGGGAAGACAGACACAATCTACTTCAGGGAAATGTCACCATTGTGAAAGCAGCAAATTTGTCCTGGAGTCCACCTTGATATTATTATTATTATAATACAGGATTTATATAGTGCAAACAGTTTACGCAGCGCTTTACAACATAAAAAAGGGAGACAGTACAGTTACAATACAACAAAATACAAGAGGGTTAAAGTGGTTGTAAAGGCAGAAGGTTTTTTTTATCTTCATGCATTTTATGCATTAAGCTAAAAAGCTTTCTGTGTGCAGCAGCCCCCTTAATACTTACCTGAGCCCATCTCTATCCAGCGATGTTGCAGGAGTGTCTCAACTGCCCGGGACTCCCCTCCTCATTAGCTGAGACAGCAGCGTGGCACCATGGGCTCCCACTGCTGTCAATCAAACATAGTCAGCCAATGAGGAGAGAAAGGGGGCATGTCTGAATGGACACAGGGAGCTGTGGCTCGGCTCGGGTGCCCCCATAGCAAGCTGCTTGCTGTGGGGGCATTCAACAGGAGGGAGGGACCAGGAGCGCCTGTGAGGGACCCGAGAAGAGGAGGATCTGGGTTGCTATGTGCCAAACCACTGCACCGAGCATGTAAGTATAACATGCTTGTTATTTTTAACCAAAAAGAAAATGAGACTTTAGTATCACTTTAACTTCTTGCCAACCTCCCCACATACATTTACTGCTGTGCGGTGGCTCCTGTGTGCAGAATCACAGGTACCTGATTCTGCACTTCCGGGTCTTGGGCGTGCACGCGCTCCACTACCAACCGGCTCCCGCTGTGATTGGACACAGCGGGAGCCAATCAGCGGGTCCGGCTGGCCCAATGTCCTCCGGGACCCGCCGATCGCTCGAGGCACAGGGAGAACGGGGATCTGCCTATATAAACAAGGCAGATCGCCATTCTGTGACAAGGGAAGGCAGTGATCTTGTGTTTCTGCTAAACAGAAACACGGATCTCTGGCTTCCCACAGTACAAGCATTCCCCACACAGTTAGCAAGCACTCCCTAGAAACACATTTAACCCTTTGATCACCCCTGATATTAACCCCTTCCAAGCCAGTGTCATTAATACAGTGACAGCGCATTTTTTTTAGCACCGATCACTGTATTACTGTCACTGATTCAAAAAAAAAAAGTGTCAGTTAGTGTCCAATTTATCCGCCACAATATCGCAGCCCTGCTATAAGTCACTGATCGTCGTCATTACTAGTAAAAATAAATACATAAAAATTCCATAAACATATACCCTCATTTGTAGACGCCTTATCTTTTGCGTAAACCAATCAGTATACGCGTATTGGGATTTTATTAACAAAACTATGTAGCAGAATACATATTGGCCTAAATTGGTGAAGAAATTTAATTTTTTTACATTTTTTTTATTGGATATGTTTTATAGCAGGAAGTAAAATATATATATATTTTTTTTACGAAATTGTTAGTTTTTTTGTTTTTAGCATTAAAAATAAAAACCGCAGAGGTGATCAAATACCACCAAAAGAAAGTTCTAGTTGTGGGAAAAAAGGACATACATTTTATTTGGGTACAGCGTGGCACGACCATGCAATTGTCAGTTACGCAGTGCCGTATTGCAAAAAATGGCCTGGTCATGAAGCAGGCCTGCTCATAAAAGCTTACAATCTAAAATATAATATTGTATTTTTTTAAAATGATATTCAGTTGGCAACAAAGTCAGTAAATCCTGTTCTTTGGTTTAGGAAATTGGCAAATATCTGAATGTAAATTGCAGTTACCTCTTGCTCTTTGTCCAAAGATCTACTGTAAATTCTGGATGCTAGCACATGTGTACTTCCTACGCTCTGTTATTTAGATGCCAAGGGGACCATATGTGCCTGGAGACTGAACTTTAAGGAGGAATATTTCAGGGTGGAGGATAAATGCTAATTTATATCAGTACACTTCACTATCTTAAATCAGGAGATGGTGTCACCCTTCAAAGAGCCTACATTAATTTATATATTGTGCCTCCCTTACAGGCTTTCCTCTTCCAGGCGATATTACTTTGAACTTTTACACAAGCAAGATGCCTCTGGCACAGACCACGTGGAGCTGGCGGTAAGAGGTCTATGTGGAGCCTTTGTAATATTCTGCTTGGTAAAATCTAGTACATGACAACAGGCAATAGGTTTAAGCAGAACCAAAAACAACACTTGTTATAACCACCAGATTTGTAGCTAATAATACATTATATCTGTTTTTTCAGTTCCCAGCTCTGCCCCATGCTGTGCCTATTATGAGGGGTTCTAACCACCTGTGGTCTGCCCACTTGCTATGTCTATCATATTAAGATTCCCAACTTCCTTGCACTGAGTTCCTGGGTCCGCACACTGGTTGTGCCCTTTATGAGGGGTTCCCACAATCACTGCACTGTATCTTCATACCTGCTGTGCCCATTATGAGGGGGTTGCACAAATCCTGCACTGAGTTCCCAAGTCTGCAATCTGCTGTGCCCATTATGAGGGTCTCCCTCTCCCACCATCTTTTCACTGGGTTTGGGGGTCTGAACATCTGCTGTGCCGTTTTTAAGGGGCTAATGACAGTTTTTAGGGCTCACTGACCTTACTAGGATATGAAATAGGACTTAGAAATTAATCTGTGCAACTGCAAGAATTCTTTTACATGATATCCTTAAGTAAATGTTTTTCTTGTTCATCTTCTTTATCTCTCACAGTGGCGTCAAACAGTTCCTGGATCCCACTTTACACTAATCGAGTCAAAATTCCTGTCCCTTTTCTCAAGTGAGTGCTATGTGTCAGGTGTATGGTATGTATTTCAGGAGAGGAGAGTTAGAAGAAGAAGCACACTCATGCAGTATGGTCAGTTCAGGAGATAAGGTGATTCCTCTCCTGTCGGCAGCTGTGGGGGATGTGTCAGCATGAAGAGCAGGCAAGGGGCTGGTAAATATGTCATTTACCGGCTGCTTTCTTTTGTGAATGGACAGTCAGTGATCGGTAGTGATCATTGACTCTATCCATTCATGACTGAAGCATAGTAAGCTGTGTTCATTATGCTTCAGTTATGAAAATGAACAGGAAGCTCTGTACAAAGCTATTCCTGTCCATTCATTAATTCTGTGCAGCCCTCAATCTCCTTTCTCTGTCTCAAAGGTGGAACATCAGAGGTCTGTTTAGATCCATGATATTTCACCAAAGTCCCCCAACTGAGCTTCTAAAAAAAATGTAAAAAAAAAAATCAAAAAATCAAATTGTAAAATAAATAAAATAGTAAAAAATAATAATAAAAAAAAAACAAAAATAAAAAACTACTGACACCTGTGACAGAACTACCAGGGTCGCTGAGTTCGCGACCATTCCCTAGCGTTCCACCACTCTAGGGAGGGCCAAGATGACAGGAAAGGGGTCCACTGCAGAACGTGTGAAAGGGTCCTGCAGACGAGAGGTCTTTGTGGTTTCTTGCACCAGGACCCTGAAGGTTCTATTTACGCCTCTGAGATGATTCCTCCCTTTTTTCCACCTTACCTTAGTTTAAAGTGTAAGTTCGCCTTTACAGAAAAATCTCTAAGGTGAACTTACACAGCATGCCCTCCTCATCCCCCCCGTCCCTCTGACCTGCAGTGTGGTGATCTCCCATTCTGAGCCCTGCTATAGCCACCTCACAACTCCGGGGCTTAGAAATCTCCAGAGCTTAAAGCGAGTTCCACTCAAAAGTGGAACTTCCGCTTTAAGACCTCCTCCCCAGCTCCTGATGGCAAAACTGAGCTTTTGGGGAGGAGAGGGGTGCGAATACCCGATTTTTACGGGTACTTCCGCTCCGGTCGCCTTAGGCGTTCGGAAGTGCCAGGTCTCCTTCCTCCTCCCTCCCGAAGTCTTCTGGGACACAGGACAGGTCCTAGAAGACTTCTGGACCAATCACAAAGCGCAGCGCCGCTCGCGCATGCGTAGTGCGTGCCCGGCCGTGAAGATGCTTCCTGTCATGGTCGGGTGCCCACAGTACCAATGACGGCGCCGCGGAGGGGAGAGATCCGAGGCTCGGGGTGCCTGCATCGCTGGATCGGGAGACAGGTAAGTGTCTGTTTATTAAAAGTGAGAAGCTACACTTTTTGTAGCTGCTGAATTTTAATGAACTTAAAATACAGTGAAACTCCGCTTTAATCTCCTAAATGTACCCCATCAGGAGGGACGTTTAGGAGCATTCTAATCAGAAACCGCATAGCCCGTCCTCTCAGCAGGGAAGAAGAGGTGTGAATGCAGAGGGCTTTTCTAAGCCCCAGAGCCGTGAGGTGGCTATAACAAGGCTCAGAACGGGAGATCACGGTGTTGCAGGTCAGCGGGTGAGGAGGGCATGCTGTGTAAGTTCATCTTACAGATTTTTCTGTAAAGGTGAACTTACCCTTTAATAGATATGTCCGATATACAGAGCAGTTCAGCAATCAAACTTTATTAACTATTTACATATTGGTAGATTGGATACACATATATTGTATGTAAGCTGAATATTTTTAGCAGATTAGTGTTAGGTTGGCCCTAGAAAGCTAGATGTTTCCCCCAACAAACAGCAGTGGGAGACGTGCCCAATGCCAGCTTCCAACAGCGTTAAACCTGAAGTTTGGTAACAAAAACCTTCATTTAAATAAATTCCTCAATAGCCACAAAGGACATAATTCCACTTTGTACAGTATACCCCAAATGCTTTTACAATTCCAGATATTATCTATAATCATGCAGCCTGTCCAGAAAACTAAAGTAAGAAGGGGGGGGGGGGGCAGGTGTCAATTCCTTACTATTTAAAAAATAAAGTAAACACCGCGCTCAGTATACCTGTGCTCATAAAATTATGTAACATTCACTAAAATCATCTAGTGAAAAAGTGCTGTTGCTTAAAGTGAATAAGTGCATAAATGAAAAACCTGTGAATCAATCTTTTCAGCAGCGCACCTACATCAAAAAAATATATAAACATTAAAATTCAAAATAAAAAATAAAAATGAACACTTAACAGAATCACATATCAAGCACTGTGTACAAAGTGCATGTGCTAAACGAGTCCACAACCATAGACCTATGTCATAGATCTATGTCTTACCAAACGGAATGTCCTGTCTGTCTGACAGACATAGAGAGAAGACACTGCAGGAACTGGCGGCAGAGGAGTTATGTCCCAGCTGAGTCACATCCACCCATAACTGAGTAACTGGAAACTGTTTGCTTTCACTGTGTCTTTTGGGAAACCTTCATAGATGATGGGACCAATGAGGATGGAGGAGGACCGGAGTCAAATGACTGAGAAGATACTAAACCTCACCCTGGAGATCATCTACCTGCTGACCGGAGAGCTCTAGACAGAGGGAGCAGCTGATTCTGACGGGTATCCTGTTGGATAGGTGGTTGGATGGCTTGATATACATGCTGATTAACCTTAACATTTCTGGTGAGCCTCAGTGTGTGCACATATTACACGCGGTGACACTGGTGGAGGATTGTTTCCAGGCTTGATATAAGCACTGGCCCAAGACCATTTGATTGGACTATTTTAGAGGCAATTTTTTTGTTTAAGAATTGTCTATGGTTATGGACTCGTTTAGCACATGCACTTTGTACACAGTGTTTGATATGTGATTCTGTTAAGTGTTCATTTTTAATTTTTATTTTGAATTTTAATGTTTATATATTTTTTTGATGTAGGTGCGCTGCTGAAAACATTGATTCACAGGTTTTTCATTTATGTAATTCCTTACTATTGCCCCTTTCAATCCTGTCTTGACCCAATTCTTCTAACTCTGTAAAACTAGCCCATCTATCTTTTTTTCCAATGAAATCTTTCTTAGTCTTGTTTCTCATTATCATCTTAAATGCAGAGTTATTTCACCCCTCTGACCTTTTTGTCCACAGATGAATCTAACCTTCCCCTGGGGGACACATCCCAGACCCCACTGAGCAAAGCCAGTCACCACAGCCAGAGCTCTGACCTCCACCCAGCAGATATACTGAAACCCGACCCAAGAGACACAATTTACAAAGGTGACTATGTTAGGACTTTCTCCAAAGGCTTCGGAGCTACCAGAGAGGAATAAGATGACCAGTATTCCAGTATTTCTGCTTATACTGTGTTGGCTGAAAGTAGACTAAGTTCTAGGCAGGCAACTAAATACAGTATTACGATACATAGTTGTATGTGAAATGTGTTACCTACTAAATAATTTGTAGTTTTGTGTAAACAGTTTTGTAATCCAAACATCACTGTCAGACAGCATGGCCACAGGCTTTACTTCCACTGCAGCACAGTTTAATCAAAAACATGCCAGCTTGCTGATTGGGCAAAGAAAGAGTAGCAGCACACTAATGAGTCATCATTCTGCCCCTGTTTTCACCACTTCAGTGTGTGATTAGCGCCTAGTGCTACCCCTTCTACTACCAGTCAGAGTGCTGCTGTGCAGAAGGGATCATGTGTTTTATTACCTGGCTGAAGTTCGGCTTTAACTGACTAAACACAAAGAAAGTTTAGTTTTCTCATCTCTTCCTTAGTGGGAGAACAAAAATTCCTGTCCACTAACTGCATAATAAAAAGTATGTGCTAAAGGTGAAGAGGAAGCTATGGACATCTGACAGGCAAAACAACACATGAGACACTAGGAACAAAACATAATTATAAATACAGAAGGTAAAGTATAGCTTAAAGTGATATTAAACCTTCATATTTTTTTCTTTAAATGAAAATTACAAGTACTTACCTGCTCTGCGATCCAGACCCCTCCGCCTCGACAAGTGCCCTCTGGGAATGTAAAGCCACTTACCCTGGGGGTACCCTTGCATGCTCACTCCCGAGCTGCCTAATCTGCGTTTATTGACACAAACCAGGCGACTCGGCCGGCCTCTCGCTCCTTCGTCATAGCATTTGATTGACATCAGCGGGAACCAATGGCCGCCGCTGCTATCAACCTACACAATGATGAGGGAGACAGTGGGGAGAGCCATTCTCGTGCAGGTCGCTGGATCAAATAAGAATAAGGGGGGGCTCCTGCAGCACAGAAGGTTTTTTATCTTAATGCATAGAATGCATTAAGGTAAAAACCCTTGAGGCATTAGAACCACTTTAAGGCAAAACTTTTCTTTTTTGTTTTGAGTAGAATGGAGAGGGATTAGAAAATCTGTCAAGTTTATAATTGCTGTCTGTGCCCCCCCATTAGTGAGATTCACCCTCTCTATTTGTCCTGTTTACCATGATCACCAAGAGTGAAAGAAGGAAAGAAAATTCCAAATTCTGGCCTGTCACCAGGACAGGAATAGAGGGGACATCTTCCCATGGGAACACTGGGGACAACCAGGGATTTCCTCACCTTGTAGGGTTTTTTTCTGACTCGCTTGTTTTGGCTATGGGATAGGAAGTGCAGGGAAATCTATCCAATGGGGACAAAGATGGCTATCCTTTCCATACTCTATTCAAAATGAAAAAACATACTATCTTTAGTTTACTTTTTAATATAATATACATTATACAAACATTTCTGTACTAAGTTTTAGCAAACAAAATCAAGTTGATGATGGTGCTTGTTTTAAAATATTATAAATGTCAGTGATATTTCCTCTATACAATGTTGTCTCTTTGTATATTCCAGTCCCACTTCTGCCTCTGCAACAGCTGCACAGTGTTCTGCCCAGCTGTGTGTATAGACCCAGCTACCTGGTAGAAGGTTATCCCCTGCAACGATACCAGGGTCTGCAATTTGTAAGTAGCTGCAAAAAGAGGGGAAAGTGTCAGTACTGTCATGGCTGCCAACTAGACCTGATTGTCCCACCTTTGAGTGAGTTGACATACTTTTTTTGTGCCTTGATATTTCAACAGTTCATAGAAAGGATAGGGTATCTGCACTGAGCCACTGAGAGCTCCCTTTAGTGGCTAATCTACACATCTATATACTGTATTTAATACAATAATGAAAATATTGAATTAACAGCTTAGTAAAAATGAGAAATGGTGTTGGAAGCTGTGGGAAGCTATCAGCTGACCCAGGGAGGAGGTGTAGACAGAAAATTGAAGAGGTTCAAGGATGGAACCTTAGTTGACCCCTACAGAAAGAGGAGGAGATAGAGTTGTAAGTGAGACTGAAGGTATTTTGAGATAGGTAAGAAGAGAACCAGCAAAGAGCAGAGTGCGTTTTATGAGGAGGAGTAGGTGGCCAACTGTACCAAAGGCAGCAGTCTAAGAGTAAGAGTACAGAGTATTGACCATTGGTTTTAGCAGTTAGCAGAGCAGTTTCTATGGAGTGTTCCTGGCAAAATCCTGACTAAAAGAGATGAAGAAGGTTGTTATGACATGGTAGCTCATGTAGTTGTATATTATGCATTCTAGGAGTTTGACCCATCTCAGATTGTTAAGAGTGGGGTCCAGGGCTTTTCAAGACCCATGTGTGTTTTACAGGGTTGGGGTAGATGCCAGTAGAGAGAGAGATTTAAGATGTGAGTTAAAGAGTGTAGGATAAAGCAAGAGGGTGACTGTAGTAGTTGTGAGGGAATGGGGTCCAGTGGTAAGGTGGTTAGGCAGGCGTTAGGAAAAAGTTTAGAAAATCCTCTATGGTAAAAGGGTTAAAAGATGAAAGAATTGAATGTGGAAGAAGTAGCTCTCTTTCACGTGCATATCTAAAATACATGAAAAAGACTATAGTTCCCCTTAAACACTATCATCATCGCTCCATGTATTCAGGTTCGTCTAAGTTATGTTTTCCCCAATGACTACACCCGGCTCAGCCACATGGAAAAGGAAAATGAGTGCATGTACCAGGAGAACACAAGATATTCCAGCAGGTAGGACAAACCACCTCTACACTCTATGATATCAGCTTGTATGTGAAGAAACTTATATAACATGTAATGATAGTCCAAAAAGGATACTGATTTTAAAAAAAAGTTCAGATTTACTAAATGCACCCGATGGAATGGAAAACCACTAATGAGATCTGACACTCTCACAAATTGGTGTCTCTGTCCACCACCATCCATTACACATACTGATTGGCAACTAAAGGAAGAGTTGTGATGGAACCGCTTGGCACCCCGACTAGGTGCTTCCTTCTGCCAACCAGTGCTTCCTGCTCTCCAAACAGTTCCGAGCAGACCGAGAGCTAATGCCAGCCCTTTTTATCCCAATCTTACACAGACAAGACGCAAGGTAAACTCCAAAGGAATGACTGTTTATTGAACAAAAATACAGGTTTTTTATACACTTGAAAAGTAGGTCAGTCACCACATGAATTACTCAAGAGCTGACTCATGGCTAATCCCATCATAGAGGATGCTCCAAGAGTTAGCCAAATTAGCCAACATATACTAAAAACATTAAAGTGATTGTAAAGTCTCATTTTTTTTCTTTTAAATAACAAATATGTTATACTTAACTCCTCTGTGCAGTTGGCTTTGCACAGAGCAGCCTGGATCCTCCTCTTCTCGGGTCCCTCTTTGCAACCCCTGGCCCCTTCTCCTATCGAGTGTGCCCTCAGCCCACAGCATGCTACTGGGGGCACCCCAGTCGAGTCAGAGCTCCATGTATCCATTCAGACACAGAGCCCCAGCCCCGCCCCTTCTCTTCCCTGATTGGCTGACTGACTTTGATTGACAGCCGTGGGAGCCAATGGTGTTGCTGCTGTGTCTCAGCCAATCAGGTGGAGTGTCCTAAGGCACATGTGGACATTGCTGGAGAGAAATGGGGATCAGGTAAGTAATTGGGGGGTTCTGGTACACACAAGTTTTTTTTTATCTTAATGCATATTCCGCACCCGATGGAATGGAAAACCACTAATGTGATCTGACACTCTCACAAATTGGTGTCTTTGTCCACCACCATCCACTACACATACTGACTGGCAACTAAAGTGGAAGATTAAATTGAAAAGGCCTCTGTGTTATGGGAAATAGGCTTTTTCTATTGATGAAATCTAGACCGGCCCATGACTAGTTGAGGAAGAAGATAAGTGTCCATACTTACAACTAGGATTCAGATCCCTGCATATGTACAGTAGATTACGATTAGAGCTATAGGATACAATAAAATTAATTTCTTTCTCGTGGCAAAGGCTGTAGTGTTCCTAAAATGATAAACAGGTAAGGATAACATGTGAAGCCAATGTGTCAGTCTTCTTTACTATCAACACTGTAATAATCTTTAGTAATATTAATTTCCAGAATAATAAAACTTGTCTTTTTTATCCTTCAGATTGAAATATAACAAATATATGAAGGTTGAACATCCAAAATCCAGATTCGTTGATCATCCTGGTACGTGCCATGTACTTTTTTAGCAACCAATTAAAATTTGTATGGGTGTTGTCTTACTTTTTTGTTGTGGCATTAACCATTTTATGCAGAAAAAGGGAATTCTTTTCTTCCAAACCTGCGGTTTCTTTCCTCTTTTCTTTCTTCTTTCTTTCCTTCCTTCCTATTAGCCAAGATTTAAAGAATATATTTGTAGTACAGCAAATTATACAATTATAAAAAAGCTGAGCTAAAATTGAAGCAATTCAAATGAAGCAAAAAACATAAGGTATTGAGCAAATAAGTCCACATAGAATGCAATGCCACAATAACGTTAAGTAAAGCTTCTGACAGGACACCCAGTGTGCTTCCACCTCATGTGCATTCACCACCAGATAATAGAGAGGCTTACCAGACCCAGCTGGAAGCTGAGCATTAAGTTAAAAATGCAGGGGCCACCACTCTTTATATAGTAGTGAGATAGGACTCCTCCAAGTTCACAAGCCTATATCTCGTCTCCCGTGCAGTAGAATGATATATCTCCACACCACTCAATGCAGGATGTCGTGGGAGGACACGCTGACGTCACCATTGGTTTTTGTCTACCCGGAACACGGGAACCGGCCTGCTTTTTTTTCTTGCGGCTATCTATTGCTGTATTTAGTACCCTATACCTTCTGAATAAATTACAATTTGCGCAGTACTTCACTATTTGGGCTTTTCTTTTCATTGTGGGTGCCTTTGGTAATACATGTCCATCGGAGTAAGGAGCTTACTAGATGACATCCTGCATTGAGTGGTGTGGAGATATATCATTCTACTGCACGGGAGACGAGATATAGGCTTGTGAACTTAGAGGAGTCCTATCTCACTACTATATAAAGAGCGGTGGCCCTGCATTTTTAACTTAATGCTCAGCTTCCAGCTGGGTCTGGTAAGCCTCTCTATTATCTGGTGGTGGATGCACATGAATGCACTCTATTGTGGCATTGCATTCTATGTGGAACTATTTGCTCAATACCTTGTGTTTTTTGCTTCATTTGAATTGCTTCAATTTTAGCGCAGCTTTTTTATATTGTGTCCTTTATACTTTTAGTATTTTGGCTGCTGCTAGTTTATAACCTTAGCGCAGTTTATTTTTCCTTTTAAATTATACAATTACCTTCTTTATCCTTTTGAATAGGTTGGACAGATGATTATAACCCATCTGACTTCCAGTATGTGGACACAAATTATCAGATGGTGGACAAAGGTGATCAGGAAGATAGGCAGGAGCCGAGCGAAGATGAAATAATTAAACAGAGGAAGCTTTTCCTTGTTGCAGAGACTGAGGAAGAAGGACGGCTAAGGCCCTTGATATCTGAAAACGTTCAGGACAAAACACTTTCTTTCTCCGACAACTTAAACACAGCTAATAAAAATAATTCAGGCTCAGTTTTCTCAAATCGAAATTCCAGTCAGCTACTCAAACTAGAGCAACAGAGCCAAAAGATCCTGACTCCTCATGGTGCGAAACCCCATAAGCATAAACGCCGAAATTTTACCACGGTAAAACTTGACTTCAACCAGCGTGAAAACATTTCAGATGTACAAGAGAGAAACTGGAAAAAAAGGAACAAAAAAACACAGAAAGAAGTATCAAAGTCATTAAATAATGGCCTAGACAGCATACCACACCCTATAAGAAAAAGGATAACATCTGTGATGAATGCTCCGCTATTAAATAAGACAACCTTGTCTAACAAGGAGGATTACCAAAGAGTGCCACAAAACAGTAGCAAGGGAAACCCTAACAAGGAAAAATCTCAAAGAAAAAACAGTAGCCAGTATACAAATTATGATGACCAAAGACTTAAAGCGGGTATGGCAAACAAACAAAGGCAGCAGGATAATATAGTTGAAGAGACGAGACAAAGAGAAATTTTTAACAGGTGGAAGGAGCAAGTCAAAGCTAAACTTGCTGGTAACCAGAGCAATGAACTCAAGCTTAATGGAAACATTGATGATAATAAGATTCCAGAGTCTGAGACCTACCAGGGGAAGCTGCGTGACTCTGGAAAGGATGTTAGTAGAAAGCAAAGACCTGAAATTGATCAGGAGAAAATGGAATGGCATAGGAGACCCGAGAGGGCTCATTCTAATGGGCAACTAAAGCAAGAATCTCAAAATGAACATTTTCATAGAAATAAAACACAAAAGTTTCAAAATATTAAAAGTAGTAGGCAAGACTCCCTAGTAGTCAAGAGAAGACATCATGTTTTAACCACAGTTAGCAAGCTGGGAATTGAAAGTTACAGAAAGGGACAAGGAGCTTCTTTGGTAGCTAATGTTAGAGAGCTGGGCCTTGAACATAGAAATGTAAAAAGCCAAAACAATGAAGCAGTTGAGGATAAGAAGATGAACCAAGGGGGAGAACAAGATGAAGGAGAGCTCCATGAGCCAGTTCTTGGTGATCATAAACAAAATGATGGTGAAAAGCAAGATCCCTCATGGAAAATAAATAATAGACTGCTACTTCCTGTTCCAAATCTAGGGAGACCAACTGAAGGAAATCAGGACCGCAACATTCAAAACTCACAGGAGGAAGAAGGAGAAGCCCAATACCAGGAAAATAATGACGAAGATGAAGATGATGACCAAGAGCTTGAGTACCCCTTTGTGTTTGAACAACCTGTTTTCTGGAACCAGACTTTCCATGTGGGTCAAACAGACTTTCAGGTGGTGAGGTCAGAATACATTGACCTTCAGTGCAACACTTCAGGAAACCTACAGCTGAAAGAAAATGAAGCCTTGAGCATAGTTGGGGCTTTCATGAAACGACTGAACCAGTGGCATCAAGGGTGAGCACTTGGGGCATGTACCAGATCAGCTTTTTTGAAACAATGTAAAAGGAGAGGCTTTAAAAGCAAGAAGATGGGTCTATAGGAAATGTAATAATGTAAATAAAGCAAATATGCAATTGCACAGCTAAGCCAGCTACAAAAAAGTGACAACACTGTTTTTACAAAATTAGATTTATATCTCTGTCGGTCCTGGTGACCATTATGAAATGTTACAGTTGGTATTAGAACAAGAGGTAAGGGGAAATATTCCAGTGGGGACACCTGTTCCAGTGCGAACTGGCTAAGTAGGGATTTCCTTTCATTTTTTCATTTCTTTTGTGTATACAAAGAGGTAATGGGGGCAAAAATCTCCCAAACGGATGAAGACAGGAAATTTAAAAAAAGACATGGCAGGGTTTTAGTGGTTGTAATGCTTTTTAATGCTTGATGGTAGGTAAGGACACAATCAAAGGCCAACTCCTAGAAGCCCTGCGTAATTTTAAAATGAGTGCTTGCCATCTGGATCACTTGAATATCCACAGTTGGAAAATAGTAAGACTGGAGTTTGTTGCCATGTTAGTTGTAGATACATTTTTCTTTTTTCTTGGCAGAATGTACAAACTACAGCGCGTTATCAACATTGAAAAACGTTTAGACTACGTTAAAGGGAGCCGCTATTTCCTAGAACTTGAACTCTCTGATAGATCTAACCGTGTCCTAAGATTTTCTCAGTATGTTTTCGCCCCAAATTGGAGTGGGCTGACCCAGGAAGAACGGGAACAAGAAAGAAACATGAGGAATATGATGTGGGGGCCACGTCGGAGACTGATGGCAAGCGAGAAGCTTCCAGAACTGTGTTGGCCGACGGGGCTGGCCTGGAACCCCCGAGCTATGGTGTACGTTATAGTACCAGGTGAGGTGGTTAACATAAATGCATTTTGTGACTTAAATGCCAGCTAAAAAAAAATTTTTCAACAGGGGACAATAAGGATAGAACCTCCATCAGATTTTATTGCTGAGCATTCATAATGGCTAAAAATAAATATATACTTGTGGTATCTGATCAGATGACCTATATGCCTTGGCAAAGGTCATATCATGTTCCTTATCTACGAGCTGCATTGAAGGAGGTGCTAGTCTGTTCAAGTTTTTTATTGCTTAAGGCCATCTTGGGACTCTTTGACTCTCAATCTTAACAGCATCTCCACAAAAAAAAAATGGGTTAGCTGTGCAGGATTGTCCAGAAATGAGGATGCTCTGCTGAGGACATGACTTAGTACTGCTTGAGGTTATAGCTACAGGCAAATTTTCATTTGTTTTTTATAGAATGGGGTAAGGTTAGATCCTCTTTCAACTTTTATTGCTACCTGTGTCACCCCTCTATGTGTACTGGTAACCATTGTCCAAGAATGAAAGTAAGGGGAAATCAATTTAGAGTTGTCTTTAGTACAAGAGGTTAGGCAAAATCTTTCAATGGGAACGCCAGTTCCAGGAACTGTCCAAAATGTAAATTCCCTTATATAAGGAGATTTTTTTGAACTTCCAATTACATCTTTGGGAGAGGAAGTCAAAGGAAATTTCCCCAATGGTACACAGACAGCATACAAAACCATGATAAGGGGGTTTAACCTTTCTGTGCTGTATACTGAATTAAAAAGAATGTTTTGGCTATGTATACACTTTCAGTATCTCTATTTATTATGCAAACTGACTAGTTTTGTAAGTGTATAGTTCCACTTTAAATGCTGCTGTAGATACTCGATGGAAGGGTTTGTTGTACATTTTTTCTGTTTCTTCTAGTAAAGAACCAGGCTCGATGGGTCCAGAAGTTTATAGAGGACATGGAAGCCATATATCGCACCACAACGGACACTTACTTCAGCGTTATTATTGTGGACTTCAGCAGCACCGACTTGGATGTAGAGGCAGCTCTAAAACAGTCCCATCTTCCCAGGTGCGGTAACAAGCAAGATCACTCAAAATGTGACAAAATAGGCCTCTGGGTTAACAATATGGAAGATTCAGTGCAGAGTATATCAGGAAAGAAGGGTTACATACAGTTTTGCATGATACAAACATCATACTTCCAGCATGGTATCTTACCATCTCTAAGCTCTATGCTCTCCTCTCTGCAGTTACCAGTACGTGAGATTGGATGGGAATTTTGAGCGTTCCTTGGGGCTTCAAGCTGGAGCTGATTTGGTAAAGGTGAGTGACAAAATAAAGTAATCCAGTAAAGATTCTTTCAACAGAAAATGAATATGTATCATAACTACATAAGGTCCATTCGTTTTTGAGATTTTGACTCCAAAAATGTCAGTCAGAATCAGCAGAGGTGCCCATAGTAGAAAAAATAAGGCCTCAAGGTCTTTTCATCAAAAGGTAAGTATTTATTTGGCATATAAAAATCTAACAACCCCCTCAATGTGTTGCTTAACTATAAGATATGGCCATTTTATCAGGAACCCTGTTTGAAACACTTTAACTCCTCTTCTACCAGGTTACATTTTAAACAGCGGATTGGTAGCTCATCAATAACAAGTGCCATTTGTAAATACAACTGGATCAATAGTGCCATACAGCCATTCCATCTGCTAACAGAGACTGTTCCGAGCCTATCCGAGAGGCTCAATATCTTGTGACAGTTGTAACTGGTCATCACAGCAATCACATGCTATTGCTTACATGGTTGACCATTCCCCATGAATGGATAAACAGCAGCAGCTGCAAATCTATTTGTGCAGTTTGACTGACTGTGAGATTGTTTTGTATTCCTTTTCACTGCCTCTCCAGCACATCTAAATGCTGTCTCTGTATGTGAACTGTATATTAACCCTTCTCCATTATCCTGCACTTCTACACATTAACCCCTTCATCTTCATCCTGCCACTGTATGTGACTTGTACATTAAATGGTTCCCCGTCTCCACCAATCGTTTATGGCACCATTGCCAGGCTCCATGTTTTAATAACCTCAATACAGTGCTGTGGAGTTTCTTCATTTGAAAAAAAGATCAATTTGGAGTGTCTACTTTCCAAAAATGGGTAATTTAGGGGTTTTTGTACTGCCCTGGTATTTTTATTTGCTATGTTTTATAACAGAAACAAACAAAGCAAAACATTTTTTCCTAGTTTGTTGTTATTTTACATTTTTTTATATAAAAAAACAGTGGTTGGTAAATACCTCCCAAAAAATAGCTCTTTCTATCTTAAAGATAAAGTATAAAAATGAATTTGAGTTCATTGTTGCATGAGTCAAACTATCACAGCACAGAAAGCTGAAAAATGGCTGGGTATTAAAGGGTATTGTAGGCTGGTACACATTAAGGAGCACACACTAATCCTAATGTGGTGGCCATTTTTGAGCCACAGAAGGCATTGGTGGTATTGTTAACTTGTTAGACTTCTTTACTAAGAGTGCCTTTGCTAACCTCACTGCCATTTTTTGCCGAAATCTCTTACCTTGTTGCACACCGGCATCCCAGTACTGTCAAATATACAATCATCCGGCACACCCTGCTGGACATCGGGAGCAACCAGCCACCATACCTTCATTGAGATGTTCTCCACAAATGCTATATCAAGTTGCTTGATCCCTATCTGGACTTCTTGCAATCCTACAGATTTAAGTATATGCATTCATCCTTATATTGTTCATTTTCAGAACCTTCAGTTTTTTGTTTGAATTACTACACTTTTTTAGATATCTTCTGTAGCATTCTTTCCTTTTTTTCTTCTTTGTTTCTTTCTATTTTACCCATCTCACAATTATTTGAAGAGGTCCTATAAGGTCATAGCCTGGCTTCTAAATTTAGTAAATACAGTCAATGTAATTATATAAAGCAGGATTTTATGGAAGCCTGTCTTTCTTATTTACAGAATCCGCACAGCATCCTCTTCTTGTGTGACCTTCACATGCATTTCCCTCCGTCCATCATCCACTTAATACGCACACACACCATCGAAGGCAAAATGGTGTACGCTCCTATGATCATGAGACTGAATTGTGGTGCAACTCCAACCTGGCCTGAAGGTGAGGGTGACATGTGAGATATCAGGGAATGTGTTGTGTCTGAATATCTCCCATTGGTTAGGCCTCATGCACACAGGACGTTAAAAAAAACCTTCTAAGAACATCAGTATCTTTGTAGCGAGCATTATTGCACTAGCGTTTTTGAGCAGTAGTGTTTGTGAGCTTTTTTTTTCCCCTCAATGGATCAAAAAGGTTGGTGAGCTGCGTTTTTGCGTGTTTTTGAGTGTTTGAGCGTTTTTACAGCTGAAGAACGTCTCTCAGAACCCACTAGTCTTGGGTTTTTTTTACAGCTCATAAATGCCCCAGCCAAAAACAGTTGATAACAGCCTATGTTTGTATGAATACATAGGATAACATGATGGGGAGTTTATTGACTGTAGGAAAAAACATCTGAAGCAAAGCACAGCAGCTGTAAAAACGTCAAAAAACTTCCTGTGTGCATGAGGCCTTAATGTCAATGGATACCCTTAAAGCAGAGTTCCACTCATTTTTTAGTTTATTAAAAGTCAACAGCTACAAAAAATGTAGCTGCTGACTTTTAATAAACAGTAACTTAACTGTCTCGTGGTCCAGCTATGGCTGTGCCTGAAGCCTCGCTCAACTCCCCCTCCTCCCCGTGCCGCCATCATTGCAAGTGGGGGCACCGGCCGTGGCTTCACGGCTGGGCACGCACTGCGCATGCACGAGTCGCGCTGCACGTTCCTAGTAGCCAGGCAATCTTCTGGGACCTGTGACATGTCCCAGAAGATTGCCAGGAGGGAGGGGCCACCTAGGGACAGAGGAGGAGTAGCCTAGGCGGCCCAGAAACGGAAGGAAGAAGAGGGACAGGAAGTCCCTCTGAAAACCGGGTACACACTCCCCCCTAAAAAAAAAAAAAAATATGATATGCCAGATATGGCATGTAAGGGCGCGAGGAGTGCTTAAAGTGGAAGTTCCATTTTTGGGTGGAACTTCGCTTTAATGATCTCAGAAAAAATAAGGGGCATAATTTGTTCAGTTAGGCAAGTTGTAAATTCTAAGTTATTCCAGGTAATAGTTTAAAATTGCTATATAATTTGGAAAGTGCAGGAAAGGTTTAGAAATGTTGTCAGTTTTTTTTTTTTTTTATGGCTGTCTGACAATGTTTTTACAGCTCTGACTTACTGCAGTGTGGTGCAGAAAACTATGAACCAATCACATCAGTCTCTGTGCCAGAAGAGCTTGCCCTCCCAATGTCCCCATCACAGTTACATATTATTATTATTATACATTTATATAGCTCTTGCATATTCCAAAGTGGGAGAACATGGAGCTAGTGGAACTTATACTTTAAAAGGGAAGTTCCGCTTGTTTTCACCCCCCTTCCACTTACTGGTTTTGATAGGTACCCGCTTCCACTTCCGGCTGAGATTGTCGCAGCGGTCTCAGCCAGAAGTTCAGTTCCTCTCCTTCCCTGCAGTTTTCTGTGACACATCACATTTCCCATAAGACTACGGGACCATTCACAAGGCGCAGTGCGACTGACATAAGCACAGTAAGAAACCGGCTTTAAAGCTGCAAGGCTTCACTTCCTGTTTTCCTTACTTTAGATGCTAGAGTCTGCACCCAAAGCCGATTGAAGAATCAGCTCGGGTGAGGACATCACTGTATCCCTGGACTGTTGAGTGTCCTTATAATAAAAGTTAGCAGCTACAGTATTTGTGGCTGCTGACTTTTAATTTTTGGATGGAGCCTTGAGCTCCTCTTTAATGTCTCCACTGCAGTCACACGCTATTATTGTTTTATGTTTATGTAGCACCCTCTACCATAGGTAGGTGCTTAGAGAGAGACTTTGGTGTAGGTGAGATCAATTTAGTCAGGCTTGACTGGAAGTCAGACCTGATTGTTTTGATTCTGGGTCAGGAAATGGCCTAGGAAGTGACTGGTGACTGCAGGTAGTGACACCCCTTGGTAACCCCTCCTTTCTGAATCAGAATGTTCTGGAAGAAAGGGTGTGCAACAATGGGCGGTCCAGAGGTTGTGCTAAAACTACAGCAGGCCTCGCCATGTGCTAGCTAGGCCGGAACCAGGTTTTGTGCAGGAGAGAGGAACAAGGAGTAAATTGTGCAGTAAGTGTTTGTGCTGGAGTGAAGAAGGAGAAGTGTATATACTGAAATGTATACAGAGGTCCCATAAAATAACTGTTGATCCATGGGCATCCCATAATCATCCCTACCCTATCCAAGTTCAATCCCTTGGCCCCAATGGCTGTGTGTGGAGTTATTTTGAGGGGACAGCAAATTTACACTGTTATACAAGCTGTACACTCACTACTTTACATTGTAGCAAAGTGTCATTTCTTCAGTGTTGTCACATGAAAAGATAGAATAAAATATTTACAAAAATGTGAGGGGTGCACTCACTTTTGTAAGATACTGTATATAGCACTGATCTATTCCATGGTGCTGTACAGAGAACACAGAATCGGCCATATCAGTCTCTGCACTCTGGAAAATAGGCGATCATTTCCTAACACTTAACCCTTTGTATGGTTTCATTAGTGCTCCACAACAATCAGATTCAAGTCTGCCCTGAAAAAATGACTGTTCAGTTGAAAGTTCCCAATCTGACTGATTCCTGTGGGGCAATATGGGCAGTTTATATTGAAGACACATTGAGGATTTTGGATAGTTACATACGATTTATAGACAATTCCATGTTCTCAGGAAATTGTATGTTTCCATTTCCTGTGCAGGTTTTTGGGAGGTAAACGGTTTTGGACTGCTGGGGATATACAAGTCGGACCTAGAGCGAATTGGAGGGATGAACACAGAAGAATTTCGGGAGCGATGGGGAGGAGAAGACTGGGAGCTCCTGGACCGGTAATGGGACCTTAAAGTCTGATCTAGTGAGATGGGTGGATAATACAAGAAAGGCTCTTTCTTTTGCAACACTAGCATGTTGACTTCCACTAATGGCAGATGTACATCCTGGTGATTTGTTGCTGCACATGTTTCTGTAATTCTTTTATGTCCTGCTTTCAGCTAAATCATTAAAGGGAATTGTATCCATGGGCATTTCCTTTCCTAGGCTGACAACACTCATTCAGTTCAGCTGCAGCATTGCCTTTTTGTGCACACATTTAAGAAATATTTTGAATATTTCAAATTTTCAAGGCTTATAGAGGTATGAAAAGCAATAGCGCATTTTATATGCCAGAACAGGAAACAGGAAATAATGGAGAGAAGTGTGGTATTGCATGTTGTTGAATAGACACAACTGAGCCAGCAGAAAAGTGACCCTGATAAATGAATGCAAAATATTTTCAGCAATGCTTTAGATAACTATTTTTTTATAATTTGTTAGTGCTAAATATTTCACCATTTCACTACTCATCGAAGTGACATCTTTGTCTATTAGAAGACCTACTTGGATTTAGGGTGAAATGTCTTTAACGTTACAAAATGTACCAGCTAATATATAATATATGAACAAACTGGGAGAAACCGTAGGAATGAGAAAAGTCTCTATTAGCACACATTACTATAATACCTAAGGAAGGGAAAGATACAACAAACTGCTCAAGTTATAGACCCATTGCATTACAAAATGTGGATACAAAATTATACGTAAAAGTGTTAGCAACAAGAATAAAAAAATGAATGCCGGAATGGGTACATGTAGACCAAACAGGTTTTATACCAGGCAGAGAAGGGAAAGACAATAGCATAAGATCACTATTAATGCTAAGAAAGGAGAAAAGTAAGGAATCCCCAGCTCTATTCCTGTCAATTAATACAGAAAAAGCATTTGACAGGGTAGACTGGGGGTTCATGATGAAAACATTAAGACATTTGAGATTGGGGCCAAAAATTATGTACTGGATAGAAAATCTATACAATCACCCTACAGCATCGGTAAAAGTAAACGGAACAACTTAATCTCCCTTCAAAATGTTTAATGGAACAAGATAGGGGTGCCCGCTCTCAACTTTCCTATATGTTCTATCATTAGAAGAAATTTGATAAACACAGTGGGTTGGCGCTGCCGTATGTGCCTTTAAAGATATGCAAATTCTGCAAATTAAATAAATCGATTTTGTGCTAATAGTTAATTCCAATGAATTGGAATGAAGGTGTAATAGTGTCTCCCAAAATCTGCACATGTTGCACATTTTGGGAGACACTATTGCACCTTCATTCCAAATCATTGGAATTAACTATTAGCACAAAATCGAATTATTTAATTTGCAGAATTTGCACATCTTTATAGGCACATACGGCAGCGCCAACCCACTGTGTTTATCAAATTTATTCTACATATGAGACTTAATTTGAGTGTTTAAGTGGGGGCAGCAGCCAAATAAAAGGAATTTTTCTATTTTTATATTCATCCACTTTGGTAACATCTTCCATTTACTTCCTCTAACACTAAT
This sequence comes from Glandirana rugosa, assembly GCA_018402905.1. Lineage (NCBI taxonomy): Eukaryota > Metazoa > Chordata > Amphibia > Anura > Ranidae > Glandirana > Glandirana rugosa. The sequence continues at coordinate 12,793 of BLSH010338370.1, read as the reverse complement.
TTCATTTGCCCACCCCGATTCGTTCAGACTGTGATATCTAAACCCCACCAGTAGGGGGCAATAGAACAAATGTTGTAATATTGGAACCCTCTTCTCTTTTATATCATTAGAACCGTTCTTGGCAACCCTTCGGAACAGTGCGGACATAGGTTGAGTGAGAGTGGGAGGCAAAGAACATAAAGTTGCTGCATACGCAGACGATCTTCTATTATATATTACTAAACCAAGAACTACGTTACCAAATTTAATGAAAGAAATAAAAAGATATGGGGTACTTTCAAATTATAAGATTAATCCTGTAAAATCGGAAATTCTATTTTTTTTTTTCACAAGAAAAATAAATTCTAAATTTAAGTTTAGATTAAAAAGAGGAACTGGCATTACAGAGGGAGTCAAAGACAAAAATTCTCCTGCGCTCGGGTGCTTAGCCTCAAGATGTGAGGTGCAGTCTGCTAAATGTGGAATGCCAATCATCTTGCTGCCTTCCTTAGAACAATGGGAGCTCTTAGGACTAAAGTATATAAAAAGAAAAGTTGGGCACACCGACCTTGTGCAATACCAAAGATATTTAATAAATAATAAAAACAGCAATGGTTATACTCACATACAACCGTGTAAAATAGGCCTTTGTGATACCCCGTAACACCAAAGGGTTTCTTTCAAGTCCAAGTAAGGAACCCAAGATACCGGAGGGCCAGACGGTATAGCGTGATGGCTGACGCATTTTGAGGGAGGACCCTCTTCCTCAGAGCCAAAGCAACAGATGTCCAGTCTCTTCAAACAATTCAAGTGTTTATACTTATAGGCATGCCCCCAAACAAGTCACTCCCAGGAGTACACCCAATTCAAGACACACCCACTTCCTAGACCTCACTCCCCAAGGGTCTGGAAAAAAAAGGGGGGGTATTTCATTGTGTCAGTGGTTGGTTGTATATATATACATACAACAGCGATCACTACAATTAGTACATTCTGTGCAAATCAATATAATATAATATAATGCTATGTAGTTAATATTATTCTGCAATAATGCAGTGCAATACATCCTATCCACACACATGAATACACAATGCACTGAGACAAGTGATAATAAAAGGTTCCTTCCTAGATGGGCAAGGGGCTGACCTATTGCAGCAGGAAGGCTACAGATGGGTATCATTAGACGTAGCCTCATTGTATACATCAATACTGTACAACAAAAGTTTGGCCTTATAGCAGTGGAATACTACATGATGGAGGCCCATGTGTTTAACCTACAGCAAGCACAGTTCCTGTATGATTGCATCGAGTTTACACCGCCTGGCCCTCCGGTATCTTGGGTTCCTACCTTGGACTTGAAAGAAACCGTTTGGTGTTACGGGGTATCAGATAGGCCTATTTTACACGGTTGTATGAGAGTATAATCATTGCTGTTTTTATTATTTATTAAATATCTTTGGTAATGCACAAGGTGCGTCCTCCATTTCTTTTTATATATTACAGAGGGAATTCCCATTCACTTGGAATGGGACAGAGGTAAAGTATCTGGGAATTAAACCAACAAACTCACTCAGGAAATTATACCAAGCTAACTACATACTGCTACTCAATGGGATTAAAACAGAAATTAGGAAAATATCATCTAGCCCGTTATCTTGGATGAGACAGATAAACATGTTAAAAATGGTCATCCTTCCCAAGATACTCTATAAGTTTCAAATGGTTCCGATTGCATTCCCTCTGTGTTTTTTTAAAACAATAAAAACAATACTAACAAAATATATATGTCAAAATAAAAAGCCCAGAGTGCAATTTGCGACAATAAGTAGGGGAAAAAACATGGCAGTTTGGGAACACCAGATATAAAAAGATATTATAAAGCTGTAATAATAGCACAAATGGTAGAATGGGCAAATTTAAAAAGTGAAAAAAAATGGGTTAGAATGGAAAATACATTAAGTAAGACACAGCTGCACAAAAATATTTGGATACCACAGAAATATAGATCATTAGATAAAGAAGCACAAGAGTTAACAAAAAACATCTTTATTATATGGGATATAATTTACAGACAAAATAAATGGAAGTACAATTCACCCACTTATCGCACTCTCTGAAACAAATTTTTTTGTCCCGGGGAAGATGTCCCTTTATGGTGGTGGGAAAAGTAACATACAACTAAAAGACGTATTAGATAAAGGGAAGATGAGATCACTGCAGGATTTAAAACACAAGGGGGTCTGGAAAAAGATGAATGAATGGGGATATATACAGCTTAAACATTTTGTAAAGGCCCTACCCCAGCCAATTAGAGACTGGGAAAAATTGTACCCTCTAGAACAGGGATATGCAATTAGCGGACCTCCAGCTGCTGCAAAACTACAAGTCCCACCATGCCTCTGCCTCTGGGTGTCATGCTTGTGGCTGTCAGAGTCTTGCTATGCCTCATGGGACTTGTAGTTCTGCAACAGCTGGAGGTCCGCTAATTGCATATCCCTGCTCTAGAACAACTATGTAACACACAAACACCAGTGAGAAATTGAGTATCAAAGGTATATGGAATCTTGACGGAGTTAGAAGGACAGGGCCACCCCCCACATATAGGGAAATGGGAACAAGAATTAGGTAAAAAGTTAGAAGAAGAACAAGTGGGGAAAATAATTAGTGCAGTATTTGACTATGTAATATATATATATATATAAATACAATAGAGATGAAGTATAAATTCCTAGTGAGATGGTATATGACACCAAAAAATTCAAGACAAATCCCCATTGTGTTGGAGGGGATGTAAACAAAAATAGGTACACAAACCCATATATGGTGGGAATGTCCAAAAATAGAAGTATAGTGGCAAGAAATACAGGGAGATAGATAGGTGCTATATCCATTGTTTATGTAGCGCTGCCCTCTAGAGGGTGGCTGAAAGAATCAATTTCCCCATGGATCTCCTCAGTCAGAGGGTCCTCCACCACCCCTGACACTCTGAGTTCACCCATATTGCAAGAATTTATAACCAATATCTCTATTTTAGTCATGGAGACCACAGCACTGGTAGTGTTAGCAAGGTTTACTTTTAACTCTTTTTTTTCTGAGAAAAGAATAACAACTGTGAATAATAAACAATTCAATTCTTCACATAAGTAGTCAACTTGAAGGTTCTGGCGAACAAAAGGAGTAAGTTATTTGTACACTTTCACCACTCTCTGTATCCTCCAACAATATCAATAATGGAAACTATGCAAATCCTCCAAATTAGCTTAAACAATACCTAATGGGTCTTTGCAAAAGAGGTAATTTGATAATGTCTACCGGAATTTGGACAAATTAAATATTACAATAAATCCTTATCTCAAACCGATGACAAGAAATAGCCCTGAGTATATGAGTGTGGAAAAGATGGGTAGATGCAGTTGCAGTTCTCCTGTCTTGTAGTGTCCAAGCAATCTTCTGCCGGCAATAAGAATTAGGTATCTATGAACACTGTGTCCTTCCAATCAGTAAGATGAGGCACAAATAGGGGAAATTCCACTGACTTCTTGAAGAAGATTAGTCACTACTGCTAAACTGTAATCCAAGAGGCAATAAAGATATGCTGCAAGACATTGTGTGTAATTCTATATGTGGGCGTGAGGCCCTCTCACCGTTTCCAAGGGACTGTTTGAAAATAAACGATCCGGCGCTCAGTCGATGATGCTGGGAATGCTGGGACCGTTAGTTCCTGTAGACTACTTGCTCCTGGGAGGTGTAGAGCATCCGCTACACTCCTTGCAGCTCTCCTGATCGACAGATGCGACTGTTGCAGTAGCTGGCACAGCTTCTATCCAGATAGAAATGGAATTCGGATGGTTTGGTTGTTCGCTCACTGTATTGCTGGAGAGCGGATACTAGCTGTATCACCTGTTGATTTCAGTCTGCTGGAACGATTTGCTTAGGCCGCAGGCCTACATCTGATGGCAGCAACACGCACGGTTACTCTCTGATCGATCACGCTCTCCCAAAAGGCCGTTGTTAGCTCCTCCTTCTCTTTAAATAATTCTCCTACAATGCATTGCACCTCACAGAAGTCTTCAGTACAGCACAGCCTGATGGGAAATGGAGTCCTTCTCAGTAAGAGTCTGTTGACTATTTCCTTGTTCCACACTACAACTCCCACAAAGCATCATCCTGGCTGCACCATTGACTGTGTGCCAGAGGAATATTTCAGAACTCCTGGCTACATTTAAAGTAGTTGACAACCTGTGACAACTACTTTAACCTACAGGTAAGCCTATAATAAGGCTTACCTGTAGGTTCCCTGCATATCTCCTAAAGCTGCATGGTTTAGGAGATATACAGTGTACTAGATGTGCCAATGTCATTTCGGCACATGCGCAGTGAAGAAACAGCCTCCATGCCGTTTCCTCACTGAGATCATGCCGTGACTGGTGGCTCCCGCGCACATGTGCGGGAGTGATGTCACCCGACTCCGGCCAGTCACAGAGCTGGAGTCGTGGCCCCAGAAGGAAGAGGGGCTGAAGATGGATGCTGCCTGCACAGGGGACATCGCTGGACTTTGCAGGCTTTGTTTGCAGGTAAGTTACACATAATGGGCTACTATGCAATGCATAGTAGCCCATTATGCTCCTACTTTACAGGGGAATATAGAGGAAGTAAACCCCCATCAGGATTTACTTCCTCAAAACAAAATGTATAGACCTATGATGTTGTGTTTTAGACATAAAATCAAATAAAGATGAACAAAAAAATACAGAATGTGACTACCGCTAGCTATACCATGACCTGGATAAATGAGAACATTAATAGACGGTTCTTTAGATACATTTCTGAAAATCCAAATATTTGCTTACATAAACCGAGTTATTATTTACCTTAATCTGACCCCATGGTCTCTTTTTCTTTCTCAGGATACTTCAAGCCGGGATGGAAGTGGAGCGTATGGCAGTTCGAAACTTTTACCACCATTTCCATTCCAAGCGCGGCATGTGGAACAGTCGACAGTCCAGATATGTTCGACGTTTCTAAAAATATTGCACTAAGAGCAATTGGCTCTAGGGGTAATTCTCAGAAGAATCTCCTGAATTGGAGAACTCTCTTACAGCATCAGGAAGCCGCTCCATGTCAGTGGTGGAGTGTGGCGATTGGAATTGTCCCATTAGCATGGGACAATGTTGTGACTGATATATCAAAATATCTATTTATTTGCACTAGCGGTTCCCCCATCCTGTCTTAGGGGAGGCCACCAAAATGTGGATTTCAATATAGTTTCTTAGTCAGGGCTCTTCAGTATGATTGAATAAAACTGGAGGCTGCCATCACTGAGTTATCCTTTGAAAATTGATAGTTGCTTTGCTGTCATGCTGACTTTCTGTATTCTGTCTGTCGCTTCTCATGGAACATATCCCTGTAAAGAAAAAGGTATATACTTGCCTGTGGGGAGGTTCAGCATGGTGTGGCGGCAGTGAACACAGAGTCTGGTTGCAGAAACAGAACTGTAATAAAGTTAAAGTCCAACAAAGCACAACTACCCGGCGGGAAAACAATCCCAACCAGACACACTCACAGAATGCTGCAGCAAAGAATTTATCAGTAGGTCTCAGGTGCACCAACAGCGTCTGTCTCGAGGGTTGAAATGTTGCCTGGCCAGTCCGGATCCAAGCAGGGAGGCTTCCAGAAGGATAGCATGTCCCTGCTCTTTCCCTACTTGTCTGGAACCTCTCCCTATCGCTAATACTGTCCCTGACAGATGTGTGACCTATCCCTACACTACCGACTCACAAAATGTTTGCCAAGCATGGGAGCCAGGGTCTTAAATAGACTCTGCCTGACCAAAGATGGCCAGTAGAGTCACATGGGGCAGCAGCATCCAACTAGATAGCTAACCCAGTGACCAAGGAAACCATAGAGGAACCATGTGCCTCTTGATTTCCTCTCCCTCTGCAATGCCACTGTGGTTGAGTGCCTCTTTCAGTGGAGAAAGTAGACTGCACCTGCCTACATACCTCTACTGCTGCCCACACTGCCTAACACTTCTCTGATGAGTTAAGCCTCATAAACACGATGCAAATTTTGGACGACAGAATGTCCAGGTTTTGTTGGATGTTACATACATTTCGAAAGTGAAGAGCGTACTAACGATATGAAAATTTTCGTACAACCGAATTCAGCGTCAGAAGTGACGTAATGAGTTGAATAGTTTTATATGTATTTTTCCGTTTCTGAGCATGCGTAGTCGTGATCGCATGATGTTTTTCGTACGAAAACCATACTGATACCGAAAACCTGACGTTGAGTTGCCGTATGAAAAAAAAATTTCTAGTGTGCACAACCAGCTTTTGTTTTACGAAAAATCAAAATTGTCTGTCGAAAGGAGCATACTAACGGTAAGAATTTCAGACGATCAGCCGTCAAATGCAAATTCCCGTCCGAAATTCGCATTGTGTGTACCAGGGCTTAAGAGTTTGCTTCCAAAGATCAGAAACCAACACTTCCAAGAGTGTCTGTTATCTAATCCCTGTACTCTGCTAGTGATTCCTTCTGGCCAACCCTATACCTGACACAGTAGATGCATGGGGGTCAGCTAGAGGAATCTCTGAGCGCAGCAATGGACCAGGAGATCAACAGTCCCAGATCGTCTCATGTCCCTAATCTATTGTCTGTGAGAACCTTCACAACCAAAGACTAGAAACCTTCGTTTGAGAATTCGGGACCATGTGTGTTACGCTTAAAGCCTGCCCTTAAACGTAAACTGCCGACTAGCAGACTTTAAGAATGGCAATCATACGAGGAAAGCTGTCTGTTAAAACTAAAAAGCATTTTGTTTTCGACCAACACGTGTGATCTTTAAAAAAAAAGTATGCCGTTGAGTTGCAGTCCAAAAGCCATAGTCATACCAAAAGCATGCT
>BLSH010338363.1:490595-507884 GCA_018402905.1 Glandirana rugosa | reverse complement strand
TTTCCCTTAAAGCAACAGCTGGAACCTTTCCCTGTACAACTTGGAGATGATTTTAGAACAATAATCTTTCCCTTAAAGCAACAGACTCTACCTAGTCCAGTCAGATCGTTCTGTGCAGCAGGATGAGGTCTGCAATCTGTCCCTCAAAGCAGCAGTACTAGTATCTCTCCCTAGTCCACAATCAGATCGTTCAGTAATGCACAGGATGAGATGTTCTATATTATCTGCAATCTGTCCCTCACAGAGCAAGCAGCATCTTCTCCCTAAACTATCCTGAGAGCATATGACATGCAGCACAGTGACTCCAGCCCCATATAGAGGCTGGGTCACATGGTGCACTGGCCAATTACAGCCATGCCATTAGTAGGCATGGCTGTGATGGCTTCTAGGGAAAACCAGTGAAACACTTGTTGATTGGCTGCCCTTGGCAGCTGTTCAACACGTGTAATAAAATACCAGAACCCCGGACCCGAACCCGGACTTTTTTTGAAAAGTCCGGGTTTGGGTTCGGGTCCCGGACACCCCAAAGTTCGGTACGGACCCGAACTTTACAGTCCGGGTTCGCTCAACTCTATTTATAAACACTCCCCTCCACGGTAATTCATGCGACCGGCGCCACAAAGGGGTCGGCCGCATGAATGGGTGGGATTGTCACGGGCGGCCAGTGCCCTTCCTGCCGCACTCGCAAACCCTGATTGGCAACCCACCACTGATGCAGCGCCCGTACTTCCCCCATTCACTGGCCAGCCCAGAATTCAGGTGGAAACAGTTGATTTTAAGGCCACTGATTTTTATTTGCTGTTCTTCACCGAAGATCTCTATAGATCTATTGTAGACCAAAGCAATTTATATGTTGATCAATTCATCACTGCTAACCCCCATTTGTCACTTGCCAGAGACTGGAAACCAATTTATGGTTCCAGAATTTAAAACCTTTCTGGCCTTTGCCCTCCGCATGGGCATACATAAAGAACCTGAGTTGTGGTCATATTGGTCCAATTACTACTCAAGCATGCCACTTTTTAGTCATCTGTAGGATCATAAAATTGGCACATGTGGCACTGTGCGATCTAATCGCCAGGGCTTCCCCCGATGGCTGGTAGAATCCCGACTTAGATGGGGGGAGAGAGCCTGCTTGAGAAGTAGTAATTTGCTTGCGGTGAAGTGGAGGGATACAAAGAATGTTTTCGTTCTTTCCTCCCTTCACACAGACACGGCTGTCCAAATTACAATAGTGACTGGTGTTGTGGAGAAACCCCTCTATATCCACGAATATAACCTTAAAATGGGAGGGATGGACCTCAACGACCAGTTATTGGCACCGTACCCAATTGCCGTAAGACCAGACGCTGGTACAAAAAAGTGTCTGTATACTTATTTCAAATGGCTATGCTGAACGCTTGTGTGTTATACAGAGCTTCAGGACGGACTGGATCTCTCCTTAAATTCCAGGAAGAGATTGTCAGAGCCCTTCTGTTTCCAGATGGTTCTGCACCCAATGTTCCCAATCCAAATGCAGTGAGCTGGCTGCATGGACAGCATTTTCCACATGCCATCCCTTGTACCCCTACCAACCGAGCCCCCCAAAAAAGATGTTGTGTCTGCAGACAGCGCAGATACAGGCGTGACAGCGCTATTATTGTCCCTCCTGTTTTGACCAACCTGGTCTTTGCATCGGTGACTGTTTTGAGCGCTACCATACACTAGTTGAGTATTAGTGTAGGGAACAGCACTACACAGGAATAGGGCACACTGTCACAGGGTCTCCAAGATGTCACCACATTTTGAGAGACCCCAACCTGGAACTACTGTTAAAAAAAAAAAAAAGTGTACCAAAAAAAAAGTAACAGGATTTAAAAATAAAAAAAAATAAAATAAAAAAAAAGGTATAAAAAAAACCAAAAATATATAAAATAATAAAAGCCAAAAACAGTTGTACGTTGTTTTTCCTATCTCTATTTTCTCTCTATTCTCTTTCTATTGCTTTCTCTATTGTTTTAGAAGCATACCTGTAATGTTTTGTTATTGTTTATCATGTTTTTTTGCAGGTATGTAATGTTTTTATAATGTTTTCCTGTAATGTTTTATTATTTTTTCTTCTTTGCAGGAATGTCATTTTTTTATGTTACTGTGTTTTATTAATTTTTATTTGGTTTTCAGATAGGCCAGCTGCAGCAATAATTTATGGATGGTGGGAGCAAACGCTGTTGCTGTCACCATGAATAAAGTAGCGACTCCAGCGCTGTTTGAGGAGATTTCACCACCACAGTTAAAAAAAGCATAGGGGCAGAGGTGGAAATTGAGGAGGATTGCCCCTATGCTCCGATATATGTTTTTAAAAAGGGGCTATGCCCACCATTAGAAGAGGGTGGATGAAAGGCAGTTTTTTTAATGGTGAGCATACCCACCAATTGATTCTTTTTCTTCATTTAACCCACAGGCTGCACGAAAAAAAAACATTACAACTAGGGTTGCACTGATACCACTTTTTTGGCACAGAGTACAAGTACCGATACTTTACCTTAGGTAGTCGCCGATACCGATTACCGTTACCTATTTTTTGGTCATGTGACCACTTTTTAAAGGAAATGAAGATTTCTGTTAGTTTTCTTTAGGAAATAAAGAACTAGAATTCCAAAAGACTTGTGAAACAAATAAAATGCTTTTATTTGATTTAATGAATTCACCAAGGTCTAGGGTGCACGCCCTTGCTAAATAAACAACAAACCTTAACCTGCGCCAATATGACTCATAAATGCAAGTAGCTGCTACTTAAGATAAATAAATAAATCATAAATCAATCAGTAATCCTCACAGAAGGAAGTAGCGCTCTTAATTAGATATAATAATTTAAACAGATAAATGAGATACAAAAGATGATAGCATGTATCAAAAGTCCACATAAAGGATCCCACACTATAGTGATATGTGATAGTCCATGCAAAGTGGGGAGTAATTAACCATCAGCTGTTGCATAAGGATGACACTATCTCCTTACAGGATCCACCACCATCCACCACGTGTTGGTTAAATGTGCTTGGACCCCCCAAAAGGTGGATTCTTACCAGATGAGCATGCTGGGCACTCTCATGCTCAGCTTGCATGCCTTTTGTGCTTTCAAAAGCACTGAGCCATTCAGATGCCAGTCCACAGCCACGAATCCTCAAATAGCATATCAGGTTCCAACAGGGGGATCATAGAAAAACAAAAAGTCGCCACATAGCATAATATCGTTTTCACAGCGATTTATTGAAACAGAATAAAACAACTTGTGTCCCCGTTATGGGGACGCTTACCAGATAAAACCTTTATACTAGCGTAGAGAAGTGGTGTTTGCGGACACCGTCCATCCTAGGGCTATTGCAGACCTCCAGAGGCGTATCACTCGCCACCTCTCCCCCTCTCCGTCCCGCAGTGAGGAACGAGCACTTACGGGAGCTCCACCTCCTATTTCCTAGCTTCAGCCGTCCTAGCCAATCACAGCGCGTTTCGTCACGCTATGGACTTCAACTGGTGATTGGCTAGACGGAATGACGGCAATCTTTAAATAGCCCGCCTCCCCATGCAAATGAATGCTGATCCGACCCGCCTGTTCAAATGGTTATTGGCTAGTCTAAGGAGGAGGCAGCGTCTGCAATTACAATATTTAAAACTTGTATTAATATCACCAGAAAAGATCTTTTTTATTACTCGTATACAAATGTAACCAGTCATATCAGCCGGCACTTCTAGGGTCTCTAAATTTGCTGCATATATAAACATAGTGAGTTTCTCGACTAAACCTCAGGTTCACGATCTACTGACAGTTTTAAAACATAGCATCAACACACAGAGTAAACTATTTCCACCGGTCCCTCTCTCAGATCGCGAGGTAGGTAAATATAAGGTGTCTTTGTCCCGATTTAGTGTGCTTATTAAATACAGTTCCTGTCATCTGAAACTGGACTTCATACCAAGACTCAATCTATATCAGATGCTTGTTCTTATTACCCATAAATAACAAAAAAAAGGGGGCAACTTCCAATCCCTTCTTAAGCTGAATGTTGCCTCAGATCCTCATGAGTAAATGGAAAAGCATAGCTTATAAAGTAGTCTACTATCTTATTATGGGAAGAAAGAGGGATGCTATACTCATATCTCTGGCGCGGGGGCCCGCAGAGTATAGTAATTTAGATCTCCAAATTTGCGGAGCTTCTCCTTGCCTAATCTCTATTCAGAAATCATCAAAATGGGGTAGTATCACACCTGGGGTAAATCCCCAGACAGCCTCAGTTTCAAATATATATATATTCTTATACCACCTACAGCAATAATTAAATACAACAGGAAGAGTGAATGGAGGAGGAGAGAGTAGAAGAGAGCATCGCATACAGGCCTCAAAAATCGCTAATGAACGCGTTAATGTCCAATTCGATGTTCATTCCTTTTGGATACAAGCTCCGCATGAGATATATCCACTGTGTCTCCCTTTGTGATAAGTCTCTAACACGATTAGATCCCCTCCAATCAGGATAAGTGACATCTATACCCATAAACTTGAGTACTGAAGGATCTCTATCATGTTTGTCTCTAAAATGTTTAGAGACACTATGGTCTTTGTAACCCTTCTTAATATTCGTTAACTGTTCACCCAAACAAACTTTGAGTTGTCTCTTAGTGCGGCCTATGTAGCATAGACCGCACGGACACCATAGTGCATAGACCACATGAGTAGTGTTGCAGGTGATGAAATCCTTGATTTCAAACATCCTGCCTTCACAGTTACTAAAGGTAGTACATTTCTTGTTGATACCTTTAATCCATTTGCAAGCTTTACACTGCCTACATGGAAAGAAGCCTGATCTCTCAGACGGGAACTTAAGAGGTCCAGGTGCATCCAAAACTTTCTTCACCAGGCGGTCCCCAAAATTGGGGGCACGTCTGTAAATTAATTTTGGTTTATCTGGCAACAATGGTCCTAAGTCATGGTCCATATGTAGGATATGCCAATGTTTGATAAAGATGTCCTCCACCTCTTTGTACTGAGAGTGGAAGTCTGATAGAAAGTTCAGCTGAAAATTATTAACCGTTGGCACGCTAGCCTTTTCTCTTAGGCATTCATCCCTCGAAATGTGTTCCACTTCACTCATCACTCTATCCAAATGGAGAGGTTGATACCCTTTCTGTTGAAATGTATCTTTTATTACTACTGCCTGTTTCTTGTAATCCTCAATATTAGTACAATTTCTTCTCACTGTTAAAAATTGGCCCTTCGGGATATTTCTAATCCACGTGGGATGATGTCCACTATGGATAGATACATAGCTGTTACGATCTGTAGGTTTAAAGAAAACTTTAGTACTCAGAGTGGTGTCAGTTCTTTCTATTGTAACATCCAGATAATTGATCAGTGTATCGTGAATGGAATATTCTAGTTTTATGTTTTTATCATTCCGATTGAGGTGTGACAGGAACTCATCAGCTGCCTGATAAGATCCCTTCCAAATCACAATCAAATCATCTATATACCTGCGATAAAACAGAATCTGTGGTTTCTCACTATCAAATATAGTTTTGTCTTCCCATTCTGCCATAAACAGGTTGGCGATACTAGGGGCAAATTTTGCTCCCATAGCAACGTCAATCTGCTGTGTAAAGAATGAATTATCATACCAAAAATAGTTATGTGACATGCAGAAGTCTAAGGCCCTGCTCAAGAACCTCTTCTGCATGTCAGAGACATGATCACGTTTACTTAATGCCCAATTGAGGGCAAGAAGAGCATCATCATGTTGAATGATGGTGTACAGTGATGACACATCAGCAGTGATGAGAAATATAGGGTCCTGTTTCTCAAAAGAGATCTGTGACAACAGTCCGAGTAGCTCCTTGGTGTCCCTCAGAAAAGCTTTCGTCTGCTGAACACTTGGTTGGAGAAAAATATCAAGGAACTCTCCCAGTCTTGATGACACTGATCCTATACCATTAACAATAGGTCTCGGTGGGGGTTCCGTTGCATGTTTGTGGATCTTAGGAAGTGTGTATATAACTGGTATTCGACAAAAGCTAGGACAGAGATATCGTTTCTCCTTTTTATTCAAGACATATGTCTTATATCCCGATTCTATCAACTCATACAATTGTTTAATATAGCATTCTGTGGGGTCCATTCGGAGTCTCCTATATGTGCTTTGGTCATTAAGTAAATTCTTCAACTGATCATGATAGAAAACCCTGTCCATGATCACAACTCCACCCCCTTTATCCGCAGGGCGGATAATGATCTCCTTCCGCTTTTCAAGCTGGAGGCCGAGAGAGACCCCGGGCTGGTGACCCTCTAGTGATATAAAGATCTATATAGAGGAATCAGGACCTCCTTCCTCCTGCTGGTGACCCCTCTAGTGATATAAAATACCTACTGGTTAAAGGATATCATGCTATGTAGCGCCTTTTGTTTTTGCTGAGGTGATATGAGGATATCCTGTAGAGTTTCTTCATAACCAAAGGACATTGATGTGGAGGTCCCTATTCCTATATGACAGAGTTGTGGAAGGTATAGCTCGATTGTGTCCCCTGGAGGAGGTGCTGCCACCCAAGGAACTCTGATGGGAGTCCATGTGATGTGCCCTGGTGGAGACACATGCAGTTTACCCAGTCCTATCTGGTAAGAGTATCTTGTATTACTCCTGGTGGCAGTGACACTATATGTGGGTGACAGCTTGAAGTTTACCTCCCCCCTGACCCATCTGGTTGATATCCTTGGTTTCTGGAATATCTTATCATCTAAATGAATATCGTCTGATGAAATAGAGGAATCCCTTGTGATGTTACATTATGAACGCATACCAATAAGGAGTTATTTACTCATTGGAATCATGGACTCTTATGTTTAGTCAATTTATTTAAGGGTTATGCTCACCAATATGAAGTTTTTATGTATGTGATGGATTTTATACACATATGAATTTCTCCCACCAACTAGTGAGAATTTGTATTCACTTTATACATTTATTCACTTTTTTCAGCGCTGCACTGTTTTGCTTGTTACCATATTTTGTTGATTTTGGTGTGCTGGCAGCTTGTTTTTTGTTTTTCAGTTTTGTCTGTTCAGTTAGCGCAGTAATATTTTCTTCACCAAATAATGTCAATGACATGTAAACATCACAACAAGTTCACAATCAACCAAGTGCAATACAGTTCCATAGTTTAGGCATTAGAAGGAGCAAGAACAGAACAGGAATTAAAACAGTATCATTCTGACTCAATCAAAAACTCAAAAAAAGACATAGCCTTTTGTAAAAAAAAAAAAAAAAAAAAAAAAAAAAAAAAACAACAACATGTCATTGTCATGTGTGCTTGTTTCTAGTGCAACTTCTTACACATTTGTGAAAATGTGTTATCACTTAGCAGCAGTAACACTGCAGCGCCAGTAAGGCCTCATGCACAATGCAGCTCAAAACAGCTGATGGTGTTTGAGCCACTTTTCTGCCTGTTAACTCCCCTCCATGTTGTCAGTCAAAGCTTATGCTATGTGTCCATTGGCCAGGCATTGCACTCACTAAGGTGTTTCAGGAGTTTAGTGGCAGGCAGGCAGAAGAAAAACTCCAAATGAAACCTCAGGATTTTTTTTCTGCCTGTAAATTTCCCTGCCACTAAACTCCTGGAAGACCTATAGTGTGCAATGCATGATTGGCCATAGACATTTGGACACATAGGCAGTTGAGGGGAGATAACACAGAAATAGCTTAAACAGCTGAAACATAGGGAGAGAAACAGCTCACAGACACCTGGAGGAGTAGCTGCTTTGAGATGCATTGTCCAACTGTGCATGATTTTTTTTTGCCTTGAAATCTCAGACTTCACAGAAAAAAATGTCTTCATTGATGACGTGAGAACAGTTAGACTTCACAACCCAAGTGGCACAGTAAAGTCTTTTCATGGGTGGAATAAGTTGGAGCTTAATATCTTGCAGCTGAGAATATGCCAGGTTTGAATGTTTAAAGTGGTCAACTATTTTGCGCCCAACTCCCACAGCATCCATAATGCTGCACTGTGATAAAAGACCCTCTGAGACAGCCAGCTGCAGTGTATGTGCCACACATGAAAGACTCTAAAGACCAGCATCTTCCACACCTTTTATCATATTCCAGGCATTATCCCAGACTACCACATGGACAGAACTTTTGGGAATGGCCCAAGTGTCAAGCATTTCTTCAAGTATGCTCGTTATAGCTTGGCCTGTGTGAGAGCCTTGAAATTTCTTTGCGTAGAGCATGACTTGCTGCAGAGAGAAATTGCCATCAATCCATTGTGCAGTTAAGCTGATTACAGACACAGGACTTACACTACTGCTCCAAATGTCTGTGGTGAAACTGATAGCCTTTATGTCCCCCTGCAGCATGTTGGTAATGTGCTTCTTCACTGGGTTGTGTAATTGAGGCAAAATGACATCTGTGATGTAACGGCGTCTGGGAGTTTCGTACTTAGGCTCCAAAAGATTCAGAAGTCAGCGAAAACCCACATTGTCAACTATTGATAGTGGCTGATCATCAAGAATGATGAATTGGGCAATTGCCTCAGATATTTTCATAGCCCTTGGGTTATCCATGGAATATTTTTTGGGTCTTGAAAGGGTTTACTGCAGTGTCAGCTGCTGAGCGCCAGTGATGGTAGTGATGGTAAATTCGCCATGCTCAGTCTTGTGTTTCATTTTGAGGTGTTTTATTAGATTACTGGTATTATAAGAACTAACTTTTGATCCTCCTCTTGATATTTTAGCAGAACAAAGTTTGCAGTCTGCAATGCGTGAGTTGGTTTCACTAATTTTAAAATAATTCCAAACTGCTGACATTTTGCTGGCATCCCTTACACTGAAAGCCTGAAATAACTGTCTCTGGGCAGGAGAAAAAAAAAATTTAAAAAAAAATAAAAAATTTTGAGCCTTTAGAAATTCCATGGTTTTTCAAACATTCACACGTGACACTTCTAATTCAGTAAGACAAATATCTGACCGATTTTCAAAGATAATGAAAAATAGGAAATAAAGCTCTGCTGCACCCACCGATAGTCACTGCTTGTTATTCCTGCAGCCATGCGAGCAGCATGCATCTTGGTATAGCCAAGTAACTCAGAAGGGAACAGGAAATCCACCTGGTGTGCACTTGGGGTGTGGTAACAGAACTTTAAGCAGAACGCAACAAAAAAAATAGACAGAATGTTCTTGAGAACCCAGCAAAATAAAAACTGCACAATACCATGCGATTAGATGGACAAATGCTAGGCCAAGGTGCAAATAAAAAAAAACATACAAAAATAAAATGCATTTGTAAAAAAAAAAAAAAAACACTTGCAGGCTGCAGCACTGAAAAGGAAAAAGTGCACATTGCATACACAGCTGGACAGGGGACAATGGGACACATAATGTAAGCAAGAGGCATGTGGTTGTGGGACATGTTAACAAACAGTCTGGTAACACTCACTGGCCTCCATGTATTGTAGTCATAAGCAGAGAGAGACATGCTGCACTGTGGGTAAGGTGTGGGACATGTAACACAGGTAAATTACACCCTGACCTCCATGTAAGCTGAGAGAGACAGCTTGCTGACTGTGATGAGGGACATATAACAGGTTACACTCACTGACACTGGCCGCCATGTAAGCTAGCAGTCAGGTATTCATAATGCCTGTCTCTGGTGTTGAAATCTGTTTGCCATTCACCACCCTGTCAGATCCTTTTTCACCACAAAGAAGAGGCCAGCCCCAGTAAGAGAATTGGACTTATGGATAAATCTGTCTGCAGATTTTCCTGGACGTACTCAGACATGGCTTGAGTCTCAGGGATGGGGAGAGGGTAGACTTGACCTCAAGGCTGAGTAGTCCAAGGTTGGAGGTCAATAGGGATGGACGAATGGTTCGGCCCGAGCACAAGTTCGGGCCGAACTTCCGTTGTTCGCGTGATCCCAGAATTTAGAACATTATGGGGTGTTCATCACGACTTCGGCACCGCCGAACGCTCCATAATGCATAGTGCACAGATGGCGTGCACAGCTCCTCCACCATGGGCTGCCGCCGTCTGCGCTCACTTTGTGTTGACAGTTTATTTATAGTGAAGGGCGGGGCCACCCGGTAACGTACAGGTGACCCCACCCCCTTCTGAAGTCATGTGACATCAGAGGGGTGGGTCATTCAATTACATCACAGGGTGGTCCTGCCCTTTACTATAAATAAATTGTCGAAAGAAAGAGAGCTCAGTCGGCGGGAGCCCTCCCATGGAGAAGGAGCTGTTTCAGGTTTTTTTTTCTTTTTTCGGGTCCGTTGCATGCCGTGATTGACGATGGATTACAACGGAGGACACTTATTTTTTTTTCTTTTTTAATAAAGGACTTGCCCCTTATTGTCTCCTGTGTTTTTTCTTTGACACTTTTGGTGAATTAGTAGGGGTACGATGCACCTGATACTAATTCACATGGGGGGGCAGGATCAGGGGGCCCCCTTATTAAAGGTGGCTTCCAGATTCCGATAAGCCCCCAACCTGCAGACCCCCACAACCACAGCCAAGGGTTGTGGGGAAGAGGCTCTTGTCCCCATCAACATGGGGTCAAGGTTCTTTGGGATGGGGGGGGCAGAGCCCCCCCTGCCCCAAAGCACCCATACTCCCCAGGTTGAGGGCATGTAGCCTGGTATTGGTCAGGAGGGGGGTGCTCGCCCATCCCCCCTTTCCTGGCCTGCCAGGTTGCATGTTAGGATAAGGGTCTGGTTTGGATTGTAGTCGGGGACCCCACGTCAATTTTTTTTAATTTTGGGGTAGAGTTCCCCTTTAAATCCATACCAGACCTAAAGGGCCTGGTATGGATGGGGGAGGACCCTATGCAAATTTTTTCAGTGTTCAGTTTTTGTATATTGCCGGGAGCCGACAATATATTACAGCCACAATTTTAAATGACAATTTTTCTTTAGAAATGTCATTTTGTGGTCGCAATGTTCTAATCACAATGGTGCGCCCTTTTACAGGCAGACTAAGGGGATCCCCCAGGCACATTTAAAAGGAACATTTCATTTTTATTGTTTCACTTTAAGTATGATTAAAATCACTGCTCCTAAAAAAATTATTGATTTAAAAACTTTTTTTTGCATTGATACATGTCCCCTAGGGCAGGACCTGGGTCCCCATACACTTTTTCTGGCAATTACTTGCATATAAGCCTTTAAAATGAGCACTTTTGATCTTTCATGTTCAGGTCCCATAGACTTTAATAATGTTTGAATGTTCGGACAAGTTTGCATGTTCTGGTGCAAACCGAACCGGGGGGGGGGGGGGGTGTTTGGCCCATTCCTAGAGGTCAATAGCCCCAATCGTAGGGATAATGAGAAGGTAAACTGTCACCAGCTTTTTTACTAAAAAAAAAAACTTAGAAAGCCTGATAAGCCAAGGGAGCACTGGAGAGGTGGTGCACAGGTACACAGAGCGGTGGGTGCACCTTAGGGAGACAAGTCTGATGGCATTGTGACCCCCATGTTAACACTTGGCCAGAGTTTCAATCTAGATAGGGTGAGTGTTTCTGCAACCATGGAAGTCCAAGAATGATGGGACTCAGGGGCGTAACGATAGGGTTTGCAGGGGTTGCAATTGCAACCGGGCCCCATGGTCCAGGGGGCCCGTGTGCCTCCCTTGTACACCTGGATAGGAGGGATGGCGGGGGCGGCATTTAGAGGAACCAATCTCCTCCATTTTCCTCTATCCATTTTACTTGTCTTCCCCCCCTCCTCTCTCCTGCCAGCTACTGTAGAAGATGTCATGATGGAGAGATGGGAACGGGTCGGTAAATTTGTCATTTGCCGGCTCCTTCCTTTTCTGAATGAACAGTGTAAGTGATTGTTACCAATTGGTTCATTCATAACTGAAGCATAATAAACTGTTTTTACTATACTTCCGTTTCTGAATGAATGGGAGGCTTGGTGCACAGCTATTTCTGTCCATTCATTCGGTGCAGCCTAGGCTAGACAGATGGAGATTGAGGGCTGATGTTTGTTTAGACCCCTGATATCTCATCAAAGCCCCCCAACAGAGCTCCTAAAAAAATAGTAAAAAATTGTAAAAATAAAATTGTAAAAGAAATAAAATGAAATGGTAAAAAAATAATAAAATTAAAATAAAAATTAAAAACTACTGACACCAGTGAGGGAACTATCAGGATTGCAAAGGTTGCAATTGTGACCAGGCCCTGGCATTTCACCTCCATGGGGAGGCCTGAAGATGGCAGTAAGGGGGCCGCTGCAGAACTTGTGAAAGAGCCCCGCTGCGGTACCGTAATAAAGAGATCTACGATAGGAGTAAAGGGCTCCAGGATCAGTGGGAAGAGGTAAGGGCCCTGGCCAAGGGTCAGGGGGGCCCTTCACACTTTCTTGCACCGGGGCCCTGAAGGTTCTAGTTATGCCTCTGATGGGACTAGAAGACTTAGGATCAGGAAGAGATTTCTTCACAATGAAAAACTCTGACATGCATAGTTATGGAGGTAGTTTGTAACTATAGGGGACCTAAGGCCAAGGTAGAGCCATCAACTGCAGATACTGATAGGGGCATCCCCAAGGAACAAAAGGAATGACAAATTCAGAGGCAAAGAACTTGATGAAGTTCCTTAGTGCCCCAGAGTCCACATAGGCAGAGACTTGATACAAATTCAGGGCCCAATGAATGGAGAGGGGTAAGATAAATCAAGGGAGGGTGGCGGAATTCAGGTTCTAGTCTAGCTCACCTCCCTTTCAGTGACCTAGACCCGAGAGTCTCCCAGATGGACGGGACAGGACTTTATTATATGACTGTCAGCCTGCAGTAAAGGCATAGGCCATGTCTGAGGTTACGCGATTGCTCTTGTGGAGTGCGGCGAGTCTGGCCTAATTGCCTAGGTTTTTCATATGCCAGCATAGTTGGGATTTTTAGGAGCTTTCTGGAAAACAGGAGCTAAACGACCCACTGGAGGGGGGGGGGGGATGTGGATCAGCCCTTTCCAGATCTCAAAGGGCGATCAAGTCATCCAGGGTGATGGGTTTGGTATGCCAGCTAGTTCATACTTAATATGATTCACTAGACCCTGCCAAAAGGTTGCCCTAAGGTCCTCATTATTCCATGCCAATTCTGAAGTCAAGGTGTGAAAATGAAAACTAGCAACCCAGTAAATAAATCAAAATAAAAAATTACTACTAACGTGCACGTGCGCCTACTCAGGACAAAAAAGCGCGAGCAGGCCGGCTCAGCCGAGTGCAGAATGCGCCGATGTGAACACAGAGAGTCGCCCTTTGCTTGTTGATTGGCTGCCCTGCAGCTATTCAACATGTGTGATCAAATACCCGAACCCAAACACAAATTTTTTTTCAAATGTCCGGGTTCGAGTCCGGGTCACGGACACCCCAAAGTTCGGTACGGTCCCAAACTTTACAGTTCGGGTTCGCTCAACTCTACACAACATCAAATCTATTCTTGATAATGAGCCAAATGTTTTTGAGTGGCACGTACATCCATTTTCAGCTGGATGTAAACTCCGCCACATATCATATAGCCCTAGTTCCCTACAGAGCTTCCCTAGAGAAGAGAGCCCGTCTATAGATAAGGATCGTGGAGGTGGAAATCTGTCCTGCTCTGGATTAATCACATTACCAGTGGTACCTCGGTTCACGAACGCTTCTGTTCACAAACAACTCAGTTCTCAAACAGAAAAGTTCATAGAAATTTGCTTCAGTTCACAAACTTTGCATTGGTTCACAAACATGAGCCTCGGTCATTTTCCCTGCTCTTCCCTGCTGACACGTGGTCACGACTTCCTGTAGGGGAGATTGCGGTGACAGAGAGACACTGAATGTGTACTGTGAAAACACTTTCAGTATTTTGAAGTGTATTTAGAAGCTAGTTGTATGATAATCCTACCATTAGTATGCGTGATTACAGCAGCCAACGTTCAACAGTTATACAACAGAAGTTGGCTGAGCAAACTAGAATTCTTTTGTTGGCCAACAAGCTGTTGTACTACTGTTGACTCGTATGTACAGAAGTTGGCCCAACAAAAGATGTACGTGCAAAACATGCATGCTCGGAAGTCAGGAATACCCAGAAGTGTCCGTTCGTGTAAACCTACGTTCCTAATTCACAAATCACGTTCACCTGAACTTCCTCTTTATACACTCACTACATTTGGCTTTGTTGAAGCTTTGTTGAACGATTACTTGACTTATGTCAGTACGCTAGACACAACAGCCAACAGCCGATTTTGGGCAAAAGTTTAACGTGCAGTTGTACAACCGTTGTGCCTCTTTTAATGTAGTGGCAGTATATCCAACTGTTCATACCAGTCCCCTTAAACTGCAACCAATGCACATGGGGTTGATGGCTGGTGTATAAACTAGGGGATAATGATGTACCAATGGTGGGTGCTCTCCTAGAAACTGTGTGGATACCTTTGGAAAGAATATTAGCATATATTTAATCATTAAACAATACTGGGAATATTTTTTAACAATATTCTTAATTTTGTCATACTCAAGACTATATGGAGTAGAGGAAACCAGTGGGCCCGACAAAGAGAAGACTTTAGGTCTTTTTCTATCGTGGGAAGCTCCCTCAGTCAATAAATGGGCCAGTGGAGTATTTTCTGTATGTTACAGGCTCTATATATCACTGATGCAGTATAACCTCTCTTTAAACCTAATGACCATATTGTCAGTCTCCGTTCTGACAATATGGAAAGCCAGGCAGGAGGTCACTCCCTGAACCTTAAAGTCAACCTGGAGGAAACTGTGGACAGAATGTGTCACTGAACGTGACTTTGAAGGGTCCGATGTAGAGGTATTGGAGGAGATTGTGTCCATGGGCAAGAGTATGGGTCTGGGCGTGGATGGTGAAGATGTAGAAGAGCTTGTGAGGAACATAAGGAGGAGCTGACCACGGAAGAACTTTGTGAACTCCACAGTGAGCAGCAGAAGGCACTTATTGAGGAGCATTCCACTGAGGAAGAGGAAGACAGGGAGGAGGTTAGCAGTGATGCCACAAAATCCATTATGGAAAAATGGAATGAGTGCCATGATTTTTTTGAGAAGTACCACCCCAACATAACTAATGAAAAGAGTGTTAAATCTGATGAACAATAACGTGGTCTCTCATTTCCGGAGGGTTATGCAGCACAGGAAAAGACAAGTGACACAATCGACAGATTTTTCAGCAAAACTGAGCCTGCAGCTAAGACAAAGAAGAGAGGAAACCCCTGAAGAGATCTCTCCCATGTTCTTATGGAGGGGAACTCTCCCTCCAAGCAATAACGGCCTCCCACCCACCTCCCTCCATGCCAGAAGTCGTCTCAAGCATGGTTAGTGTTCCCTCTCTTCATACTATACATGGTTTCATATTTTTGTGCTTCAAAACAAAACAAAAAAAAAAAAGATTAACCGGATTTACATTGAACCCTATGGGAAAATTTGCCTCGGTTCATGACCAATTCGGTTTGCGACTAGAGTCAGTTCAAGAATTAAGTTTGTGAACCGAGGTATCACTGTATTAAAATCCCTGGTCACCAAAACTGGAAGTGAGGGAGAGGCTTTAACAAATAGCATACGCTGAAGAAGGACCTCAGGATTATATGGAGGAGAGATATAAATAGCAGCAATAATCAATTCAAAATTAGATATCTGACACTAAAGTAAAATTGATTTGCCATTCATGCCCACTGGGGTCCTGGTGCAGGAGAACGCTATACCATTATAAATTAGTATGGAGACCCCGGGAATAGGATGAAAGAAATGGAATGGTAACGCTCCCTAATCCCCCTTCGTATCCTGCAGGCACACAAATGATGGATGGAATAGAGTTATATAATCAAAAATGGCATTTCTTTTCAGAGATGAATTTATACCCCAAACATTCCAAGAAAGAAAATTTATATATTGCTGAGCCATCACCAATTAAAAATACGAATAGCAGAAAATATTACCCATACCCCATAACCACCCAACAAAACCATATTGACACTTTTTACTAAGTTGCACATTAAGTATGGTCCACAGACCCAATACGTGTAGAAGTAAGACAAACGAGATATTGGAGGAAAAATGGAGGAGGGGAGGGAAAAAAAAAAAAAAAAGACAAAAAGACCGGCACCATTGAGGGTTCCTAAACTAGCAGTGAGAAAAAAAATTGTGATATGGGCCCAGCAGGCACACTTCTAGGAAACTGAAAAACAAGCAAAAAAAGTAAAAAGCCAGAGAAGAGGGGAAGGCATTCACTTCCCTTCAAATTAGTCCTAGCATCAACTAGAAAAATGTTGGTCAAGCCATTCCAGAGCAGCCTGAGGGGAATCCAAAAAAGTTGCTTGGCCATCATAAACCAAAACGAGCTGGATATAACATTGAACATCGAAGGTTCAGTTTCTGCAACCGATTCTTTTCTTCGTGAAAGGAGGCCCATTTTTTTTGAAGTGCAGGGGAAAAGTCAGGGAAGCACATGATTTTTGAACCATTATAACTAATCTCCTTCATAGCGCTAGCCCTCCGCAGCATGTTTCTTTTTTGAAAGGAATGGATGGTACTGCGCAGCCTATTTCTGTAGGTGTCAATATATAGTGATCTCATACGTTATTCTGATGTAAAAATATACGTGTATGATGTAAAAATATATACAATGATGAGGATAACGCATGTAAAAATATATAGGTATAAATAGACGATATAAAGTGCAATATACAATAAATCCTTCAATAAAAATGCAGTGGGTCCAATCTTATAAAAGCATTGGCTATATAAAGCCTAAAACATTAAAAATGGCAGTGATATAATCCAGTGATTAACTCCTTGCCAACCGCCGATCGGCAATTGACGGCGGCAAGGTGGCTCGTGAGCGCAAATCGCCGTCATATGACTCACTGTGTTCGGGGAGGGCCAGGGAGCGGGTGCGGCGGCTTCGATTGCCGCCGGCCACCCGCGATGGCCCCCCCGGAGCGAGTGAGCGGAGGTCCGTGTAAGTAAACACGGACCTCCGTTCTGTGTGAGGGGGAAGGGCTGTGATCACAGCCTTCGTGTATACGAAGGCTGTGACCACTTCCCTTCCCCAGCTAGTACAGTCCCCCTACAGTTAGAACACGCCCAGGGAACATACTTAACCCTTAGAGCGCCCCCTGCAGGTTAACCCCTTCACTGCCAAGCCGTTAGCTTCGGCGGCGTGGGCGAGGGACCGGGAGGGGCTTGTGTCACTCAGTATACTGCCGCTAAACGCGAGTGCTCGGTGGAACGGCGGCAGTTAACGGCTAGCCGCCAACCGTTCCTCAATTAGTGACC
>BLSH010338363.1:468213-478631 GCA_018402905.1 Glandirana rugosa | reverse complement strand
AAATAAATAAAAAAATTAAAAAAAAAATAAATAAATAAATAAAATATATATAAAACTACCAACAGAGGTTGTGAGACAGTCAACTGTAAATGGCTTTAAACATGCTTGGGATAAACATAAATCCATAGTCAAACAACAAGGTTAATGTAAAAAAAAAAATATATATATATATATATATATATATATATATATAAAATAAATAAATAAATAAAAAAAAAATTAAAAAAATAAATAAATAAAAAGGGGCAGACTCGATGGACTACTCAGTCTTTTTCTGCCGTCACTTTTCTATGTTTCTAGGTTTCTATGATTTTTTAACAATAATCTGTCCCTTACAGCAACAGCTGGAACCTGGCCCTATAGGAATAGGCAATGATTTTGGAACAATAATCTGTCCCTTACAGCAACAACTGGAACCTGGCCCTATAGGAGTAAGTGATGATTTTTGAACAATAATCTGTCCCTCTAAGCAACAGCTGGAACCTGACCCTACAGAACTAGATGATTTTGGAACAATAATCTGTCGCTTACAGCAACAGCTGGAACCTGGCCCTATAGGAGTAAGCGATGATTTTTGAACAATAATCTGTCCCTCTAAGCAACAGCTGGAACCTGACCCTATAGAACTAGATGATTTTTGAACAATAATCTGTCACTTACAGCAACAGCTGGAACCTCTCCCTTTAGAAAAAGGAGATGATTTTTGAACAATAATCTGTCCCTTACAGCAACAGCTGGAACCTGGCCCTATAGGAGTAGGCAATGATGTTTTAAAAATAATCTGTCACTTACAGAAACAGCTGGAACCTCTCCCTTTAGAACTAGGAGATGAGAGTGCGCATGTGCGGAAGCTCCAAGCTGGCAGCTTGATCCGGAGCTCAGCACCATCACCCGCTCATGTGGCTCTAATTGAACGGAGACAATGCCGGAGAAGGTCAGCATTGGGAGATCCCTCTCCCCCAAGCCTCCCACGGACCGAGGAGAGGGCTAGGAAGTGCCGCGTAGGTCCTCCGAACCCCCTCGCCACACCGTGGGGACAGCCGGGTGTCCCAAGATGGCCACGGCGGCGGCCTCACAGGCTCTGTAAAGCTAGCACGGCGGACCAAGGCGAGCTGGAACACCCAGCTTTAGCAGGATCACTCGGCATACACATCTAGGAGAAGAAGGTCAGTGTGACGGGTCATGCCCTGAGCCCCTAAATTTTTCCCCAGCTGCATAACTGGGTGTATCAAGATGGCCACCATTTAGGCCTAAAGGCATTCTAGCTCACAAGGACACAAGGCGACCCTCCTAATTCTCCATACAGAGACACAGAGCTGTCTCCCAAGCCCCATGGGAGATCCTCTGGGCTTTCATCATTAATGAAAAGGAGTTCATGAACTCACTTGGACTTTCCTCTCACATTATAAAACCTCACTCTGCAGATTTGTGACAATCTCTCCTTTTCCTGAAATTTATCTGGATTCCATAGCCCATCAGACCATTCCCAGAACGGGTGACCAGGCCTCTACAACAAGGTAGCCTCTCCCCTGCATGTCTGCACCAACGGCAAGGAAAGATCTAAGCCTGCTCTTCTCTGCGACCTCTCAGCAGGGGTGTTCCAAGATATCGGCAGCCCCAGCCGCAGCTACAGGATCCTTGGAAAGTCCCCGCTCGGAGAGCATGGGGCAGTCATCACGTCCTGACTCAAGACAAATACTCTTCCCTTGCTATGCTGACTTTCACTCCAGGACCACAGGGAAGCTCCTTGCAGCTCCCCTTGCCATCACCCTCATCCACAGAATCACTACTAGGCCGTTTCCAAGGGGAACTTTATTCTCCTCCACTGGGGCCTAACAGCCCGGTTCCAGCATCATCTTACCCCCCTAGCCCAAACATTTCATTGCAGGTGGAAGATCTCTACCACAAATTTTCATCTCTCCTGGAGAGGGGTCTAGCAAATACGATTGCCACAATTACTGGTGAGATCAAATCAGATTTCCAAATGCTGGGGACCCGTATTGAAGCAATTGAAAACAAGCTGGATTCCATGGCAGCAATATCTAATCAGAACTCAGATCTTATCGGCTCTCTACAGGAGCAATTAGATATGGCCTTGTCAAGAATTGATGACCTAGAAAATAGGTCTAGACGAGTTAACTTTAGAGTGAGAGGCCTCCCAGAGGAAATCAAGGACGTTCCTGACGCAATACAAAACTTGATAACCAACTTATTACCAGACACCCCTAAACACCGCTTGGAACTAGACAGGGCCCATAGAGCTCTTGGGCCCCTACAGAAAGATGGCAACCCGAGAGACATAATTGTCAAACCTCATTTTTATGCTATAAAGGAAGGGGTCATGAGGCAATCCAGAAGTTCTGCCAAGATCCTCTGCAAAGGGCACCCTGTCCAAATCTTTGCCCACCTGGCCCCATCTACAATACAGAAAAGGAGAGCTCTGAAACCCCTCCTAGCAGTGTTGACGGAGAAGGAAATCAAGTATAAGTGGTCCTTTCCATTTGCTGTTAAATTCTCCCTCAAAGGTCGGGATTATGCTTTCTCTTCACTACAAGAAGGAGAGAAACTCTTCCTTCATCTAAAATTGATATCACAGGAATCCAAGATGGACACCTCTAACAACATCAGTTTGTCTACAAGACAGTCGCCCACCAGTCCAAGGACACCCCTCTGGAAGAAGGCCAAATCAAAACGAGCAAAAGAAAATGGTCCCCCGTG
This sequence comes from Glandirana rugosa, assembly GCA_018402905.1. Taxonomy (NCBI): domain Eukaryota; kingdom Metazoa; phylum Chordata; class Amphibia; order Anura; family Ranidae; genus Glandirana; species Glandirana rugosa. Next base: position 475,913 of record BLSH010338363.1, on the reverse strand, counting down.
AATTGGGTCTCAGACAAGATAAACACAACATCCAACTGGCAGGACTTCTGCTCTAGAGAGATGCAAAATTCACAATCTCTTTTTCTAGGTCTAGGTCTCAATATCAATCTCAACCTTACTCTATTTTTGGGCTTTGGTTGTCCTCTGTCCCCTATTAGCTTACACGGTTAACCTTGTTGGCTTTCTATTTTGAATTAAGTCTGATGTAATGTGATTCTGTTAACATGCTTTTGCTTTTCAAGCTGACAGTCTATTTGGAACAAAAAGATTCTTAGATGCCTCAAGGTTTAAATATAGGTTGGACTGCATTAAAGGGGTCTTCCATACTTAAGGACTCTTATGCCCTGACCACGGGGGCTTTGCCGTTGCGTCAGGGGTCCCGTTCTATGGAAACCACCCAATCCCCGTTTTTTGGAGGGGGGTGTCTTCATGGGCCGGGGCCAGATGGGACGGCAGCTATTTCTTCCCATGTGGGAGACTTCTAGGGTTTTTGGTCAGTTTCAAGATCTTTCTGAAGAATAGAATTCAAGTTGTCTTTTTACTTTGCTTTTGTTAACTGTTTCACAGGGATCCTGGGCGGGTGATGGCCCACTTGCACCTCCGTCTATCCAGCTGACCCCGTTTGGTAGGTCAGGGATGGGCTTTCTAGCGGTAATAGCTAGACTTTTTGGTGTAGACCAAAGGGTGTCCAAGGGTCTCTATTTTTTCTCCCTCCTTGGTCGCAAATCCCTTAGATGGAGAAAATGGCCCTTTTCAGGGCTACTTACTTGTCAAGATTGGTTCACAATGTGTAATATTACCTATTTCATTCTTCTGATCTCCTCTTCTTTTCCCCTCCACTTCTTTCCTTTTTCTTCTAGAGAGAATGCTGCTCAAGGCTCTATCCTCAAGACGCGATTTGGTTCCATGGATATTGGGAAAACCTTGGGAAGGGTGAGTGACCCAACTTATAGATACACCCTCTGCCCCATATGTGATGGCTGACCCTCCACGATTTCCTATCAGGGTAGCTACCCATAATGTTCAGGGACTGAATTCCCCCATTAAACGCAAGAAAATTGGCGATCTTTACAAATCTCTGAAATTAGATATCCTTATGCTCCAGGAAACTCATTTCCCGGCCCGGTTTAATCCTACCTTCCTCCACCCCCATTTTCCAAGCTTTTTACTAGCTAACGCTGAATCTAAATCAAAAGGAGTGGCTATTGTGATATCTAAAAATTGCAACTTTAAGTGGCTCTCAGATGTCAGGGACCCTGAGCGCAGGTATATTCTGGTAAAGGGTACTATTGATGGGCATATCATTTCACTGATCTCGTACTATGCCCCCAATAAGGGTCAGCTGAAGTTCTTTCAGGAAATGTTAGCGGCCCTTTCCCCCTTGCTAGAGGGCACAATAATATTTGGAGGGGATTCTAATGTAGCCTTTGGCCAATCTTTATATAAAACCAGACCCCTGGGTAACCAACTTTTGTGACCGACTAAAGTCAGTTTGCGCATAGCCAAACTACTTCACTCCTATAACTTAATTGATGTATGGAGGGACAGACATCCTCGTAGCAGGGATTTTACCCATTACTCTAGCCCCCACAACTCGTATTCTAGAATAGACCACCTATTAACACTTTTCTATACCTTACCAACCATTATAGATGCCCACATTCATGACTCAGTTCTTTCAGACCACTCACTGGTGTCATTGTCCATCCGCATCCAGTCCAGACTATTCCCTAAACCGTACTGGAGATTAAATGAATCGTTACTCACAGACCCGGTAAATGTCACTGGAATAGATAATAGTCTTCAAGAATACTTCTCTACTACCGGGACAGGTGACACATCGGTAGAATCAGTTTGGGCTGCTCATAAAGCCTTTATTAGAGGTAAATTTATTCAGTTAGCTTCCAGGATTAAAAAAGAAAGAGGATTCTATTTGCAGAAGCTGGAGGAGTCCTTTATAGCAGCTAAAGCAGACCATAGGGCACATCCCTCTCAACCTCTCCTAGACAAACTAGACAAAGTGAAATTAGAGCTTAATCTTGCGCTAACAACAAAAGCAGAGAAGGCCATTCACTGGTCTAAAAATACATTTTATACGCAGGGTAATAAAATGGGTTCCTATTTGGCCAGGAAGCTCACCCCCCGGGTAAGGCATCTTTCTATGCCCAAAATCAGGGTTGACGGTAATCCCCCTTCTTCCAACCCCAACACTGTTATTGGGGTCTTTCAAAAATGTTATGAGAATTTGTACACCCCCAAGACTGATGAGAATGTAGATATAATAAATCAGTTTCTTGGCGGAGTCCCTCTACCCCGTCTCTTAGACGAGCATAGAGATATAATGGATAAAGCAATTTCAATGGAGGAGGTGTTGGAGGTCATCAAAGATCTTAAACAGTGCTCAGCCCCGGGACCCGACGGTCTCCCGGGCCCTTACTATAAAACATTTGCCAAAACTTTGGCCCCTCATATGGTGAAGTTTTTTAACTCTAAAATGAAAGGGGACCCTGTCGAGAAGCATCTTAACACTGCATACATAACTGTGACCCCTAAACTTGAGAAAAACCCAGAAGATATAGATAATTATCGTCCTATCTCCCTCATAAATAATGACCTGAAAATTATAACTAAGATAATGGCGAACCGACTAGCATCCTTTATAAGTCAATATATTGATAAGGACCAGGTGGGCTTCATCCCGGGCAGACAGGGTCCGGATCAAGTCAGAAGAGCAACTGACATAGTTTCTATACTTCAATCCAATTGGACAGGAGGGCAGGCTCAGAAGGGAATGTTGCTCTCCCTGGACCTGTGTAAGGCGTTTGACTCGGTCTCATGGACCTATCTATTGTCCCTTCTGAAGCATTGGGGTTTCGGGGAGAGGTTTATATACCTTATCAGAGCACTCTACTCTGCACCACAAGCTATGATCAAATTGCAGAGATTCTACTCTAATTCTTTTCCAATTAAAACGGAAACTAGGCAGGGTTGCCCACTATCCCCGCTACTTTTTGCTATTGCAATAGAGACACTTGCCATTGCCATCAGAGATAATCAACTTATCAAAGGGGTGTTATGCGGACAACAAGAACACAAATGTGGCCTATTCGCTGATGATCTACTAGTCTTCATAACTTTCCCAAAGTCCTCCCTCCCCTTATTATGTCAGCTCCTTAAAGATTTCTCTGAGATCTCAGGCCTTAGAGTAAATTATACTAAATCACAAGCCCTAAATGTCTCTCTGTCTCCTGAGATAATCGCCAAGCTTAAGAAGGATTTCAAGTTTAACCACTTGCCGATCGGCATCTGACGGCGGCAAAGTGGTTCATTCCCGCAAAACGCCGCCATACGACAGCGGCTGCGGGATCGAGCTTAGTGAGCGCGCGCGCCGCCGGAGGCGCGTCCGCGCCCTCACTGTGTTCGGGGAGGGCCAGGAAGCGGGTGCGGCGGCTTCGATTGCCACCGGCTACCCGCGATGGCCCCCCCGAGTGGAGGAACGGAGGTCCGTGTATGTAAACACGGACCTCCGCTCTGTGTGAAGGGGGAAGGGCTGTGATCACAGCCTTCCTGTATACGAAGGCTGTGACCACTTCCCTTCCCCAGATAGTGCAGTCCCCCTACAGTTAGAACACGCCCAGGGAACATACTTAACCCTTAGAGCGCCCCCTGCAGGTTAACCCCTTCACTGCCAATGACATTTACACAGTAATCAGTGCATTTTTATAGCACTGATCGCTGTATAAATGCCAATGGTCCCAAAAAAGTGTCAAAATAGTTCGACATGTCCGCTGAAATATCGCAGTACCGCTAAAAATCGCAGATCGCCGCCATTACTAGTAAAAAATAAATAAAAAATAAAAAAAAAAAAAAAATGAATTCTCATCATCCGTAAACGCGACCACTTTTGCGCAAACCAATCAATAAACGCAGATTGCAATTTTTTTTATCACAAATATGAGGAAGAATATAAATCGGCCAAAAAACTGTGAAAAAAAATGTTTTTTATATTTTTTTTTTTGATTTGTATTCTAGCAAAAAGTAAGAAATTTGTTTTTTTTTTGCAAAATTGTCGCTCTTCTTTTGTTTATAGCGGCGATCAGAAATGACGCAGAGGTGATCAAATACCACCAAAAGAAAGCTCTGTTTGTGGGAAAAAAAGGACGCAAATTTAGTTTGGGTACAACGTCGCAATTTTCAGTTAAAGCGACGCAGCGCCGAATCGCAAAAAGGGCTCCGGTCCTAAAGCTGGAAATCCTTCCGGGGCTGAAGTGGTTAAGTGGAGCGACACCTCAAGTAAATATCTGGGAATTAACCTCACCTCTAAATACGAAACCTTATATGGCAATAACTTTCCTCCAATGTTTCGAAAGCTAGAAGATGATCTTAAGCTTTGGTCTAAGCAGGATATCTCATGGCTTGGGAGGGTTAATTCACTGAATATGACTTTGCTGCCTAGACTCCTCTACCTTTTTCGCTCCTTGCCAGTTCCTGTCTGGATGGACCACCTATCCTCCTTTCAAAGCAAAATCCTTAAATTCGTCTGGGGAAACTCAGGATATAAGATCCCCCAACAAACCCTATTTCATCATAGACGCAGGGGAGGACTAGGCTTACCCCATCTAGTGAAATATTTTCAAGCCGCCAGGCTAGCCCAATTATCTTCTATATCCTTTAGGCATGAGAGGCAGGACTGGGTGCGAATAGAAAGACAGGCCATTCCGTGGCACACGCTTGATTATCTGTTATGGTGTTCTCCCAAAGATAGTCCCCCAATCATGGCCCCTACTCTCTCTAACGAACTGGCCCTCTAGGATAAGATCAGACATACATCCTCCTTAGTTTCCTCAGTTAAACCTTTAGCACACCTCTTCAATAACCCAGACTTTCCCCCGGGTCTAAATATCAAAGCCTTTCAATGGTGGCTAAACAAAAGGCTGTTCCGCATTGGACACTTCTTTACGGCTGCCGGCCCGATCACTCTCAATTACTATATAAATAAATTAGAGCTTCCAAACTCAGAGTACTTTAGATTTTATCAAATTTCCAACTTTCTCCACAAAATTTGGAGGGATAAACCACTACCCCCGAGTTTTACAGACTATGAACGTTGGTGTGGCCAGCCATCACAGCAGAAAGGTGGTATCTCGGTCATATACGAAGCACTCACTCTTCCCATTAAAAAATCAGCCTTTATGACTAACTGGGAATCAGATCTCCAGTTTGATTGGGAACTGGACAAGTGGCATGTTGCCTGTTCCAGAGCCTTTAAGGGTATCCTGAACACCACTATCTCTGAAGCCAGTGCAAAAATTTTGATGAGATGGTATCTCACGCCAGCTAGACTGGTTATATTTTATCCTACCGCTGATCCGCTGTGCTTCAGGGGGTGTCTTCTTAAGGGTACCATAGCCCATATTTGGTGGGAATGCCCAGGAGTACGATCTTTTTGGTCTAAAATATTCCGTATTATTCAGAAGGTAACACGATGCAAACTAGCAAGGTCCCCTACTATAGCACTTTTAAATGATAACATTCCTAACACCACAAAATCCAACAGGAAATTAATTCATTTTATCTTACTGGGAGCCAAGGTTACAATAGCTAGAGCTTGGAAACAAGAACGGGTTTCCCTAAAAACTGCCATCCGGAAAATCTCCTGGTTAATGTCTCAAGAAAGGCTAGCTAGCATTCTAACAGATACTTTGTACAAATTCGAATTGATCTGGGAACCATGGGCAATCTTTGTAGGAGTTTCCCTAACTCCAGGCATTCCAGGGAACCAAAATCCTTAAGTGAACGATAAAGTCAACAGCTATTTCGCTACACCTACTTTCTCTCAGACATCCCTTTCCTTTTCTCTCTCTTCCTTACTCCTTTCCTTTCTTTCTCATCGTCTTTTTTTTTCTTTTGTTACCCTTTTTTACCGTTACCTTTATGTTCATGAGGGTAAGGGTTCATGATCATAGGTTTGAGAATTATGGCGTCAATGATGGCTTTTTAAGTTGACCTGATGGAGACGGTTATAGGATATCTTTAGAGAATTGGACCCTCTGGGGGGGTCCTATGGGGGATGGGGGGTCCTTAGCCCTCGACACAGTTTGATCCCATTGGGGGTGTCGAGGTGGGGCTTGTCCTGGAGGGTTCCAATTTAGTTAAATGATCTGAGCCGAAGGCCAACTTGATTTACACTGTGTCCTCATAAGCTAGTACAAAGGTCTTCTGTGTTTCTGAAGTCTGGATTCACATCTTATTAATCCGCTTGATTGCCTAAATTATTCACCTCAATCCTTACTGCACCTCTTTTATGTTCTCAAATGATTGCTCTACTTATCTTTATTTTGTTGTATGCACTTCTGATACAATTTTGTAATTTCTGTTTGATTATATTTTGTAGAGTTTGACATTTTTTCTACGGTAACTGCTCTGTTTTGTAAGACAAACTTCAATAAACATATTGAAACTAAAAGAACTAGGACATGATTTTTGAACAATAATCTGTCCCTTAGAGCAACAGCTGGAACCTGGCCCTATAGGAATAGGCAATGATGTTTGAAAAATAATCTGTCACTTACAGCAACAGCTGGAACCTGGCCCTATAGGAGTAGGCAATGATTTTTGTACAATAATCTGTCACTTACAGCAACAGCTGGAACTTGGCCCTATAGGAGTAGTCAATGATGTTTGAAAAATAATCTGACACTTACAGAAACAGCTGGAACCTCTACCTTTAGAACAAGGAGATGATTTTTGAACAATAATCTGTCCCTTACAGCAACAGCTGGAACCTGGCCCTATAGGAGTAGGCAATGATTTTTGTACAATAATCTGTCACTTACAGCAGCAGCTGGAACTTGGCCCTATAGGAATAGACGATGATTTTTGAACAATAATTTGTCCCTTACAGCAACAGCTGAAACCTGGCCCTATAGGAGTAGACAATGATGTTTGAAAAATAATCTGTCACTTACAGCAACAGTTGGAAGCTCTCCCTTTAGAACTAGGAGATGATTTTTTAACAATAATCTGTCCCTTAAAGCAACAGCTGGAACCTGGCCCTATAGGAATAGGCAATGATTTTTGAACAATAATCTGTCCCTTACAGCAACAGCTGGAACCTGGCCCTATAGGAGTAGGCGATGATGTCTGAACAATAATCTGTCCCTTACAGCAACAGCTGGAACCTGGCCCTATAGGAGTAAGTGATGATTTTTGAACAATAATCTGTCCCTCTAAGCAACAGCTGGAACCTGACCCTATAGAACTAGGAGATGATTTTTGAACAATAATCTGTCACTTACAGCAACAGCTGGAACCTCTCCCTTTAGAATTAGGTAATCTGTCCCTTACAGCAACAGCTGGAACCTGGCCCTATAGGAGTAGGCAATGATTTTGAACAATAATCTGTCACTTACAGCAACAGCTGGAACCTGGCCCTATAGGAGTGGCAATGATTTTTGAACAATAATCTGTCACTTACAGCAACAACTGGAACCTCTCCCTTTAGAAAAAGGAGATGATTTTTGAACAATAATCTGTCACTTACAGCAACAGCTGGAACCTGGCCCTATAGGAGTAGGCAATGATGTTTGAAAAATAATCTGTCACTTACAGAAACAGCTGGAACCTCTCCCTTTAGAACTAGGAGATGATTTTTGAACAATAATCTGTCCCTTACAGCAACAGCTGGAACCCCTCTCCAA
>BLSH010338363.1:445992-468203 GCA_018402905.1 Glandirana rugosa | reverse complement strand
ATAACAAGTTTTTAGTAACGGATGAGGATATCCCGGTCCAAGGTCGACAACGACATTCCCTGTCTAATAACCGATGTATCATGTAAACGCCCGTGTTACTCCTCTCGTAGTTTATTCCCTGTACCAGTACCACGACGATCGCTACGACCACGACGACCACAACCAGCGCAACCACTTCGAGGACAACCTTTCCCTCCTGCACCAGTTACACACGGTCGATGTACGTGTGCACTTTGGGGAAGGAGTCCATCGGTTGTCTTGGAAGTGGCCATATACCATCCGGGCTTACGGTGAGTTACTAACCACTCCGGTCTTGTTCATGTCCCAACTCTGAGCTTTCATCAAGGGACCGGGAGGGAGACAATGTGAAGGAACTGGAGGCATTGTCACCCACCCAATCTACTATCGCCTGTACTTGTTCTGGCCTCACCAATCATTGAGTGGCATTCGGGCCTACCATATACCGGTGAAGGTTCTGTTGGCTACCTGAGGAAGGGGTTTCACGTGTGCATGTAGCTGGCACACATTGACCACGTCCTCCCTTTCCAACAGGAGCTTCACCAACGCGACCAACACCAGCAGCACCAGCATCGCTAGCAGCACCATGACCATGTCCCTTATTTGATGCTCTCCTCATTGTGCCCGCAAATGTACTATGTAGCCAATAATCTGTCCCTTACAGCAACAGCTGGAACCTGGCCCTATAGGAGTAGGCAATGATTTTTGAACAATAATCTGTCACTTACAGCAACAGTGGAACCTGGCCCTATATGAGTAGGCAATGATGTTTTAAAAATAATCTGTCACTTACAGCAACAACTTGAACCTCTCCCTTTAGAACTAGGAGATGATTTTTAAACAATAATCTGTCACTTACAGCAACAGCTTGAACCTCTCCCTTTAGAACTAGGAGATGATTTTTGAACAATAATCTGTCACTTACAGCAACAGCTGGAACCTGGCCCTATAGGAGTAGGCAATGATTTTTGAACAATAATCTGTCCCTTACAGCAACAGCTGGAACCTGGCCCTGTAGGAGTAGGCAATGATTTTTGAACAATAATCTGTCCCTTACAGCAACAGCTGGAACCTGGCCCTATAGGAGTAGGCAATGATGTTTGAAAAATAATCTGTCACTTAAAGCAACAGCTAGAAACCTCTCCCTTTAGAACTAGGAGATGATTTTTGAACAATAATCTGTCCCTTACAGCAACAGCTGGAACCTGGACCTATAGGAGTAGGCGATGATTTTTGAACAATAATCTGTCCCTTTAAGCAACAGCTGGAACTTGGCCCTATAGGAGTAGGCGATGATTTTTGAACAGTAATCTGTCCCTTACAGCAACAGCTGGAACCTGGCCCTATAGGAGTAGGCGATGATTTTTGAACAATAATCTGTCCCTTACAGCAACAGCTGGAACCTGGCCCTATAGGAGTAGGTGATGATTTTTGAACAATAATCTGTCCCTCACAGCAACAGCTGGAACCTGGCCCTATAGGAGTAAGAGATGATTTTTGAACAATAATCTGTCTCTCTAAGCAACAGCTGGAACCCGACCCTATAGAACTAGGAGATGATTTTAGAACAATATAATCTGTCCCTCTAAGCAGAAGCCTCTATCTAGTGCAGTCAGATAGTTATGTAATGCAGGGTGAGATCTGCAATCTGTCACTAAAAGCAGCAGTATGAGAAATCTCTAATTAGTCCAGAAACAGATCGTTGTGTAATGCAGGGTGAGATCTGCAATCTGTCCCTCAGAGCAGCAGTAGTAGTAATCTTTAATTAGTCCAGAATCAGATCGTCCTATAATGCAGGATGAGATGTTAAAATATCTGCAATCTGTCCCTCACAATAACGCCGGCAGCTTCCTCTCCCTACACTAGTCAGAGTCTCAGAGCGCATGTGACATGCAGCACTGTGACTCCAGCTTATAAAGAGGCTGGATCACATGATGCACTGGCCATTCACAGCCATGCCATTAGTAGGCATGGCTGTGATGGCTTCTAAGGGCAAAACAGTGAAACGCTTGTTGATTGGCTGCCCTGCAGCTATTCAACATGTGTGATTCAACTTCCAGAACCCAGAACCCGTACATTTTTTGAAATGTCCGGGTTCACGTCCAGGACACCGCAAAGTTCAGTACGGACTCGAACTTTACAGTTCGGGTTCGCTCAACACTAATTAGCAGTAATAAGCACGGTTTATGAATAATCACTCATGCCAAACCAATCTATTAACCTTCTATGAGGAGGCGAGTTGCCATCTAGATAAAGGAAGGCTCGTTGACATGGTGTATCTAGATTTTGCAAGAGCATTTGATACAGTCCTCCATATACATTTAATGTACAAACTAAGGTCTGTCAGCATGGATCAAAGGGTTAGGACCTGGATCGAAAACTGGTTACAGGGGAGAGTCCAGAGGGTGGGGATAAACGGGGAGTACTCGGAATGGTCTGGTGTGGAAAGTGGGGTCCCCCAGGGACCTGTCCTGGGACCAATCCTATTCAATCTATTCATAAACGATCTGGAGGATGGGGTTAATAGCTCAATCTCAATATTTGTAGAGGATACCAAGCTAAGCAGGGCAATCATTTCTCCACAGGATGTGGAAGCCTTACAAGAAGATCTGAACAAATTAAAGGGGTGGGCAGATAAGTGGCAAATGAGTTTTAATGTAGAAAAATGTATAATAATACATTTGGGTACCAAGAATATGAACGCAAATTACTCACTAGTGGGAGAGCCTCTGGGGAAATCTAGGATGGAAAAGGACCTAGGGGCTCTAGTAGAGAACAGGCATGGCATGGATCAAAAAGGGGATAAACTCCAGGGATAAATCAATAATTCTCCCCTATGCCGTCCAGCTCTGGGCACCATTCCTCAGGAAGGATGTACTGGAACTAGAAAGGGTTCAGAGAAGGGGAACAAAGCTAATTAAGGGACTGAAGGACCTTAGTTATGAGGAAAGATTATGGGAACTGAACTTATTCTCTCTGGAGAAGAGACACTTGAGAAGGGATATGAATTCAATGTACAAATACTGTACTGGTGACCCCGCAATAGGGACAAAACTATTCTGCGCAGGGGAGCACACAAAGACACGCAGCCATTCATTAAAAATAGAGGAAAGGCGGTTTAACCGTAAACTGCGTAGAGGGTTTTTTACAGTAAGAGCAGTGAGGATGTGGAATTCTCTTTCACAAAATGTGATTTCAACTGGGAGCATAGATAGTTTAGAAAAACTATTAGATGGGCACCTAAGGGACCACAACATTGAGAGATATACAATGTAATACTGACATAAAAGCACATACATAGGTTGGACTTGATGGACTTGTGTCTTTTTTCAACTTCACTAACTACGTATTGTCCAATAGAGCAATATAGGGGGAAACAGTCCAATAGAGCATTTCCACTCGGTCTCTGGCGGTTCTGAGCGGGGGTCTAACTGTTGGAATCTAACTGATGGTGATGGAGGCTGGCTGGAGACAGGCTGGTAACAGCCTCTAATTACCAATTATTAGCTGCCCTGATGCTAGACCCATCTCCCGCCACCGCCGCCGCTGCCACCACCAAAATGTACATGGAGGAGAGAGCCAGCTTCCATGCACTGGAGGCTCCTGCGAGCCGACAAAACCCCAAGGACCCCCAGCCACACAGCCAGCAGCAGCAGACAGCAGATAACCCCCGCTTCTCTGCTCCTTCCGTGCTCTGAACCTCCGCTCACCGCTCACATACTGCTCCACCAAGCCTGGATCCCGGAGAAAGGAGCCGGAACTAGATGCCAAACACCAGACAGCAGATCAGCAGGACAAGGCTGAAAAAGGAATCACCGGCCGGCACATTCCACACTCACATGCCTGACATGCTTCGTGTGGCTTCACTCACTGCTCCGCCCCCCAACGGGGTAATTAAACCTTTTGATCAGTTGTTAAGGGAATTTTCTTTGAATCCTAGATGGTTCTATTAAGTTTTGCAGCTGCGTCATGCCTTACATGCTAGATTTTCTTCCTCTTCTGTGTTGTTTTCCCCGGTCCCAATCCTGGAAAGAGTGCTTGGGGCAACTGTTACTAAGGGCCTAATTTTGGCCACATATAAGTCTATATGAGAATGTACTTTCAATAAGCTTCATTGTCCAGCTAGAGAGAAGTGGGGTGTGATATTGGCCCTATTTCTGACCATGTCTGGGATAAGATTCTTCGGGCTACTCCCCTGGTATCTCTTTCACCATCATTTAGGTTAACACAATTCTAAATACTGCATAGGGAGTATAGGACCCCAGAATTTTTGTTCAATATTGGCCTAAAAACTGCTCTAGATGTGGCAATCCGGGATCACTGATGCATTTATTATGGCGTTGCCCGAAACTCCAGAGGTATTGGGCGGAGGTTGTGGGTACACTTAATGGGATTTTAGATCTCAATCTCCAAGTGGATCCCTTAACATTCCTACTGGGCAATCTTGATAGCTCAATGATGAAACCTGGTGGTTTTTGTGGCCCCGGAGACAAATTAAGTTAAGTTAAGTGGATTTCCCCTCACCCTCCGACTATCTCTGATTGGATTGTTGATCTGAATAGATGCATTTCATATGAGCGACACATGCTCCTTATGAGAAATTCATCTAAGAGGTTTGATGATATTTGGAAGCCATGGCTTGACCATATGGATACGAATATAAGCTAGGGTTTTTCTTTGTTGGAAGATAGATGAACGGGAAAAGTTCTCCATGTATGTGATAGGAGGATTGTGGATTGATATGACAATGGAGGGAATTGGGAGGTGGGTGGGGTTCTCTCTTTTTTTTCTTTTTTTTGTGTTGATATGATTATTGATGTTTTTAATTTTTTTTTTTTTTTCCGTTTATATGTTGTTGTGGTATAAAAAAAATGTATAAATAAAATCTGGAAAAAAAAGAATAATAGATCTACTGGGTTTGTACTCAAAGTGCCAGTGCTGCAACAAACTTCTCATCAAGGTGTGCAAAATAAGGCAAATAATAATAATATTCTTATGTCTTATCACAATCCAACATTAAAATAATACCCCTACTGGGTACTGTAGCGCTGCAAATAGTGCAAAAATGTGCAAATAAGCAAAAATAGATTAACCACCTCCCACCCGGCCACTGTATATGTACGTCCGGGTGGGAGCTTCCCCGTTCTGACAGGACGTGCATATACGTCCTGCAGAACGGGTACTCGCAGCGCGGCCACGCGGCATGCTGCGGCTGGATCCCGTGATCATTATGATCGCAGGATCCAGCTGAGCAGAGATCGGGATATGGGCGCTCTGATTGGCCCTCCCGATCATGTAACGGCTGTGTCCAATCACAGCCGTCACATTGTAAACAGAGACGAACGTCTCTGTGACAGTTCGCCCCCCCGCTGAGCTCAGTGAGAGCTCAGTGCGGGGGGGGGGGGAGGGGGGAATCTGCAGCTATGTGACAGCTCTCTGCATGATGATGATTTCATGCAGAAAGCTCTCACAGATCGCCCCCCCCCACACAGTGCACCAAACACACTGATACCCCTGTCCCCATACACATAAGTGTCCCCATAAAACAGCCCCCAAAACATCTGTATGTCCCCCATCACATCTGTCACCATACACATCTGTCACAGCCCCCAAAACATCTGTATGTCCCCCATCACATCTGTCACCATACACAAAACATCTGTCACAGTCCCCAAAACATCTGTATGTCCCCGTCACATCTGTCACAGTCCCCGTCACATCTGTCTGTCCGTCAACACCAAATAAACCCCGATTTGGGTTATTTTTACCAAAGAAATGTAGCAGTATCATTTTTGGTCAAAATTTATGAAGAGAAATTACTTATTTGCTAAATTTTATAACAGAAATGAAGAAAAATGTATTGTTTTTGAAAATTTTCAGTCTTTTTTAATTTATAGCGCAAAAAATAAAAAACCCAGGGGTGATTAAATACCACCAAAAGAAAGCTCCGTTTGTTGGAAAAAAAAAAGATAAAAATTTCATATGGGTACAGTGTCGCATGACCACGCAATTGTAATTCAAACTGCAACAGCGCTGAAAGCTGAAAATTGGTCCGGGAAGGAAGGGGGTTTAAGTGCCCAGTATTGAAGTGGTTAAACATCAATCAATATAGTGATAAAGTGAAACAACTATTTAATTTAGTGACTTGATTTTCATACACTAGTGTCCATTAGAACAAAATCAGTGTGTCCGGTGATATCCATTGTGCAAATGTCAACAAATTCCTCAGGGATGTGATCACTCTCCCTTGCACATCAATCCACACTGTGTGTGCTAGCAGCTCACCTAATTCCCTAGACCATAAGGTCTAAAAGCATTTAGGGTGTAAGCAATCCCTCTCCATGGGTGGCTATATCATATACTTTCTTCCAATCAGCAATGCAATGGTTTATTGGTCTGTCCACACTCTCTCCCACTATTCTCTTCTCTGCTCCAGCAGGTGATATGGTTATACAAGAAAACAAATCCTCATTGTGTAGTATTCAAATTAAAATGTATTATATAAAAAATCTAGTAACTCACATTTAAAATTGATTACAACAGGATCAGAAACCAGGAACTTCCAGGATCGGCCAAAAACCAGAAGTGATGTACCAGACTCCTCCCGACTAGTTGCCCACGTGACATGCCTGGCACAGGTCCTCAATTTGGTAGTGCAGGGTTTCATAAACAGGTACCCAGGATTGCAAGATCTTCTAAAGCAGGCCAGAAGAGTCTATAGCCATATTAGGCGGTCATACACAGCCAGTGATTGGTTGGCTGAAATTCAGCAGGAATTGCACCTTACCGTAAACTGCCTGATTTGTGACATGCCCACAAGGTGGAACTCAACTTTGGCAATGCTGCAACAGCTGCGCATGCAGCAGAGGGCCGTCAACCAGTACATGTGTTAGTATGGCAAAAGGACAGGCTTAGGGCAGCTCAGCTTTTTTTCCCCATGCCAATGGCTGCTGATAAAGGAGGCATGCACTGTACAGTCATCATTTGAGGAGGCGACAAGGATGGTAAGCTGTGACAATGCATGCATCAGTGACACAATACCTGTTGTGTTCCTGCTGGAACATACTCTGTGTGGCATTATAGACAGGGCACGTAAGAGATGGTTTTCAGTCCACAGAAACCTTGGGAGTACGTGGCTGGGAGGAGGCAGTTCCAGAAACTGTAATTTTCAGTGACCCCGAGGACTCTGCTTCTCATTACTCAGAAAACTTGCGGTGCATTGGCTCCCTTCTTTTTCAAAGCTTGCGAAAGGACCCGAGAATTTGTTGAATCAAGGATAAAGATCATTATTGGTTGGCAACTCTCCTTGACCACCGTTAGAAAGGGAAAGCCTCTGACCTCATCCTGCCCTTGCAGAGGGAGCACGAGATGAAATATCCTTGAGGAGACCTTAAAGGAGGAGTTTATGTAACAACTTTCCAGGCTCTGGTGGGTTACAGTCTCAAGGAAAAGCTAGTTTTGAGGCTTTTGTTGGTAAAAGGAGGAGCGGTTTAGAAGGGGGCCACCTCAGTGATGTATTTTAAAAAATGTTTTGTCCTCTGCGCCCAGGGCTGTCAGCTTTAAGATCCCATCAGCAGCATCTGCATCATATGGTGGAAGATTATCTTGGGGCAAAAACAGGCATAGAGAGCTTTTCAGTAGACTGTCCACTGGGTTTCTGGGTCATGAGACTACTGGCCAGAACTTGCCCAGTTTGCAATTCTTGCTTTCATCAAGAGTACCTCTAGAAGATTATAGGGTGAAGGCACCACCAACAATCAAAAACCAATTTGTCCACAGCTGTTAAAGGCCACAAAATGTACAGTTATGCACTTGGGGTCTGAGAATATGCATGCATCATACATACCAGGGGGAGTACAACTGGGGGAGTCAATGGTGAAGTAGTATCTGGGGGTTTTGGTATATCATAAGCTTAATACAGTAAAAGCAAGCATTTCGCAATACTATGATTTTTTTTTTTAAATTCTGACTTGGTTTGCGAGCACTATCTCACATAACGAGTAGAATTAAGCCTCTGTGCATGCAATACCACATGTGGCCAGAGGTGCGGGGGCACTGGTGAGCCTCGGAGATGCCCGGAAGCATTCGGAAATACTCAGAAATACCAAAAGTGCAAACAGTTCCTGATCATTTTTGAATGTTTCCGGCCCTTTTCGAGCCTCCCCAGTGCCACCACACTTCTGGCCACATACAGTACTGCATTGACAAGCAGTGCTGTGGAATGAATGAACTGAGTGCTTTGGATTACAAGCATTCTCCTGGAATGGATTATGCTCGTAATCCAAGGTTCCACTGTAATATACAATGCCAAGCTGCAGTTTTCAAAGTGAGCAAAATCCTTTGTATTAAAAGAGTCGTAAAGGCAAAAGGTTTTTTTTATCTTAATGAATTATATGCATTAAGATGAAATGCCTTCTGTGTGTAGCAGCCTCCCCAGCACCTCCCAATTACTTACCTGAGCCCCATCTCTCTCCAACGATGTCCACAAATGTCTAAGCTGTCCGGGACACTCCTCCTGATTGGCAAAGACACAGCAGTGGTGCCATTGGCTCCCACAGCTGTCAAAGTCAGTCAGCCAGCCTCAGAGGGGGCGGGCCAGGTTGGGGCTCAGTTTCTGAATGGATACACAGAGCCCTGACTCGGCTCCGGTGCTCCCATAGATAGCTTCTGGCTGTGGGGGACTCAATAGGAGGGAGGGGCCAGGAGCCTCAAAGAGGGACCCGAGAAGAGGAGGATCCAGGCTGCTCTGTCCAAAACCAACTGCACAAAGAAGGTAAGTATAACATGTTTATTCATTTTTTATTTTTTTAAAGCAAGACCTTACAATCACTTTAACAGGTTCCCCACCACGCGCCGTCTTTTCACGGCGGCAGTCGGGGAGCGGCGATTCGCATTTGGCCACCAGGGGGCGCGCACCCGCCGCACTCCTGGGGAGTGTGCCCGCGGCTCGGGCGGACCCGATGTCCGCCGGCGAGCCGCGATGAGCGGCTACAGGGAAAGAACGGGGAACCGCCGATGTAAACACGGCGGTTCCCCGCCCTGTCAGTGGGGCATGATCCCTGTCACTGGGATCAGTTAGATCTCTCACGCCCATGTTAGCCCAACCCCCCCACAGTAAGAACACACCCAGGGAACACAGTTAACCCCTAGATCTCCCCCTGCAGGTTAACCCCTTCACTGCCAATGACATTTATACAGTAATCAGTGGACATTTAAATTTCTGATCGCTGAATAAATGTCATTGGTCCCAAAAAAGTGTCAAAATGTTCCGACATGTCCCCCCCAATATCGCATTACCGCTAAAAATCGCAGATTGCCGCCATTACTAGTAAAAAAAAATAAATAAATAAAAACCCCAGAAATGAATTCTCACCATCTGTAAACGCGGCCACTTTTGCGCAAATCAATCAATAAACGCCGATTGCAATTTCTTTTATCGCAAATATGAGGAATTATATAAATCGGCCAAAAACGGTGAAAAAAAATGTTTTTTTATATTTTTTTTTTGGATTTGAATTTTAGCAAAAAGTAAGAAATTTGGTTTTTTTTTGCAAAATGGTCGCTCTTCTTTTGTTTATAGCGGCGATAAGAAATGACACAGAGGCGATCAAATACCACCAAAAGAAAGCTCTATTTGTGGGAAAAAAAGGACGCAAATTTTGTTTGGGTACAATGTCGCACGACCGCGCAATTGTCAGTTAAAGCGACGCAGCGCCGAATCGCAAAAAGTGCTCTGGTCCTAAAGTGCAAAATTCTTCCGGGGCTGAAGTGGTTAAGAGCGGTATACACTCCAAAGAGAGAGATATAATTTTGTCCCGGTACAAATCATTAGTAAGACCTCATCTGGAATATGCAGTTCAATTTTGGGTACCAGTTCTAAAAAAGGACATCAGAGAACTGGAAAAAGTGCAGCGAAGGGAAACCAAACTGATAAGACGCGTGGAGGAGCTCAGCTGTGAGGATAGATTAGAGGGACTGAAATGAATCTCTGAAGAAGATAGATTAAGGGTGGATAAGATCAACATGTACAAATACATAAGTGGTCCATATAGTGAACTTGGTGTTGAGCTATTCACATTAAGGCTATCACAGAGGACAAGGGGGCACTCTTTATGTCTGGAGGAAAAGAGATTTCATCTCCAAATATGGAAAGGTTTCTTCACAGTAAGAGCTGTGAAAATGTGAAACAGACTCCCTCAAGAGCTGGTTCTGGCCAACTAAGTAGATTGCTTTAAAAAAGGCCTAGATTCTTTCCTAAATGTACATAATATAACTGGGTACTAACATTTATAGGCAACGTTGATCCAGGGAATATCTGATTGCCTCTCGGGGGATCAGGAAGGATTTTTTTCCCCTGCTGTAGCAAATTGGACCATGCTTTATTTGGGTTTTTACCCTTCCTCTGGATCAACTGTGTATATGGGATTGTATGAATTTTTTTTTCTCTTTTATTGCTTTAACTAGATGGACTTGTGTCTTTTTTTCAACCTGCCTAATTATGTAACTATGTTTGACCAGGGTGTCAAATTAAATTTTTTTTACAGCAAGGCCAATTCTTGCTTTCATCAAGAGTACCTCCCGAAGGCTACAGGGTAAAGACACAATCAACATCCAAATTGAAAGAGGTGGTGCTTGGATGTGGCGCTGTCTAAGTGGTGGGAAATAAATATGTTCTAAGTGTCCTGTGTACATAGGTTTTAGTGGAGTATTGATCTTTGACCACCAATCATCAAATTCATATATATAAATTCATAAAGTGCAGAAAGAAAATTTTTTTAGGTATATCTTAATAATTTTAGTGTGCAAGTGCTAGTATTAATAAGCTAGTACGTGTGCAAAATAGCTAGGGATTCAAAGTGTAGAGGTGTGCTGTGAGAACTTCAAAATATCAGTATATCAAGTCCATATAAAAGGGTGATTTAAAAATGATGATTTTTGCAAGTATAAAATAACAACAGTAGATAAAAGTGAAAAGGTAAAATATGTGTAAATCTCTCAGTGCATACAATAATGTTAGTTACAATGAAGAAAGTTGTTTCAGCAATCAAGTATATGTGATATAGTGCTAGTCTCTCTTGGTTTTAGGAACAGTTTTTCAGGCAAAATCCGTGACTTCTAGTGCTTATACAAAGTGCGATGAATATCTTCATATATTGTTTGTGACAAAAGGTGACTTTTCACTCGTGCTCCCCCTGTTGGTTCCCTGCTTACCAGAGGGCACTGCCCCTGCAGGGGCCACGTGCCTGTCTTTTTAATCCTGAAGATCTAGTCCTCTGGATGGGGTTCTCCTCCGTTGGTCTTCTGGGGATCTCTGTATTCCAGATTTGTTTCCACCTTGGGTTTTACAGTTTCCTTATGGATCTGGTAATGTTCCGGGTTCTCCTTCCACCGTATTTAGGGAAAAACAGAAAGGGACTCCATAGTGTAGGTTGTAAAATTGTATCCTTAATTTTATTAAAAGGTATGTGGGATACAATAACAAAAAACGGAAAAACGGGGATATTTCAAGTATATGAAATATTGCAATATAGAGGGGAAATAAAAGGCTGTTAAAAAAGGTTGGGAGTATCCTTCTTTTTGTTTGGGTGTCCAAATCGTGTCACAGAGCCGGAGCGGGGAGCTGTATGGTGCTGAGGGCTTCGCAGCTCACCTCGCTAATTCAGCGTGCGTTCCAGCTCCCTTCACTGACAAACCGGATGTGGCGTCGGACTTCCTGCTGGGTCAACTGACGCGTTTCATCGAATGACGTTTTCAAAGGTGTCAATCAACATCCAAAGACCAATTTTTTCACTGCTGTTTGACCGGAACATCAAATTTAATTTTTTTTACAGCAAAGCCAATTCTTGCTTTTATCAAGAGTACCTCTATAGGGTTACGGTGTGAATGCACCAACAACACCCAAAGCCCAATTTTTCTGCACCTGTTACTTCTATCCAAAGTCTGCGTGAGAGACACCAGACTTTATCTAAAAAAAAAAAAAATTGTAAATCTTGGACTGAGTGTATTATAATTTGGCTTATTCACATAAGTCTTGCTCAATGTGGTGCAAAACTTTGTTATTTCCATCCAAGTCTGCCAAAGAGACACCAGAATTTATCCAAAAAATCTATAATCGTGTTCCGAGTGCACTAAATGTTGGCCTCATCAAACAGAATGGTTCCCCAAGCCGTTGTTTACAAAATAACAAAAGCTTGTAGGGAAAATCAATTTAAATGTATTTTTTTTCTTTATAAATGTCAGTTTTGTTGCAGCAGGTTCTATAAATGGTACAGATGCACCACTTTACAGGCAGACTAAGGGGACCCCCACCCCCGGTACTATATTTAAAGGAATTTTTCATTTTTATTGTTTCACTTTCAAGCATCATTAAAATCACTGCCCTTTAACCACTTCAGCCCCAGAAGGATTTCCAGCTTTAGGACCAGAGCACTTTTTTCAATTTGGCACTGCGTCACTTCAACTGGTAATTGCGCAGTCATGCAATGCAGTACCCAAATGAAATTTGTGTCCTTTTTTTCCCACAAATAGAGCTTTCTTTTGGTGGTATTTGTTCACCACTGCACTTTTTATTTTTTTGCGATAAAAACAAAAAAGGAACGGAAATTTTGAAAAAAATTGATATTTTCAACTTTATGTTATTACAAAAATACAATAAACTAAATTTTAGTCATAAATTTTTGCCAAAATGCATTCAGCCTCATGTCTCAGGTAAAAAAAACGGCAATTAGCGTATATTTATTGCTTTGCGCAAAAGTTATAGCATCTACATACTAGGGTACATATTCTGGAATTTTCCCAGCTTTTATTTTATGACTGCCTATCTCATTTCTTGAGGTGCTAAAATGGAGGGGCAGTACAAAACCCCACCAAATGACCCCATTTTGTAAAGTAGACACCCCAAGGAATTTGCTGAGAGGCATGTTGAGGACAGTGAATATTTTATTTTTTTGTCATAAGTGATTGAAAAATGACCAAAAAATAAAAAATAAATGACACAAAGTTGTTACTGAAATGATATATTGCTCACATATGCCATGGGTATGTGTGGAATTACACCCCAAAATACATTCTGCTGCTTCTCCTGAGTACTCCTGCTTCTCCTGAGTTGTACTGTCCTGGCATTTTATGCCTAACATCACCCACTCTTCTAACCACTTGATCCACCAAGTCTTTTCTGACACTTTTTGTTTACATGAAAAAAATACTTTTTTTTTTCTAGAAAATTACTTTGAACCCCCAAACATATATATTTTTTTAAAGCAGAGGCCCTACAGATTAAAATAGTGGGTGTTCATTTTTTTTTCAGAAAGTATTTGCGCAGCAATTTTTCAAACGCAATTTTTGGGGAAAAAAAAAAACACTTTTTTGAATTTTAATGCACAAAAACACACTATTTTGACCAAATTTTTGGTGAAATTTAAAAGTTGATCTCATGTCGAGTGCATACACACCAAACATGACATGCTTAAAAAAATGACGCACACCCGTGAAGCGGAGACAAAATATATACATTTTTAAAAGCCTTAAAAAGCCTTTACAGGTTACCAATTGAGATCTGCAGAGGAGGTCTACTGCTAGAATTACTGCCCTCGATCTGATGTTCGCGTTGATACCTCACATGCGTGGTGAAATTGTTGTTTACATACGACACGAGACTGACGCTTGCGTTCACCTTTGCGCGTGTGCACGGGGGGGCAGGGGTGCATTTTTTTATTTTTTTTTATTTTGCTTTTTTATTTTATTTTTACACTGCCCCTTTCGTCTTTTTTTTTTATCATTTTTATTTTTATCACAGGGATTTTAAATATCCCCTATGATAAAAATAGGTATTGTCGCATATTTTTTTTTTTTTTAATTTGTGTTCTACTAAACTCTCGATCATTCCCCAGCCCTTAAAGCATCTGACCACACCAAAATAAAATGTGATAAAATGCTTCCCCAATTTCCCAATGGCGCTGTTTATATCTGGCGAAACCAAAGTCACAAAATGCTTGTAGCCTCCGGTTTCTTAGGCCATGGAAATGATTGGATCAGCTCTATGGTCAGCTGGTTGAACCACCAGCTGCATTCTCACGTTCCCCGGT
Source organism: Glandirana rugosa (assembly GCA_018402905.1). NCBI lineage: Eukaryota > Metazoa > Chordata > Amphibia > Anura > Ranidae > Glandirana > Glandirana rugosa. The sequence continues at coordinate 454,101 of BLSH010338363.1, read as the reverse complement.
GGAACAGGATGTCAGGGGGCAATGAAGGGGTTAAAAACTTTATTGGGGGGGCAAGGGGGGATTTTACACCTAACTAGGCCTAATATTATCTACCCTAGCACTGATTTAGTGTCACAAGGGTCACAAGTACAGCGATCGGTAAAAATCAGATCGCTGCACTATATGACACTGACAGGAGGTGACAGGGAGTGAAAGGGTTAACTGGTGGGAGATCAGGGGGCGATCAAGGGGTTAAATGTGCCTATGTGACCTGGTGTCAGTGTGGTGTTGGTGCAACTCATATTTCTGATGCTCCTTCTTCCTCGCTGAAACTGAAAAGGGCTTCAGGGAGAAAGTGGAGCTTACTTCCGCTGCCTCTGTTTACATAACAGAGGAGCCCTATCATTGGCAGGACTGATCGGAAGGGCCAGGCCAAAAATCATTGGCCTGGCCCTGTAGAGTGATCGGTCCTGTGTCGAATGGCGCTGTAGCGCCCGCGCCTGGAGCGCGCACACGCGCCCATGGCTCGTGATCGCGGCTGCCACATATGACGGCGGTTTACTATATCGAACCACCCTATCGCCGTCAACCTGCGGTTGGTGGTCGGCAAGTGGTTAAAAACAATCTTTTTTTAAAAGATTTTTTTTGCATTGGTACATGTCCCCCATGGCAGTAGCCGAGCCCCCCCCCCCTTTTTTTTATGGCCAGTAACTTGCATATAAGCCTTCAAAATGGGGACTTTTGATTTTTCAAGTTTGGGTCCCATAGACTTTAATGGGGTTCGTCATTTGGGTCTGATGTTCGAGAGTTCTGGCGCAAACCAAACCGGGGGGTGTCTGGCCCATCTCTATCCATGACCAGTTTACCAGCAATTTTAAAGGGATTTCAGTAAATCAGTGATCTAAACATCTATAGAAGTTTTTTTTTCCCTTAAATGGCAACATTCATAAATTATCTGGGAACACATATTCCATCTGATGTTTTACAGTTATTATCTTTGAACAGCCCTATTTTTTTTTTTAAAGCTAAACTCTAACTTTCTTTTTATTAGAACTAAATGGAATGACCAATCCCAACCTTGATCATACCTCTGTACCTTGTTGCTTTGTTGTCTGCAGATCCCCTGATTTCTGGTTTTAGTTGTGGCTTTGTATTATGTGACACTCTGTATAACCTTCTGATTTCAGACTCTGAAAATGATGTAACTTCCTTCACAGTTCTGATGGTGGGGGGGATTGAATACATCCTAATTAGCATTCAACCCCTCCCAGTCACACGTACAGGAAGAGTCCAAACCTCCTACATCTCGCCACACAGATCACAGCTTTCTTCAAGAAGGAAACTCTTTCATACACACACATACACAGCCTGCTCTGAAAGTTAGCTGTGCTGATGATGGGCGGGTTTGAATAGATATCCCTGGTTCACACTAGTACATGAAAGTCACATGACTTCCAGCACGACTATCATTGCTGTGCGACTTTAAAGGCTCAGTGTTTTTTTATATCCTCTCCTCCCTGGTCATTCTTCCTGCCTAAAAACGTCCTCCCAAGCACATTCCATTCACACCTCTACATAGCAGAAATGTATGTTCCCGCTTGCGGTTTCTTGCGCATAAATGGACACTAAAATGGGCTGTCTTACGTGCGAAAAATGCCCCAAAGTAGTACTAGAATGTTTAAAGTTGTGGAGTATCACATGGTTTTTCAGTGTGCGTTCTGGCGCATTTGTAGCGTGTTTTTGTTGCATGGCAAAACACGCATCTGCTAACTGTGATCAGAGTGTCATTAACAGTTAGTCTGCATTTACATCTGCAAGTTTCCGAATGTGGGCAACCCACACAGAAAATGCATGGTTTTCCTTGTGGGTTGCCCTGCGTTCAGAAAAACGCAGATGTAAACGAATGGTAACCCAAGCATGTTGCACGTTTTTGAAATGCAGAAACAAAGCATGCATTTTCTGTGCAGGTTGCCACTCAATCAAAAATGCACAGATGCAAGTGCCATGTTGCCGTGCGTTTTTGAAAAGCATGGCAAGGCATGCGTTTTCTTGCGCATTGCTGTGCATTCAGAAATGTGCAGATAGAAATGAATAACAATGCAAATGTGATGTGCATTTGAAAGACATGGTAAAGCGTATGTTTTTTTGTGTGGGTTGCCACGTGGTCGGAAACGTGCAGATGCAAATGAATGGTAATGCAAGCGAGCTGCCGTGCGTTTGGAAATGTGCAAATGCAAACGAATGGTGATGCAAGCACTCTGCACATTGCAGTGTGTTCGTGAAATGTATGGCAAAGCGTGTGTTTTCTTGTGGTTTGCCATGCATTTGGAAACGGCCAGATGCAAACGAATGGTGCTGCACATTGCCACACATTTTCAAAACTCATGGCAAAGCATGCTTTTCTTATGGAACTGCAGATGTGAACAAATGGTAACACAAGCATGCTGCGTGTTGCAGCGCTTTTTCTGAAAACAGGGCAAAGTGCATGTTTTTTGTGTGTGTGTTGCTGCACATTCAGAAATGCACAGATGTAAACGAATGCTAACGCATGTACATTGCACATTGCCACGCGTTCTCTGAATGCACAGGCAGAGCATGTGTTTTCTTGTGGATTGCTGTGTGTTCAGAAACTTGCAGATGCAAATGAACGGTAACGCAAACACAATGTACTTTGGTGTGTGTTTTCGAAACACATACAAAGAGCATGTTTTTTGTGCTGGTTGCTGCACGTTTGGAAACGTGAAGATGCAAACGAATAGTAACGCAAGCACGCCCTGCGTTTTCGAAAAGCACGACAAATCGTACGTTTTCTTGTGGGTTGCCGTGCGTACGGAAACGCGAAGCTATGAATAAATGGTAACGCAAGCGCAATGTGTGTTGAAGTGCGTTTTCAAAATGCATGGCAAAGCATGTGTTTTCTTGTGAATTGCTGTGCTTTCAGAAACTCGCAGATGCAAATGAATGGTAACGCAAACACAATGTATGTTGGTGCGTGTTTTTTCAAAACACATAAAAGAGCATGTTTTTTGTGTTGGTTGCTGCGCGTTTGGAACCATGAAGATACAAACAAACGGTAACGCAAGAACGCCGTGCGTTTTCGAAAAGCACGGCAAAGTGTGCATTTTCTTTTGGGTTGCCTTGCATACGGAAACATGCAGATGTGAATAAATGGTAACGCAAGCACAATGTGTGTTGAATCGCGTTTTCAAAACGCATGGCAAAGCGTGCATTTTCTTGTGGATTGCCATGTGTTTGGAAATGCACAGATGCAAATAAATGGTACTGCAAGCGCGATGCACGTTGCTGTGAGTTTTCGACAAAGCACACATTTTTTTTGCTGGTTGCTGTGCATTCGGAAACATGTAAATGAGAACACAGGCTAAATAGTAACACTAGCATGATACACATGGCTGCGAGTTTTTGAAACACGTGGCAAAGCATGAGTTTTTTTTATTGCAGGTTGTCGTGTGTTCGGAAACATGCAGATTTAAATGAATGGTAATGCAAGTGAGCCGCACTATACATTTTCTTGCAAGTTGCTGTGCATTCGGAAACGTGCAGATGCAAATGAATGGTAATGCAAGCATACTGCACATTGCTGCATGTTTTTGAAATGCAGGGCAAAATGGATTGCCATGCGTTCGGAAATGCGCAGATGCAAATGAATGGTAACACAAGTGCGACACGCGTTGCTGTGAGTTTCCAAAACATGCGACAAAGCACATGTTTTCTTTGCTGGTTGCTGTGCATTTGTAAATGAGAAAGCAGCCTTAATGGTAATGCATGTGTGCCACACATTTTCTAAACACACAGCAAAGCGTGCATTTTTTATTGCGGGTTGCCGTGCATTCGGAAACACGTAGATGTGAACAAATGTGAACAGAGTGTGTGGCGAGGAGGGCCGATCAGCAGCATCTCCTCACTGGGGACATAAGAACAGGCAATCAGGGCACTGCTCAGTGCCCGGATTACAAAAGAACCCAGTACTCCATGCCCACCAGTGCCAGAAATCCATGCCCACCAGTGCCAGCAATCAGTGCCCATTAGTGATGCCAGTCAGTGTTGGCTTTCAGTGCCACCTATCAGTGTTGCCCACCAATACCCATCAGTGCCGCCCAATGCCCATCAGTGCCACCCATAAATGCCCATCAGTGCCACCCATCAGTGCCACCAGTGCCACCTATCTGTGTTGCCTATCAATGCCCAGTGCCACCTATCAGTGCCCACAAGTGCCACCCATCAGTGCCCAACAGTGCCACTCATCACTGCTGCCTATCAGTGCAACATATCAGTGCCACCTATCATTGCCCATAAGTGTGGCATATTTGTGCCTCCTCATTACTGCCACATAAATGTCACCTCATCAGTGCCCATCAGTGCAGCCTCATCAGCACACATCAGTGTAGGGGAAAATAGGGAAAATTGTTATCATACTTACCGTAATTTTCCTTTGCTGGAGGCTCATCATGTCTGCCTACGTATGGGTCAGGTCCTCCTCTCTGACCCCCATAGGACAACCCACTAAATGAATAAAAGGAGGGCCTCCCTATACCCCTACGTTCCTAAACCACCTCGCAACAGAACATCAGGGTGGGAAACCCTAGGCTGACATGATGAGCCTCCAGGAAAGGAAAATTACGGTAAGTATGATAACAATTTTCCCTATTCCTGGAGCTCATCATGTCAGCCTACGTATGGGATCTAACTAGCATACAAAAAAACAGGGCGGGAAAAAACAACCACACATCACTCCAACACAATGCCCAGAAAACCTGTATTTTATTGGACAGAAAGAACGGAGGTCAGCACCGAATTGCCCAATGCCCAAGCCAGGCCGTACATTACATCTAAGCGATAATGAGCAATGAAAGCGTTTGAATACTTGGATTACCAGGATTTGGATATGGATTACCAGGATTTTAGATGGGGCCATTTGATCAATTTTAGGACTTACTGATAGATAACCAGTTATTTGCCAGCTTGAAATTCTGCATTCTCTGCAGATACGTTGAAAAAAATGACCTAAAAATTGCGTCCACTGTTGACCAATCTTACTGTCCCGAAACTGCAGACAATGAAGGTTGCACCACTTCCAAACTTGTATGAGAAAAAGGTCCAACCTTTTGAAGAAAAGATGGAACTGGATTAAGAACCTCTGTCTTGAAACGGCTCAAAATATGGAGACTTGGCTGAGAAAGCTTGGATTTTTTCAGAGACACGACTGGCTGTTGATTTAGTTATAAGGTTGCTTGTATGAAACCTGATCTTCTACACAATGAACCGCTAGAGCTGAAACGGTCCACAACTGGACCGAAATGTAGCCAAGCCCTTTGTCTAGGGCCGATTGCAAGAGCGCCAAGACCTCAATACGAGAGGAAGACTCAGGATTGCATTGAATAATCACTGCCACACCAAAGATCTTTTCCACATGCTATAGTACGTAGCATTAAAGGATATCTTTCAAGAATAAAGCAGCTTCCACTGGACCTCTTCTGCTATGCCCACCTGGGCTAGCCGGCTTCTTAAAAGTAACCAGGCTGTCTAATTGAGCCATATTGGGATGAGGCATGCTGTCCGAGTACCAAAGATCTGTGAAGTGCCATCAGCAGAGCCATCAACTGCCTCAATAGTGGAAACCATGAACAGATCATGTTCAGGATAAGGGAAGTTTGAAAAAAAAAAAAAAAAACGTATACAGGCACAGAAAATCCAGCACTGGGACAGAGCATCATGACCACTGGCTCTCGGATGGAAGAAGCAGGAGAAGAACACTATCAGCTGAGCACTGACAGGAGATGCAATTAAATCCACTTGTAGTGTACCCCACTGAGCAAACAGTTATAGGAAACATCCATTTGTTTATCCAGAAAGTGTGTGCTCAAATAGTGTCTGCTCACATATTCTCCACCCTGGGAAGGTAAGAGACTGACAGGGACAACAGATTGCAATCCGGCAACCAAAAGATGTATGCTGCAATCTGCCCAAGGCGGCTTTCCTCCCTGATTCGACACATATGCTATTGTCTGAATCCTCACAATGGTCCTGAAATAGTGGTACAAAGATCAGTAATGCTTCCAGTGCCGTCATCAACTCTAGAATGAGGAATCGCTCCCTTCAACCTTCCTTGAGCAAACTGGTTCTGACAGTGAGCTTGACCCACTGCTGGAGTAAAGCAAGCTTAAAGTGTTTGAGATGCCATCTAGCCCAGGCCACTGTGGGGACTGCTGCATTCATCAATACCCTCATACAATGCCTTTTTTGATATCAAATGACTTCTCTTCAGAGCACGGACCATCAAGATCAAGAGGAGCATCATCTTCTGTGGAAGGAATACTTTCCCCACTGTCATTTGAGACACCCAGAAGCAACCTCTGTGAGGGAACTAGCTGGCTCTTGCTGAAGATGAGCAACCAACCAAAGCGCTATGGCATCTCCAGGGCCCTCATCCGATGATTCAGAAGCCCCCTAACTTATTTCCACTGCTTTCCATCTAAAATGCATCTAATCAGCCTTAGAAAGGAGAAATGAAAAAGCAGACATAGGTCATCCTCCTACATATATTCTTCTTTGGAAGAGTCTGAAGGTTGATCAGCCTGAGAAAAGCTATTGAGTCAAGTTACTGGCTTCAGAAGGAAAACTGTCAATAGATGACCCTTGCACAAGGCAAGTCCAAACAGCTCTTTTAGAGTGTCTTGATCTCATGCTTAATGAATTGTGACAATTGTGTCTATCATCATCTTACTTTCAATACATTTTTATTGAAGTGAATACACATAAGATAAGTACATACCGTTGCATCAAGAAATACATTGTTTGAATTTAGTTATATCAAGAAAAAACAATTCAAGCAAAACTTTCCAGAAAAAGGTAGGAGCCAAAGGGAAAAGGAGTAGAAATAGAAAAAAGAGAGAGCGAAAGAAAGAATGAGGCCCACTAGCAGAAATCCCAAAGCAGGGAGGCTTAAGAATGCAATGGTATCTTCATGTAGGAGGCCCAGGGTTCCCAAGCTGCTTCAAATTTCCCAGAGGAGTACAATCTATCATCATCTTAATCCCCGACTGTCTGGGCAAAGCAGGATTCATAGAGTGATGTTCATGCACATCTTGGCAGAGCCTGAAGAGGGCTGCCTTTCTGGGAAGCAGATGGGTATGGTCCCCTACCTTATTTAATAACGCTGGTCTTTATTCGGGGTTGGCATTTGCTTTCCTGCAGAAAAAGAAGGCAAGCAGAAACATTGAGCTTGTTCAATGACTATTAAGCAGCAGTGCTTCCTCCATACAGATGCTTAGTAGAGTTGAGCGAACTTCTAGAAGTCCGGGTTCTACTGGTTCGGCCGAACTTTGGGACAAAGTCCGGGTTCAGGTCCGGACAGAACCCGAACTTTGTCCTGGACCCCGAACCCCATTGAAATCAATGGGGACCCGAACTTTTAGGCACAAAAATGGCTGTAAAATAGTCCTGGAAAGTCCTAGAGGTCTGCAAAAGGAAGGAAATGGGGGTAAGGGTGGGACAAGTGACCTACAAAGAAATGGGGACAGGGAAATAACTTTAAATATTTTAAAAAAAATAAAAACATAAAAAAAGCAAAAATGGAGGTGAATGTGGATCATCTTCAAACTGGGTCTTAAAAGTATTAATTAATGGTAGAGGCCATATAACTGTTCTGAAATCATCTTCAAACTGTGTCAAAAAAGTATAAATAAGCCAGGAGAACCCATATCACTGTTCTGCAAACATCTGGAAACTGTGTGTGTCACTTTAAATATAACCGGGACTAACTAAACTACTGTTCTGCAAACATCTGTAAAGTCTGTGTGTCACTTTAAATATAGCCGGGTGTCTACACACGTCTTGTCTACAAGTCAATAAGGGCCGATATAATTTTCACTGTGTGTCTGAAATGTCTACACACGTCTTGTCTACAAGTTAATAAGGGCCGATATAATTTTCACTGTGTGTCTGCAATGTCTACACACGTCTTGTCTACAAGTCAATAAGGGCCGATATCAATTTCACTGTGTGTCTACAATGTCTACACACGTCTTATCTACAAGTCAATAAGGGCCGATATAAATTTCACTGTGTGTCTGAAATGTCTACAAACGTCTTGTCATCAAATCAATCAGGGCC
>BLSH010338363.1:396708-445282 GCA_018402905.1 Glandirana rugosa | reverse complement strand
GTTACCTTGGCAAGATTATCCTCGCTGAGTCCAGCGAAGCTGAATCTTTTTCCAAGGACATGATGAAAACCCCACTGAAGTCCATTGAACGTAACTGAAGATAATGTTTTCAGTAAACGTCCGGTTCAGCCTAGCGACATCACACTTGGCCGAGAATCAAGGAGGTCAACTCCGGCTATATTAAAAGTGACACACAGACGTTACAGATGTGTGCAGAACAGATGTTCAGTTATTCCCGGCTATATTTAAAGTGACACACAGATGTTACAGATGTGTGCAGAATAGATGTTCAGTTATTCCCGGCTATATTTAAAGTGACATTCCCATCTATGAGACTTTGAAAATCTGCGACTTTGAAAAGGAGCCTGCACCACTTTGATGCAACTTTGGAATCACACCAGCGGAAATGTAGCCCAAGATATATAGGTGTCGTCAAGAAACATACAGTGCTTTGCCTGCCAAGGCATGAGTGGCACAGGACCAGCTTAAGCTGTGCTTGATGCCTGTCAACTGGAGGAACTAAGAGCCGGTTCACACTACAGCGATCCGACTTGGCCTGCAAATGACTTTTGTAATAGAAGTCAATGCAAGTTACCTGAAGTCACCCCAAAAGTAGTACAGGAACCTTTTTCTAAGTCGAAGCGACCTGAGTCGCTCCTATTAGAACGGTTCCATTGCACTGCATGGAGGCAACTTGTCAGGCGACTCAAGTTTGAACCGTCTCTAAATGATAAAAAGGCCATAGTTACTTTCTCATACACCTGAAAGAAAACGTACATGAACGGTGCCCCTTACCTCCTTAGCAAGGCCTGGCTACCAGGAAGAGTTGATGCTCATGGCTTAGCAATATAAGCAAATGGCTATGCAGCCAGCTGGCAGAAAGACAAGGTAACCATACATAGTCTTACTGCACAAGGACCTCTTGACCTCACTTATATCTGATAAACAAGATACTAAGCAAGAGTCATTTCACAATTTAATACATCAAATACTCATCTACTTCAAACGATAGCCCTACCGCTTGATAAAGCAGTTCAAAACTAAATTTTATGCAATTGGAATTAGCTGGTTTGGCAATAATCCTCTAAGGGGTTAACCACAGCTAAAGGGTGGCTGACACAGTAGGTTCTCAGACACAACATAGTACCAGGTGCTTAATGAAACAAACTCAACTATGCCAGAAGAAGGACAAGTATAAGAAAGCTTGTTCAAGACAGAAAAAAAAAGGCAGGATCACAATAATATTTAGCAAAGCTTACCTATAGCTAGTACAGATTTCTTCTTTTTTTTCCCCCCTTCTCAAAAGTAGAGTGAGGCTAGCCATACACTACACATCTCTCCAACCTCTCCCAGATCCACCTTACACCATGCAGTGCAAGGGTGTGCCTGATTGCGCACAAATTACATGGGTTAGGTTTGATCTCACACTGCATGGTTTTGGTAACCTAAAGGAAAGCCGAACAAGAACTGCACAATGCAAGGCCAGTCCCCCACCCCAATAGCCAACATGCAGTCAGCCAGGTGCCCACATTCCAACGCAAGCTGCTGTGGAACTCAGACATCCCAGCTGCAATATTGGGATCAGTACAATCTAGAGAAACATCAGTGAACAAAGGAAGATGCATTACAGACAAAAAAAGGTAAAATCAACCTGTACAGAGAGAGCAGAACATGCCATGCCCCCTGCTAATAACAGATCTAACACACCATTCAGGTTGCATGGACTTGCAAGGGCACCAGGGTGCTCCTACAGGAGAGGGTTTACCTCCGTCCAGGAGCCCTCCACCTGGCGAGGCTAAACCAGACGGGAGAGGTAGGAATCTTCAATACTTATCACTTCATCGTAGGATCATAGTGGTGTTGTCTCCGGAGCGAGGACAAAAAAAGGAATGTAGGGGTATAGGGAGGCCCTCCTTTTATTCATTTAGTGGGTTATCCTATGGGGGTCAGAGGGGAGGACCTGACCCATATGTAGGCTGACATGATGAGCTCCAGGAAATGTATTTACAAAATTTACTGACAGAAACTAAGAAAAACTTTCCAGGCTTTTTTTTTTAGTAAAAAATAAAAATCCTAGCCGTGATCAAATACCACCAAAAGAAAGCTCTATTTGTGGGAACAAAATGATAAAAAATTAATTTGGGTACAGTGTCGCATGTCCGCGCAATTGTCATTCAAACTGTGAGAGCGCTGAAAGCTGAAAAATGGCCTGGGCAGATAGGGGGTGAAAGTGCCCAGTACTTGTTCCCTATTCACTGCACAGAGGAATGGAGTGTGTGAGGTCATAACAGAATTCCATTCCTCCCCCAATCGCCACTCACATGAAGCCACATTAACACCCACAGTAACCCTAGGACCCACCTACATAGTTACATAGTTAGTCAGGTTGAAAAAAGACCATTTAGTTCATCTAGTTCAACCAATAATTAAAAAAAAAAATCATACCATCACATATACACAATCCTTCACCCTCAGTTGATCCAGAAGAAGGCGAAAAACCCCAGCAAAGCATGATCCAATTTGGTACAGCAGGGAAAAAAAAATCCTTCCTGATCCCCCTCGTGGCAATTATATTTCCCCTGGATCAACTTTACCTAAAAATGTCAGTACCCAGTTATATTATGTACATTAAAGTGTTACTAAACCCAGTAATATGAAAATAGTTAATCTGCCCCCACAGTGCCCACAGCTTATAAATCTTTTTTTTACATTAAAATACTGCCACTATATACCTTTTTGGAGGATCTGTATACCACGGTTACATGATAACCTGCAGAGTTTCTCCAGTGCTGAGAGTTCAGGTAGGAGGAGATTTTCACTACAGCCTGTATACACGCCCCCATGTGTGATGTCAATATCATGTGACCTGGCTATCTCTGAGAACAAGTAAATAATCTCTCCAGCATAAAAGACACAGCTGAGCATGTGCAGGTTGGCTACCCTGCCTGTGTTAGCTGGTCTTCCCCAATTGGACAGTGCAGGAGGGAAGGATCTATGCATACAAGATAAAACAGCCTTTTTACACAATGCAGAGGATTAACCCCTTAAGTTCCAAAGTGAGTATAACAAGCATGCTATGCTGCATATACAGACTAATTTTACTGTTGTGGGTTTAGTAACACTTTAAGGCAGTGGTTCTCAACTCCTGTCCTCAGGACCCACCAACAGGCCAGATTTTAAGTATTACCTTGGGGAGATGCCGACTAGAATATTGCAATCACCGAGCAGCAAATAATATCACCTGTGATGTATTTCAGTTATCCTGCAAACCTGGCCTGTTAGTGGGTCCTGAGGACAGGAGTTGAGAACCACTGCTTTAAGGAAAGAATCCAGGCCTTTTTTAAAGCAACCTACTGAGCTGGCCAGAACCACCTCTGGAGACAGTCTTTTCCACATTTTCACAGCTCTTACAGTGAAGAAACCTTTCCGTATTTGGAGATTAAATCTTTTTTCCTCTAGCCGTAAAGAGTGCCCCCTGGTCCTCTGTGACGATCTTAAAGTGAATTACTTAACATGAAGTTCACAATAGGGACCACTTATGTATTTGTACATGTTGATCATATCTCCCCTCAATCGCCTCTTCTCAAGAGAGAATAAATTCAGTTCCTATAATCTTTCCTCCATGCCTCTTATCAGCTTGGTTGTCCTTCTCTCTGCACTTTCTCCAGTTCCCCAATATCCTTTTTGAGAACTGGGCTCAAAAGTGAACTGCATATTCCAGATGAGGTCTTACTAATGATTTGTACAGGGGCAAAATGACATCTCTCTCTCTCTCTGGAGTCCATGCCTCTCTTAATACAAGAAAAGACTTTGCTTGCTTTGGAAAGTTTGGAACTTAGCTTGTAAGTTGGAGACATCCTGTAAGGACGTTATTCCACTGCATAGCTTGGTGTCATCTGAAGAGACAGAAATGGTAGTTTTAATCCCAGACCCTATATAATTTATAACCAGCAGCGGCTGGTGTATAAGGGGTGCTTGGGCACCGCCTCCCCGCCGCTGACAAGTAAAAAAAAAAAAAGTCAGCCCGGCCCCCTACAGGAGGCGCCGGTATATTGACATTTCTTTTTTTTTCTCAGCTCCTTGCTGTCTGCTGTATACCCCATCTGGTGACTGTACACCCTATCTGGGACCCTGTATACCCTATCTGGGGCTCTGTATACCCTATCTGGGACCCTGTATACCCCTATCTGGTTACTGTATACCCTGTCCGGGACCCTGTATACCCCTATCTGGTGACTGTATACCCTATCTGGGACCCTGTATACCCCTATCTGGTCACTACCCTATCTGGGGCTCTGTATATCCTATCTGGGACCATATATACCTCTATCTGGTGGCTCTTTACCCTATCTGAGACCCTGTATACCCCTATATGGCGACTCTATACCCTGTCTGGGACCCTGTATACCCTATCTGGGGCTCTGTATACCCTATCTGGGACTCTGTATACCCTATCTTGGGCTCTGTATACCCTATCTGGCACCCTGTATACTCTATCTGGGGCTCTGTATACCCTTATCTGGTGACTGTATACTGGGACTCTGTATACTGCTATCTGGGGCTCTGTATACTGCTATATGGTGACTATATACTGCTATCTGGGGCTCTGTATACTGCTATATGGTGACTCTGTATACTGCTATATGGTGACTCTGTATACTGCTACCGGGGGCTGTGTATACTGCTATCTGGGGCTCTGTATACTGCTATATGGTGACTCTGTATACTGCTATATGGTGACTCTGTATACTGCTATCTGGGGCTGTGTATACTGCTATCTGGGGCTCTGTATACTGCTATATGGTGACTCTGTATACTGCTATATGGTGACTCTGTATACTGCTATCTGGGGCTCTGTAAGTGTATACTGCTATCTGGTGGCTCTGTATACCACTATCTGGTGATTCTGTATACCCCTATCTGGTGACTCTGTATACTCCTATCTGGTGATGCTGTATATCACTATCTGGTGATGCTGGGCTGTATACTCCTGACACAAGGGGTGGAAACTATAAGGGGTGGGGCTTATGAGAAGTGGGATGGGTCAAAAAGGAAGAATGGGGTCTGGCGCCCCCCCATCCTAAAATTTCACCAGCCGCCGCTGTTTATAAATATATTAACCACTTCAGCCTGGAAGGATTTACACCCTTCCTGATCAGAACACTTTGTGCGATTCGGCACTGCGTCCCTTTAACTGACAATTGTGCAGTCATGCAGTGTTGTACCCAAATACAATTAACGTCCTTTTCCCCCACAAATAGAGCTTTCTTTTGGTGGTATTTGATCACCTCTACGTCACTTCTGATCACCGCTATAAACAAAAAAGAGCGACAATTTTGAAAAATAAACAATATTTTTTACTTTTTGCTATAATACATATCCAAAAAAAATTATATAAAAAAACAAATGTATTCATCAGTTTAGGCCAAAATGTATTCTTCTACATATTTGTGGTAAAAAAAAATTGCAATCGGCATTTATTGATTGGTTTGCGCAAAAGTTGCCGCATTTACAAACTATGAGAATTGATTTATGGCTTTTTACAATTTTTTTTTTACTAGTAATGGCGGTGATCTGTGACTTTTATTGGGACTGCAATATTGCGGCAGACATTGAGACCATTGACATTTATACAGCGATCAGATCTAAAAATAACCACTGATTACTGTATAAATGTCACTGGCAGGGAAGGGGTTAACCTGTAGGGGGCGATCAAGGGGTTAACTGTGTTCCCTCACTGTGTTCTAACTGTATGGGGACTGGGCTGGCAGAGGCATGACAGATCTAACTGATCCCGATCACAAGGATCAGTAGATCACTGTCATGCCGCCTGACAGAACGGGGAGCCGCCGTGTTTACATCAGCTGTTCCCCGTTCTTCCTGTGTAGTACGTGGGTCACCGGTGGACATCAAGTCCCCCCGACCCGTGGCCACAATAAGGGGGGTGCGGTGGGGACACGGGAGCGTGCCAGCGGGGCGTGCACCCGCCCGCTACTATATTTATAAACTAAGGTGACCAGATTTTTCAAATGAAATCCGGGGACATTTTTTTTTTTACTTGTAATGGTGGCAATCAGTGACTTATAGTGGGACTGCGAAATTGCAGCGGACAAATCGGACACTAAGCGACACTTTTGATACTTTGTGGGAACCAGTGTCACTAATACAGTGATCAGTGCTAAAAATATGCACTGTCACTGTACTAGTGACACTGGCTAAGAAGGGGTTAACATTCAGGGCAATTAAAGGGTTAAATGTGTGCCTAACAAGTGTTTTTTCACTGTCAGGGAAGTGCTTTTACTAAGGGAAGGCATAGATCCCTGCACGTGCTTTGCAGGAACACAGGATCAATGTCTTCCATACTGACAGAATGGCGATCTGTCTTGTTTACAAAGGCAGACCGCCGTTCTGCCTGCATACAGAAAGATCGGTGGGTACTGGCGGACATCGAGTCCGCCAGATCCACTGATCGGCTGCAATACCCAGAAATGCAGGATCATGTATATATACACATGATCCTGCGCAGCACAAAAGGGGCACAGAAAATGAAAAAATACACCCCCCTAAGCTAGCAGGAGCGGCAGAGTGTGGGGGGTGTAATTCAGATTTATTTTTTTTTAAATTCTGCAGTGACTGTCTTTGAAATTGCCCGGGCCCCTGTTCATATCCAATCCAGGAACAAAATCGGGGACAGACTTGGTCCGGGGACAGTGTCCTCAGTCCTGGGACTGTCCCCTGAAACCGGGGATGTCTGGTCACACTATTATAAACGGCGATTCGCACTACGCTTCCACAGTGTAGCAGTTAATGTATGCGAGCCAGTCGTTAGTAGGTTTAAAAAGTAAGGGTCCCAACACTGAACCTTGGGGTATGCCACTGATAACCTTAGACTACATCAACTCCCACAGCTGGTACAAGTGACTCCCATAGCCCTGAAACTACAGAGTCTCAAAGGATCATGGGACATGTAGTAAGACTGGTAAAGAAAGGAAACAGGAAGTCAGAGAACTTTAAAATTCAGCCAGGAAGAGGAATGACATCACAGACACAGATACCTGCTTTAGGCAGTTAAAGGAGGTAAGTTATACATAAACTGACAGTGTAGATGTGATCAATTCACATACACAATGCATCTGTTGTTTTAGGGAAGAAAATCTGGAGATTTTTTAGACTGATATTCAGAACTTGCCTTCTGTAGCTCTATCCTGGTTTAGCTGAATCAATGGGGTTGATTTACTAAAGCTGGGGAGTGCAAAAAAAGGTGCAGATTTGCATGTTAGCCAGCTTCTAACCTCAGCTTGTTCAATCAAGCTTTGACAATAAAACCTTGAAGCAGATAGCTTTAGTAAATCAACCCCAATGTCTTTTAAAGGACCCCTGCCTAAATTACTGTATCTCTATCAACATTCCTTTTTTTTCTCTGCCTAAAGTAGTTCAAAAACTGCAAAATCTAGCTAACAAATTTGTTTGGTATAAGGCTTCATGCATACTAGAAAGCTAAAAAACAGCTTTAGGTCCAGTTCACACTGCTGCGTGCGGCCAGACCGGATGTGATTCAATCCGCACTGCAGTGTGAATCAAATGCAAACTCTGTGTGATGCAAATTCAGCCATAGAGATAGTATGGTTGAATTTGCATCGCAATCGGAGCAAACTCTCACAGGACCCTTTTTTCCGCAGCAGCAGAATTGGATCGCATGGGTATTCACATTATGAGATCCGATTCCTGTGCAAGTTTTCAGTTCGCACTGCAATATGCAAACTGATTTGGTGGGCCCTTAGAAACGCTGGAGAAAAAACTCTAATGTTTTAGCATTTTTTGCCGGTGTTTAGCAGTGTTTAGCCTAGTGTATAAGCTATGTTTAGTAGCTGCAGCGTTATGGAGCGGGTTCGATGGCATCCTTAACAACCAGTGAAGCTGGCTTCCGCGTCCTTAACAATGAATGAGTCATCAGCTGTCAGCGGGGTTCTCCTCTGAGAGCTGAATGTAAGAAAAAACATTGTCTGAAATAAAAAAATAAGAAAAAAACTGCGTGGGGATACCCCCCAATCCATACTAAGTCCTTTTGGGTCTGGTATGGATTTTAACCACTTCACCCCCAGAAGGTTTTCCCACTGTAGGACCGGAGCACTTTTTTCAATTTGGCACTGCGCTGTTTTAACTGGTAATTACTCGGTTATGCAATGCTGTACCGAAACGAAACTTGCATCCTTATTTTCGCACAAATAGAGCTTTCTTTTGGTGGTATTTGTTCACCTCTGCCCTTTTTATTTTTTGCGATATAAATGAAAAAATAACGTAAATTTTGAAAAAAATTGTATTTTCTACCTGTTGTTATAAAAATACAATAAACTAAATTTTAGTCATACATTTTTTCCAAAATGCATTCAGCCACATGTCTCTGGTAAAAAAAAAGTAAATTAGCGTATATTTATTGGTTTGCACAAAAGTTATAGCGTCTACAAACTAGGGTACATTTTCTGGAATGTAAGCAGCTTTTATTTTATGACTGCCTATCTTATTTCCTGAGGTGCTATAATGGAAGGGCAGTAAACCCCCCCCCCCCCCCCCCCAAATGACACAATTTTGCAAAGTAGACACCCCAAGGAATTAGCTGTGAGGCATGTTGAGCCCATTGAATATTTTATTTTTTTGTCACAAGTGATTGAATAATGACAAAAAATAAAATTGCACAGAGTTGTCACTGAAATTATATATTGCTTACACCTGCCATGGGTATGTGTGAAATTACACCCCAAAATACATTCTGCTGCTTCTCCTGAGTACGGGGATACCCCATGTGTGAGACTTTTTGGGAGCCTATCCGCATACGGGACCCCGAAAATCAGTCTGTGCCTTCAGAATTTCTAAGGGCAAAAATGTATGTCTTCATCCCACACTACCTATCACAGTTGCAGAGGCCTTGAAATGCCTAGATAGCAAAAAATAAACCAAATGACCCCATTTTGGATAGTAGACACCCCAAGCTATTTGCTGACAGGCATGTTGAGTCCATGGAATATTTTATATTTTGCCACAAGTTTTGGGGAAATTACATTTTTTTTTAAACAAAGTTGTCACTAAATGATATGTTGTTCGAACATGCCATGGGTATATGTGAAATTACACCCCAAAATACATTCTGCTGCTTCTTCTGAATACGGGGATACCACATATGTGAGACTTTTTTTGGCAGTCTAGCCGTGTACGGGACCCCGAAAGCCAATCACCGCCTTCATGCTTTCTAAGGGCATAAAATGGTGATTTTACTCCTCATTCCCTATCACAGTTTCGGAGGCCATGGAATGCCCAGATAGCACCCCTCCCCCCCCCAAATTACCCCATTTTGGAAAGTAGACCCTCCAAGCTATGTGCTGAGAGGCACGTTGAGTATTTTGCAAAGTTTTGAAATATGAAAAAAAGAAAAAAAAAAATGTTTCTGTTTATTTCCTCATCTTCCAAAACAAATTAGAGCTGCAAAATATGTACCATGCCTCTTAGCAAATACCTTGGGGTGTCTACTTTCCAAAATGGGGTCATTTCAGGGGGGGCCTTGACATTTCAGGGCCTCCAAAACCGTGATAGATACTGAGGAGTAAAATTACCATTTTATGCTCTTAGAAAGCCTGAAGGTGGTGATTGGTTTGTGTGGTTCTGTACATGGATAGGCTCCCAAAAAGTCTCACACATGGGGTATCCCCATACTCAGGAGAAGCAGAAGAATATATTTTGGGGTGTAATTTCACATATACACAAGCGTGTGAGCAATATATCATTTGGTGACAACTTTGTGAAAAAAAAAAGTAATTTCCCCGAAACTTGTGGCAAAATATAAAATATTCCATGGACTCAATATGCCTCTGAGCAAATAGTACGGGACCCCGTACTGGGGACTGGGGTGTCTACTCAGGAGAAGCAGCAGAATGTATTTTGGGGTGTAATTCCACATGTACCCATGGCATGTGTGAGCAATATATAATTTCAGTGGCAACTTTGTGTAATTTTTTTTTTCTTTTCATGTCATTTTTCAATCACTTACGACAAAAAATAAAATATTCCAGGGAATCAACATGCCTCTCAGCAAATACCTTGGGGTGTCTACTTTCCAAAAGGGGGTCATTTGGGGGGGTTGAACTGTCCTGGCATTTTATTCCCAACATTAGAAGCCTATGCCACATATCATCCACCAAGTCTTTTCTGATATTTTTTGTTCACATGAAAAAAATATATTTTTTTTGCTAGAAAATTACTTTGAACCCCAAACATTATATATATATATATATATATATATATATATATATATATATATATATATATATATTTAGGGCAGAGACCCTACAGATTAAAATGGTGGGTGTTGCAATATTTTTTTCACAAAGTATTTGCACAGCGATTTCTCAAACACAATTTTTGTGGAAAAAAATACTTTTTTGAATTTTAATGCACAAAAACACACTATATTGTCCAAATATTTGGTGAAATATAAAAGATGATCTCATGCTGACTACATAGACATCAAACATGACATGCTTTAAAAATAACGCATACCCGCGCAGCAACGACAAACTATATACATCTTTAAGAGCCTTTAAAGGTTGCCACTTTAGATCTGCAAAGGTGGTCTACTGCTAGAATTACTGCCCTTGATCTGACGTTCGCGGTGATACCTCACATGCATTATACATTTGCTGTTTACATACGACATGAGACTGACGCTTGTGTTCACCTTTGTGTGCCTGCACGGGGGGACAGGGGTGCATTTTATTTTTTTTAATTATTCATTTTGCTTTTTATTCTATGCTTCCCCAATTTCCCAATGGCGCGGTTTATATCCAGGGAAACGGAAGTCATGAAATGCTCGTAGCCTCCGGTATCTTAGGCCATAGAGAGGATTGGAGCCATTCTAATCTTCAATCAGCTCTATGGTCAGCTGTCGGAACCACCGGCTGCATTCTCGGGTTCCCCGATGGGTCAGGAGAGCTCAAGAAAACCATGTGAGATGGCCTGAGGGGGAGGGGGGCTTTCCCTCCCACTGCTTGTAAAAGTAGTCTAGCAGCTAATCAGCCACTAGGATTGCTTTTACATGAACTGCCGACTGAAAAGAATGATACTTATATGATACCTATACCTGCAGGCATCATTCCAGTATAACCACTCTAAGACCAGCAACATACTAATGTGTCGCTGGTCCTTGTTGGGCATATGTTGCAATGTTCTTTTTTTTTTTTTAATGCAGCCTGTGGGTTAAATGGGGAAAAAAAGAATCAATCGGTGGGTATGCCCACCATTGGAGAAACCTCCCTTCATCCACCCACTTCTAATGGTGGGCATAGCCATTTTTAAAAATATGAAGTAGAAAGGACCCCCCAATGGGACTTCATAGGGCACCAACTCTACACGTTTTGAAAGTTCTTCTTCAGGGGTAACCACTTACCCCCCAAGAAGAACTTTCAAAACGCGTTGGGATTTGTCTGCCACCTAGTGGCGATGCAAGTGGTCTAATTGTATATGTATTTCAATTGTTTGTCACCAGTATTATTTCTTTCACTGATTCAAATGTTTTGTATGTTACCCCTTTTATGTCAGTTTTTGTTCTATTGTATGCTTATTGTGTACCCCTTGATGGGTGACCTTCCATCAAGGTCATGTCTTTTTTAAAAATGTATAAATAAACTTTTTCTATTTTACTTTAATATTTTGCTCTTTGAAGGGTTGGGGCCCTATAAAGTCCCATTGGGTGGTCCTTTCTACTTCATATACCTTATTAGGGATGTGGGTAACCCTTTGATATCTCAGACTCAGAATGCAGCACTAATTAAATCACCTTTTTAAAAATACATACCAGAGCATAGGGGCAATCCGCCCCAATTTCCACCCCTGCCCCTATGCTCCGGTGTATATATATGCTCTTTTTTTAACTGTGGTGGTGAAATCACCTCTAACAGCGCTGGAGTCGCTGCTATATATATGGTGGGAGCAAACACTGTTGCTTCCCCCTAAATAAATCAGCACTGCAGCTGGCGTACCTGAAAACCAAATAAAGATTAATAAAACACAGTAACATATAAAAAATAACATTCCTGCTAAGAAGAAAAAATAAACGTTACATGAAAACATTATAAAAACAGAGGCGCATGCGCGGAGTCGTCCAAGATGGCCGCGTGATTCCGGAGCTCCACACTACTCTGGCCTCTTAAAAACCACCACAGCCCACAGAGTTCCTCGATAACCACACAGAGCCCACATATCGACCTGGGAACACCCTGGAATCTCCCCCGATGCCAGGAGGTACGGCCCAAAGAGATCTATCCAGGCAACTGGACTCAGCAGTACCGAGGCAAGGCCTAGCTAAAATGGCGGCTACGAGCATGCCGGCCACGAATGAAGGGGTAGACACGGAGGACTCCATAGCGGATCCAGACAATGGAGCCTCCTCAATGATCACTCATTCACCGGCAACAGTGAGTACAGCACCGCAATATGCCCCATCACCAGCTTCAACAGAATCCCTAATAGGGCTCACGCTGGGAGGCCCGTTGCTCACTCCTTTGGGGGACAGAGCTCCATACCCAGACACCTGGGATCAAGACCTACAGGACTCCCCAAACACCCCTACAGACTACCCAGCCACGATGAAAGCCTTTTCAAAAATGCTGGCAAGGGGCCCTGCCCACACAGCAGCTCAAATAACAACCACCATTCAAGCGGACTTGCAGCAGTTTGGCCATAGGCTAGATACCATTGAGAAGAGAGCAGACATGGCAGCGGCAAAAATTTAATCGGAACACCAACAGAATTCAAGATCTACAAGAACAGTTAGACACTGCACTGACAAAAATTGATGGACTGGAGAACAGGGCGCGCAGGTATAACTTCAGGATCAGGGCCTTACCCGAATCCATCAAAGAAATCCACCCAGCGATTCATACGTTCTTAAAAGAACTGATACCTCTGATTGCAGACCACAAGCTGGAGCTTGACAGAGCACACAGTGCCCTGCAACCCATCCGCTCTGACGACCTCCCATGGGACATTATAGTCAAACCGCACTATTACCACACAAATTTAGCCCGCGGCTCCATCTGCGGCCTAGCGCGGCCGCCATCTTGGCACACCCAATCCTCTCCTCAGCAGCCTGACACTCTCTGGGAGCCTACCACTGATCCCTGCAAGACCACTGAGCTGATCATAAGCCCTTACTGAAGCACTCCTATTGGCAGCACAGTGAGTACACCTGTCGGGGACCCCAAAGATCCGGCCCACAGCGGCCATATTGCTACACCTTAGCTACATTAGAGTAATGGCTACCTAACCCTGACGATCCATGTGTGCATGGACTGAATTCTGCTTAGAAGGGGATCCAAAATCAATCTTCTACATTCAGAGCATGGGCAAAGACAAGGACAAACAGCCTAGACCCCGTTCGCGCTCCCCAAGGGGCTCAACGGGACAACTGAGTCAAACTATTCCCGAACTCTTCCGTACTCAGCCAAGACAGATGGAGGCCCCATCGCAGGTCTCTACTAGTGACACACACACCGCCAGTCAGACTGCTTCTAACATCCAACTCTCTCCGATAGAGATGCAAGGCGACCACCCTCTCTGCCTTAATGACTTGAAGGCAATTGCTGCGGACATTAAAAGTGCTATGACTGCAGCTATCGCTGACTTGCGACGGGACATACAGGGGATTGCCATAAGGACAGATGCAGTGGAAGAAGCAACTCGGCGCCATGACACCGCCATACAACATTTGCAACAGACTTCGGATGACCATTCTACCACGCTTAGAGATCTCCATAGGCATCTCGAGGACCTGGACAACAGGGGGCACCGTCACAACTTACGGGTGAGGGGAATCCCGGAAGTAATTGAACCTAACCAGATTGCACGTGCTACTATTGCGATCTTAAATGATATCCTGGGTAGACCCCCTGAAGCTCCTATAGAGTGCGAACGTCTCCATAGAGCTCTCCGACCTAGGGGGAGGGATACTGACCCCCAGAGATGTTGTATGCTGTTTGGTGAACTTTAAACTAAAAGAGGACATCCTGCAGAGAGCCAGAGACAGACGTGAGATCCTTTTTCATGGCATGGAAATAAAAATTTTCCAGGATCTCTCCCCCATAACGCTTCAAAATAGAAGGATCCTTCGTCCCCTGCTTGATGTGCTCCGCAACAAAGGGATACAATACCGCTGGAAGTTCCCCTTCTGCCTAACGGCTTCTGCCCAGGGCCGCACAGCTTACTTATGAGTTCACGAAGAGCTAAGATCCTTCTGTGAGACCCTTAATGTCCCCGTAGTAAACGTCCCAAACTGGTATGGCAACCAGCACAGGCGTCCCTTAAGCCGAGCGACTTCCATGGAGGCGATACCGGTGAGAGATGATTTTCACATCCGCAGACGGCGATCAACCTCCCTAAGACCTCAACGTTTACCCCTGAACCAAGGCGGTCCATCCAGCCCGACAGCTTCACCGGTTCACAGAAAATAGAGGCAAGAGGGCCCCGCATAACCTCACTACTCTATTCATTATAGATAGATGGGAAGCCTATGAAGAACCCTCTACCCTTCATTATCTTTCTTTCAGTTCGGTGACCCTGGTTTGCAACCCGTTATGCCATCTCCCTTTCGTCCGCTCCTCTTCCTCACCCGCGGATTAACCTTGAAATCCTGTCCTCCCCCCAATCGCAACCCCTTAGGAGATGGAATTACCCTCCAGGAGACTTCATGTTTGACACATAAGCTTGGATCTCCACGCTGCCTTTCCTGGACACAGTCCAACGATTAAAGGTGGATAGCCCCCCTTTCCGCCCCCCAACCTCAGGATACATGCACTGCAGAGTCGCGAGAGTCCCCCCCGTGGATCCCTCTTACACTAGGCTGTCCATCCTTTCTCACCTGAACTTTGATGTGCTGAAATTTGCCACGTAGAGGATACTCGGCTATGGAACAGTACCTGCCCTCCCCTACTTTGAGACCTATGGGGGCTTCTCCTCATATAAGAAACGTCTTTTGACCCGAACATGCCCTCCCTCGAGTTTCTTAGATAAACTGCCTCAATAACTTCATGAGTGTCTCTGATCTACTGAATGGGACCACATGTATGTTCTTAGGAATATATATGTGTCTATGAGCATGTCTATGCCTGGATACATATATTGGTGTGCTTTGTTAGAAATATTTTTTTTTTCTCTAATTACTGCTTCACTTTACCAGTCTGAGCCATAGGCCCTTTGTTCAGGAATTTTGCCTTAGAATACGTAGCGACTGAAGCTGGCAGACGGGCACATAGAGCTAAAACCTTAAAGCCAATGGATGCTGCCATCTGCCCTGTTGGCCAATACTGTGAGGATATTCCAGGTGCACCTGAATAAGAGGCAAGTATAATGGCCCATCTTGCCTTCACCTGATGTGCAGGCAGTTCTCCCTACCCTACCACCCATCCGCCTCTTCTGAGCCCCCTCACCAATTATACGAGATTATGGGCGGTGGGGTAGAAAGGAACAAGTGGTCCAGTTCAGGAAGGATAGACGGGAAGATGTTAGGACAGGACTAGGAAAAAGATGATAGTATACTACGAGATTAAGCATTAGAGGTGGGAGAGGGGGGTAGGTTGATCCGAGGGGTTGTGAGCAAGACGGAAGTTAGACATGATGAGATGGATACTCTCCCCTAAAAAAGACTATCCCAGGTTGAGCTGGAAGATAGCAATCCTTCTTAGTCGAGTGACAGGTTTTTCCCTGGACGGAGGGGGAAATTTCTGAATGAGAGCCATTCCTAGTTCCTCCTTCAGGAAGACACGAAGCAGTGCACATACAAGTAATGCTAGAGCTGACTCAGTCACATTGACCCTTTGCCTTCTGGGGGGAAACGGCTGTCACTCGCCGGCGGATCGAGTAGACATGGGGGAGTCTATTTTTTACTCCCCTCTGCCTATCTGATCCTGAGGAAACTCTGTCACTAGATTCCCAAGAGAAACTAAGGGACAGCTACACTTTCCAGTTTCTGAAGATTTCATGATCAGACCCCCCCAGTTAATTATGTGGAAGGGTGTCTCTAAACCATAGGTGGTTCCCATGTAATGTTTTTGTTACCTGTTGTGGCGCTTCGCCTTATTTTTTCTACCCTGCTGTTTTCATGTACACACATACTTTTCCTTCTAGGGGGAATCATTATTGGACCCAATGGAGGTCAAACTGGTTAAGTGGCCGTGACCACCTGGAGCTCACACCATCCACGAACGTCTTGCAATTTAAACGCCAGGAAGGTAAGGTGGTGCAAGCACTGATTACCCCCCAGCTACATAATTATCCAACACTTACTCTACCTGCCCCTTAGCAAATCCCCCAAAATTAATACAACATATTCCATGCACGCGTGGACATTCCGACGTTGGTTCTCCCGGACACCAGACCCTCGCCCCCGCAAGAGGGAGACTTTTGCCTCCCTCACCTATATCCAGGACTTGGATATCCCTCCAGGGTAGGGAAACAGATCTTTCCCTACCACCGGAGTTTCCCATACCTACCCCCCCCTGTAATCTGACCCCTACCAATCCCCTCCTTTTCTTGCCACCCCCCCCCCTCGCTCCTAGTTCTCCTCTTGCTCCTCTCCTTTCCCCCTGACCTCTCCTGATCACCGCGACGGCCCAGCTATAAACCGGAGGCACCGAAGGTAAAGACTCGTGCAACAAGCTAACTCCTCTGCCTGGGCAGTGGATTTACTATAAACTTCTACAAAATGGCCCAAGTCTCCGACACTGGCCCCAGAGCAAAAGATAAACTCAAAGTAGTCTCCCTCAATGTTAAAGGGCTGAATATACCAGAAAAGCGCAGCCAAGTGCTTTCTTTGATGTACAAGCTTAAGGCAGACATTGTGTTTCTGCAAGAAACTCACTTTAGATCGTCCGCTATACCCAGACTAACATCTAGACGTTTCCCCACATTTTACCACTCCACCAATGATCTTACCAAAACCAAGGGGGTTACCATCCTCTTGGCAAGCCACCTTCATTGGAAGCGTCTAGACTCAATGGTAGATAGAGAAGGCAGATATCTTTTTCTGAAGGGGACAATCCGGGGTAGGCCAGTGACATTAGCTAATGTATATAGTCCAAACACTGCGCAAGTTACCTTTTTTAGAACGATCGCGGAGCTGCTGATGGGTTTCAAGTCTGGCTCAACAATTCTGGGTGGAGACTTTAACCTTGCTCTACACCCTCTTATTGATACCTTGAACGGTTCTTCGACCTTGCCCTACAGGGCGCTGCGCCAGATTGGGATCCAACTCCAGCTCCTCGGTCTACATGATACCTGGAGAATGCAGCACCCTGCCGAGAAGGACTTCACCTTCTATTCAGCCCCACACAATAAATATAGCAAAATTGACTACCTGTTTATATCTCAAAATGATCTATCTTACCTGTGGAATACCTCCATTGAACCAATGGTGCTCTCTGATCATCATCCAATAACAATGACCCTAACTTTTCCCGAACGGATTTCCCTGAATAAGACCTGGCGTTTAGATTCCTCCCTCCTGACCTCAGAGTGTGACATGACTAAGAGCTGAGGGATTTCTTTCCATTGAATGACACGCCTGAGGTGACTCTGCTGACTCAGTGGGAGGCGCACAAGTGTGTCATTAGGGGTAAATGTATATCTCTAAAGACAGCCCTTAAGAAAGCCCATCAAGCGACGATTAACGACCTCGTAAATAAAGTCAGAACCCTGGAGCGTATGCACAAACAATCTCAGGCCCACAACACCTATCTGGAACTCACCCAGACTAGACAACTCTTATTGGAAGAACTCAATCAGAGAACCAGACGCAAACTTACCCTTGTCCAGAAACTTTATTATGAACAAGGAAACAAAAGTGGTAGGCTCTTAGCCAAAGCCCTTCATACCCAAAGATCTGATACCCGCGTGTACTCATTAAAAAATACACAGGGTCGATCTCTATCCACAAATGAGGAAATTGCAGGCTCATTTGAACACTTCTATAAGGGGCTCTATAAACTCCCTTCTCCGAACGCTACTACTGGGGCAAATCAAACACGCGCTGACCTAATCCAAAACTTCCTCCCAAACCTACGGCCCAAGCCCTATCCCTACCCCGGATAGGGAACTACTAGATGAGCCCATCTCAGCTGAAGAATTCCAAATGGCAGTCAGACAACTTAAAACCGGGAAAAGTCCGGGACCAGACAGCTTCACGGCAGTTTACCTCAAAACATGTACCGATACTCTCACGTCCCCATTGCTGAAAGCATTCAACAGCTTACACCCCCAGGCACCCCGGATACATGAGCTACTAGAAGCCCATATAGCTGTGGTCCCTAAAGAGGGAAAAGGCACAACGACAGTGACGAACTACAGGCCGATATCCCTCCTGAATGTGGATATAAAAATGTTCGCTAAAATACTGGCTAATCGTCTCCTACCCCTACGGGAAGCAAGAGACAATACTACCAAAGCTATCAATATTCACCACTGGTTAACGGAGACACGACAGAAGGGTTTCATGCTTTCCTTAGACGCGGAGAAGGCATTCGACAGGTTGGCATGGGACTACCTGGAAGCGGTCCTTGTACACCTAGGCATTGGTTCATGGACACTCCAATTTATTATGTCCCTTTACACAGTGCCATCTGCTAGAATAAAAGTTAATGGCTGCCTGTCGAGTGCCTTCCCCATCCGCAATGGAACCAGAAAGGGGTGCCCCCTTTCCCCGATCTTGTTTGTGCTTACACTAGAGCCGTTTCTGCGTCGCATCAGAGCCAACCCTGACATCCAAGGTATAACAATAAAGAGCCGTACGTTTAAACTGGCGGCGTTTGCGGATGACATTCTTCTTTTCCTTCAAAACCCACTAATCACAATTCCGAACCTTTTGAAGGAATTTGATCTCTTCCACCAATTATCCAACCTTAAAATAAATTACAATAAATCGCACGCATTAAACATTATGCTGTCAGACGAGGAAGTTCGTCATTGTGGCACAAATTTTCCCTTTAAATGGCAACCCCACGCGATTACGTACTTGGGAACTCAATTAACGACCCATCTCTCAGATCTATTCCAGGAAAACCACTTGCGCGTACTCTAATCCATCACGGCTGACCTCCAGAAATGGGGCAAAACAAGATTTTCTTGGTTTGGGCGGGCGGCCATCCTTAAGATGAATGTCCTTCCAAGACTGCTCTACGTTTTGCAGGCCCTCCCAATTAAAATACCGGAAAGCTTTTTCGCTAACTACAGACGGCTATGTCTAGGCTTCCTTTGGGAACAGAAACGCCCAAGGGTGAGTTACAACCAATTGATTAGGCCAAAAGAAAAAGGTGGAATAAGTCTCCCAGATCTTAAACACTACTACATAGCCACCCATCTGACAAGAGTGGTGGACTGGGGAGTCCATGCTGATCGCAAGGACTGGGTCGGTCTTGAATCCTCCTTTGCTCACATACCTGTGAAACTAACACCATGGATTTCTCCAGCCCATCTCCCGCAGGCTATCAAGGGACACCCTCTGGCAGGCCCTACATTACATTGCTTCAGAGAAGCCTGTGTGCGGTACGGCATCTCGACTATGCCAGGGCCGCTTACACCGATCCGATATAATCCTGCCTTTCCCCCGGGTCTTCATGGGCAATTTCTGATGGATATATGGCCGCACCCTGATATGTATGCGTTTCAGTTTTTTGACGGAGAAAAAATCCTTGATCGTGCTCAACTGCTGACCAGGGAGGAACAAAGTCCCTTTCCTCTCTGGGCATACCTGCAAATTCGCCACTTTTTAAAAGGTCTCGCAGGGAACAATCCCATGTCAAGGCCACTCACTGGTTTTGAAACACCTTGCCTGCAAAATTCCCCCCAGCGACACTCGATATCTACATTACACTCGATGTTGTTTGCCAGCACCCCCCAATTTAGGGAAAGCATGCAGATCTTGGGAGAGGGACCTACAGTTGGTTGTCTGAGAATCCCAATGGGAACGCATCTATACCTTAGCCCACAGGGGCTCGTTAAATGTAACAGTCCAGGAAAACAATTACAAGACTCTAACCAGATGGTATTATACACCTGCTCTGCTACACAAATTCAACCCCTCCATCCCAGACACATGCTGGAGATGTCTGGCTGAAGAGGGAACGCTATTACATATTTGGTGGTCATGCCCCAAAATCCGTCCCTTCTGGGCGAAGGTTAAGGAGATCACCAAGCAGGTTACTACCGTACGGTTGGAACTTTCCCCAGCTCATTTATTACTGCACCATGTCCCGATCCCTATACGTTTGTAATGTAGATCTCTCACAATGCATATGGTCAATTCTGCTAAATTATGCATTCCAAAACATTGGAAATCCCAACGCGCTCCGACAGTTTCAGAATGGTTCCACCGTATTAATAAAACAGCTGAGATGGAGGAATTGATCCACATAAATAAGGACACACCGGCCAAATACAATCGCACATGGGCTTGCTGGACACATTTTGTAACCACAGATATAAAGAACTCATATCCCCTAGTGCTTTGTGCACGCCATCCTGACTCTAACACCATTTAGCCATTCAGGCATGAACAAGTCTCCCCCCTTCCTTGCTTCTTGCCGGGCCCATGGAGGGAGAGAACCCCAACCCTAAACAGGGGCAGAAGTTGGGGACTCACTCTCCCTTGACTAAAAGAGGAGATTTGCTATGAAATACTGGGTGCAGTGTGTTCTCTTTTCCTTTTTAGCGACCTGTTGATTAAGCCTCTCGGTCCTCCCTGGGCAGTCGTGGTGACGGGAGAGGCGGCTAATACCCATCCCTATTCCCAAGTATTTTTTTTTTTATTCTTTTCCCCGTCCCTCCCCCCTTATATCCCCCCTCATAGCCTGACTTCACCCCGTCACTTCCCCCATCCCCATCTTCTTGCCTTCCCATACCCCACCCTGACCAGTTTAATGAATTTCACCTATCTACCTATGCGCCGGGCTGCCGAACACGGGACCAGTATAATGCTTCTTACTCATGTAATGGGGAGAATGGTTATAGAGACCACATGCAATTCCAAACCTTACACTAACATACTTCAATTGGACTCCAAGTAGTAGAAGGAACCTTAATAACTCTACGGCACTTGAATCACAGTTCAATCTACACCCTTACCTGATGTTCTACGGATGTGAGCCCAGGTGACCGCGAACCATCTAGATTTGGAGGTACTTGTTTAGTTGTTGATGTACTTTTTATCTACCTTCAGTTATACCTCTATGTGTTACTATGTCTATGATACAGATCATATGTGGCTTTATGTACTATGGCTCTCTCTGAGATACTATGCGGAGCTAGCCTACCTTTTATTGTCTCTATCTGCCCGATACATGTACACTTTTATTGGTGCAAACTCGTTATTCTGAATCACCTCTGTTACTTGCAATTTCTAATAAAATCTTTATTGGAAAAAAAAAAGTGGTAATGAGGGGACAATTACTCCAGCTAGCATCACGCCTTCAACGGGAACATACTGCTGAAATTCAAAAGCTTACAGAGCAATTTATAGTAGCTAGTAAACAACACAAAAGAAACCCCTCTACAGCGAACTTATCCCGCGTAGATGAGACCAGAGTAAAACTTAATTTAGCCCTTACCACCTCAGCAGAAAAACAACTTCGATGGTCAGGAGCAAGATTCTACTCACAGTGAGATAGGATGGGCTCCAAGTTGGCAACAAAACTCAGCCCCAAAACCCACAATTTGGCCTTCCCTAAAATCCGTACAAAAAAAGGAGACTTGACGCAAAACCCCCACAAGGTTTTACACACATTTCAGGACTATTACTCTAAACTAAATAAGGATAATTCCAAAGATTCCCCTCTTGACCCAAATTCCTTTTATGATGAAATCCCCTTGCCCACACTAAAGAGCGAACACAAAGACCTGTTAGACAAACCCTTCTCCTCGGAAGAGATCCTAGAGGCCATAAAATTAACCAAAGTCAATTCTGCACCAGGGCCGGATGGCTTCTCAGTAGGCTATTACAGAAAATTTGGTAATCTATTAGCCCCATATTTGGCTCGTTTTTTTAATTCCCTTAGGGATGGAGCTCGCCAGGATAGTGAACTGAATTCTGCCTATGTAACGGTAATTCCCAAACCAGGAAAAGACTCCAGCGACACAGGTAACTTCCGTCCGATATCCCTTATTAACAACGACCTAAAGATTATGACTAAAATCTTAGCACAGAGGCTTTCTAGCTTTATAGCAAAATATGTTCAAAAAGACCAGGTGGGCTTCATCCCCGGAAGACATGGGCCAGATCAGATCAGAAGAGCAATAGATATTACGTCACTACTCCATTCCCAATGGGACGGGGCCCCAGACAGGAAGATCTTCTCCTCTCCCTAGACTTGCAAAAGGCTTTCAATACAATAACATGGCCATATCTCTTTACAACTTTAGGCAGGTGGGGTTTCGGAGGGAAATTCTTAAATATAATTTGCGCTTTATGTGATAAACCTTCAGCGCAGATCCGGGTGCTGGGGAAGTATTCGGCACCATTCCTCATAGAAAGAGGCACTAGACAGGGTTGCCCACTGTCCCCTATACTATTCGCCATAGCGATCGAAACACTGGCTATAGCCATCAGGAGGAATCCCGACATTAGAGGGGTCAATTGAGGCCCAGATGAACATAAGTGCACATTATTTGCGGACGACGTGTTGCTGTTCGTTATCTCCCCGCTAATCTCACTTCCCAACATAATGAAAACCCTTCAAAATTTTGGCAAGATGTCAGGTCTAAAAGTGAATGAATCTAAATCCATGATACTGAATGTCTCAATTCCTCCCAATTTAGCGGACCAATTGAAATTGAACTTTCAATTTGCCTGGACAACTAACAGCTTACCTTATTTGGGAATTCAATTAACAGGCAATATAGCAAACTTATACGCAGCTAACTATCCACCTATGTTCAAAAAGCTGGAAGAGGACATATGCGCTTGGTCAAGATGTGGTCTATCCTGGCTAGGGAGAGTTCATGCAGTAAAAATGACCTTAATGCCGCAACATTTATACTTGTTCAGGGCTCTCCCCATCCCTATTAAGAAAGCAGATATCTCTAGGATCCAGTCCAAGATTGCGCGCTTTGTCTGGGGGAAAGGAGGCCATCGATTCAATAAAGATACCCTGTTTCGCCTGAAAAAGCAGGGAGGCATAGGTCTCCCCAATGTATGGTGGTATTATAGAGCCACCCACCTCTCCCAAATATCAATCATCTATTCCAGAGGTCCTAAACCAGATTGGGTAGCCATGGAGAGACAGGCAGTCCCACACCATACTATTGACCACCTGATTTGCAGGTCACCTAGACAGAGACCCACAATCTTGGTACCCACCTTGTGCCATTCCCTAAAGCTCTGCGACTCCCTACATAATCACCAAGCCCTAATCTCTCCCCTTAAACCACTTAAACACCTATTTAATAATCCCGATTTCCCCCCAGGTCTGAACATATTAGCATTTCGCTGGTGGCTAAACAAGAGACTCTTTAGGATTGGGCAGTTCTTTACCCAAAATGGCCCGATTACACTAAGTTACTGTGTGAGCAAACTAGAAATGCCAGACACAGAAAAGTATAGACTATTTCAAATCAGACATTTCCTAAATTCAATATGGCCAAACAAGCCCTACCCACCCGCCATAACCCCATATGAAAGATGGTATTCTGACCTTAGGGATCAAA
The DNA here is from genome assembly GCA_018402905.1 of Glandirana rugosa. Lineage (NCBI taxonomy): Eukaryota > Metazoa > Chordata > Amphibia > Anura > Ranidae > Glandirana > Glandirana rugosa. The sequence goes on along the minus strand of BLSH010338363.1, from coordinate 421,549 downwards.
GGGGGGGCATCTCTATAATATATGCTGCCTTAGCAAACTAAAAAGACAACCCAAAATATGTAGAGGCATGGGAAACTGATCTGGATATGCAATTGAGCTCTGAACAATGGTATCTCTATTTTCAACGCTCCTACAAAAATATCCTGACTATTGCCTTGATTGAGGCGGGCCTGAAGGTATTTACCAGATGGTATTATGTCCCAGCCAGATTGGCCAAGATTTTTCCTACTGCTTCACCACTCTGTTTCAGGGGGTGCAACCATACGGGTTCAATGATCCACATTTGGTGGACATGCCCCCGTATACGAAATTACTGGAACAAACTTTCACGGTTATCAGGCCAGTCATTCGCAAGTGGCTCGGAGGGTGGGTTCCTGCACCAGCATAGGCCAGGTCAAAAATATTCAAGCCAGGGCACAGTCCTGGAGGACGAGGAAGAAGAGGAGGAGGAGGAGAAGGAATCGCAGCAGGGTGGCACCCAACGCAGCTCGTGGGCATCACTGGAGCGTGGCTGGGGGGATACAGAGGACACAGATGATATACCTCCCACAGAGGACAGCTTGTCTTTGCCTGTGGGCAGCCTGGCACACATGGCCGACTACATGCTGCAGTGCCTGCGCAATGACAGCCGAGTTGCCCACGTTGTAACTTCTTCTGATTACTGGGTGGCCACCCTGCTGGATCCCCGTTTACAAGGACAACGTGCCATCCTTAATTCCCTTACTGGAGCGTGAGAGGAAGATGCGCGACTACAAGCGCACACTGGTAGAGGCGCTGCTGAGGGCATTCCCAAATGACACTGGGGGCTCAGTGGAAGCACAAGGCGAAGGAGGAGGAGGAAAAGGCCACCAATGCAGCTGTGCCACCGCCAGCACCTCAGAAGGCAGGGTTAGCATGGCCGAAATGTGGCAAAGCTTTGTCAGCAGCCCGCCACAACAAACCACACCACCAGCCGATAGACAACATCTTAGCAGGAGGCAGCATTTCAGCAACATGGTGCAAGAGTATGTGTGCTCTTACACCTACACGTACTGACTGATGGGTCTGCCCCATTCAACTTCCTGGTCTCCAAATTGGCCACATGGCCTGAGCTTGCCCTTTATGCCTTGGAGGTGCTGGCCTGCCCTGCAGCCAGTGTATTGTCTGAACGTGTGTTTAGCACTGCAGGGGGCGTTATCACAGACAAGGGCAGCCGCCTGTCCACAGCCAACATCGACAAGCTAACCTTTATTAAAATGAACCAGGCATGGATCCCACAAGACTCTGTACCTTGTGCAGAATAAACCTTTAGACCGGACTCACACAGCCATTCGTATACTTGTTTTTTTGAATAGGCCTCAATATTTTGGGGGCTACCCCAATTATAAACAAACAAAAAAAAACAGTCTTGCTACCTCCTCCTCCTCCTCGACCACCACCACTTCCACCTACACTGCCACGGTCACGGCCTAGTCAACCTCTAGGCTCCTACTCCACATCCACCCCCCTTCCCATTTTTTTTTTATTTTGATTTTAATTTATCTTCCCTATCCCCATTTTTTTGTAGGGCACTTGCCCTACTCTTACCCCCATTTTACTTTCTTTTGCAGCCCTCTAGCACTTGCCAGGACTTTGTTACAGCCATTTTTGTGCCTAAAAGTTCGGGTCTCCATTGACATCAATGGGGTTCGGGGTCCGGGATAACGTTCGGGCAATGTTCGGTGCCGAACCCGGACTTTTTCCCAAAGTTCGTTCGGACCCGCAGAACCCAAACGTCCAGGTGTTCGCTCAACTCTTGCCTTTCCAAACAAAAGTGTAAAAACAGTTAAACACAAAAAAACAAAAATGATGATGCGATGGAATTCAATATGGCATCTCAGCCCTGTGGCCCTTTGTCACTACTCCAAGATGGCGGCCACACCGGATTTACCAGAATTTATCAACCGGATTTGAAATACAGCGTAGAAATTAACCATCCTCACTGAATACTGATTTTCAGTTGCACGGCGCCATTCACCACTAGAAACTCAGTCCAAAACCGGGATAGCCATGTGCTACTCAAACTTCAGCGTCTAAAACAACCAACGGTTTCATTAACAAATGAGTTGTACTATAAACAGACAGAACCAGAGCTGAATTACAGTGTAAAAAGCACTAAACCTCTTTACGATTACAATACTGTGTCTAAACTAAATTTGCCGCCAAAAATCAAAACTCTGCACATACACATGCTTTATGAAAAAGGCGCAATCCGTAAGCAAGTACAGCACAAAAAGACCTCTATACACTGTAATGTTAACTCGGTTTTACACTTAAAGCTGAATAGCCGTCTAACAACAGTTTATTGATTGTCTCTACCAAAAACTGAGTACAGCTGGGACTCCGCAAAACAACAGAACAACATTACAACCAAAATGATTCTACTGGAAATGGAATTCAGTACAATAACAAACTATTTTCACTTGAGACTGAAATATTGCACAAAAACAAAGTAATTAAAACCAGAAACTGAAATTCCTGCAGACAATTACTTAATTCTACAAAATGCTGAACTTCGGTCCAAAGGCAGAATAATTTCAGCCAGAACCAAAGTTCAGCAGAAACAAAATTGAAATTTTAACAATTTTACAACAAAATGGTGGTAACTTACGCCATTCCCACCAAAAGCAGCACAAACTGAAATCTCTCACCTTACAGACTGATTATACAATCTGAGACTCCAAACGACCGCTTAAACGAATTACCGCCAAAATTACAACACACACAATTACTAAGCACAACACTGATACCGATCACGCATTCAAAGCATATTCATAATCATACTCATAAAACACACACACCAATCACGCACTGAAAGCATACAGTTACTCATAACACACACTTTAGGTGTATTGATTAGGATCTATAGAGGACAAGTATAGGTTATCTTCCTAATCAATAGACCTAACTACAATGATAACATACAATTAAAATCCCCGCCATTATGCAAAAAAGAGGAAAAACAGGTTCTTTTAGCAAAGCAGAATTTACCTGACACAGCGGACAGAGAAAGCAACATCCTGGACTCAGGACAACAAAAGATTTCAAAAATTGAAATAAAATTGGTTTTACCAATAGCCGACTGTTTTGATGTCCTCTCCGGATCACTTCCTCCCTTCGGTCCGCTGTGAAGGAAATTTCTGTAGGCTCCAAAAATTCTCTGGCTCGCCATCTGTGGGGGCAATTATAATACCTTTTAGAGTATCAAAGGAATGGCGCTGTCCCTATGAGCAATAAATACACATAAAATTGACACTAATAAATATTATTCCCTCATGTGTAATAACAAATAGGAAAGTCCATAGAATAATTTGCTAATTTGTGTGTTCAACCATAAAACAGTCCCAATAAGTGAATATGAAATATGAGATGCACAAGATAAAAAAGAGTGAAAAAATAAAATATATAAAAAATAAAATATAAAAAATTAAAAAATTTACATAAAAAAATCTGAAGGTGACTTTTTAGTGCTTCATCTATGCAAATACAGCAAGGTGACTTCCACACATGCTCCCCCTCTCAGGTCCCCACTCACCACATCTCTGCATCCCCCCAGGGGTAACTCACATGAAGCAAATGGGGTCTTTAATCCTGTGCTCCACTCCTCTGTTTGAGCCTCCAAAACACCAATCCTCTGCACACACGATCCACATCTCTGACCCCCGCAGGGATAACTCACATGCAGCGAATAAGGTCTTTTAATCCTTTGCTCCACTCCTCTATGCAAGCCTCCAAACTCGCATTCTCTGCTCTCTCGTTCCTCTCCAAGTTGATGGCATAACAGGAGAACAAGGAGTCCAAATAGTGTATTACCGTAATAATTTTATTTAGTAAGATGCATGCAGGTAAGGAAGTTTTAAAAGTAATTAAAAAGGTCCTGGCTGGTGCACAAAAATGAGCACTGACGGCTCCTGCTTGAGGAAGGTAGGATTTCCTTTCGTCTCCGCTGTTTTGCGCTCCACTTGTCGGATCCACCAGTCACGGACGTGACGTGCGACGTACGCTGTGGCCCCGCTTTACGCGTTTCGTCATAAGACGTCGTCTGACCCAGTGGTCAGTAAGGGTAAGTGCTCTACAGATTGCGGAAGGAATTGCTACCTTGCCCATTACAATCTCAGTTTTTACCCAGTAAAACTCAACACATGCCTCAAGGTTTGAAAATGTTATGAAAGGTTACACATACTAAATCAAATGAGTACTGACTTTTAAGATAATTACACAACTTTATAAACGTACAAAGGCTGCAAAAATAATATGAAAAAATATAATATATATATATCTGTTGTTATTCCAAATTTTCTCTTTTTCGTCATACAATAACCAAAATATATATTACCCAAAAAATAATGATCACATGGGAATATATGCATAGAAGAAACTTGGAAAATGGACATGGTCTAAAGACCGTGGTTTTTAAGTATAGGTCAACACCATACATAATACATAATATTGTGTGCAAAGCCAGCTACTATCTTGCAAAAAAATTATCTAAAAAACTAAAATAACTTTTTAGCTGCCCTTTTGGTATGTTCATCTTCCACCGTGGGTGATGACAGCTGGAAATGGGGATATATCCGTTTCTGTCCGTGGCCTTAAAGTAGGTTTTAGTGTGTAGTCTATCTTCTACCTTAAATATATGTAAGTCCAGATAGCTGATTCCTTCTTGACTCCATTCTCCCGTGAACAAAATCCTGTATGTATTATTAATTTCTCCTATAAACGTCTGTAATGATTCTGCTGTTCCTTCCCATATCATGATCATGTCATCTATGTATGATGTGAGGTAAAGAATTAGGGATATTGAATAAGAAGGAGGCCAGATATCTGCTACCTGACTCTGTGAAAACTCCTGTGATATATTGTCTACCAAAGATACACAAAAGGCTAACCAAACCTCCTGGCAGACCCATCATCAGTGGAATCAATTCACTGTTTTCAAGACTAGGGGAGTATATAGATCAGTTTCTAAAACCTTTGGTGAAGGAAGGTAGGTCCTATCTTCGAGACAGTACCCAGTTAATTACAGAACTTGAAGAATTAGTAGGCATGGAAAATTGCATTCTGGTCACTGTGGATGTTAATTCCCTTTATACAAGCATAATACAAAAAGATGGCCTGAAAGGGATAAAAAGAGCGTTGCAGAAGAACTCTAAATTAAGACAAGAACAAATACAATATATCCTGGAGAGATTGAAATTAGCCATGGGAAGTAACTATTTTTGGTACAACCATCAGTATTATGTACAGGAAAAGGGCGTGGCTACGGGAGCTAGATATGCTCCTAGCGTTGCAAATTTGTTCATGGATCTGTGGGAGGAAAGATACATTTACAATAGGACCAGACCTGAACTGAAATTCTATCGGAGATACATAGATGACGTGATCATGATATGGGAAGGAACAGCAGAATCATTACAGATGTTTATAGGAGAAATGAATAATAATACATACGGGATTTCATTCACGGGAGAATGGAGTCAAGAAGGAATCAACTATCTGGACCTACATATATTTAAGGTAGAGGATAGACTACACACTAAAACCTACTTTAAGGCCACGGACAGAAACGGATATATCCCCATTTCCAGCTGTCATCACCTGCGGTGGAAGATGAACATACCAAAATGGCAGCTGATGAGGATACGCAGAAATTGCCACAGTATGGAAGATTTTGATTTACAGGCAGATGTTCTGATCAAAAGATTTGAAGGAAAAAGGGTACTCTATGCGAGAATTGTTGAAAACCAAGGAACAGGTCAAGAACATCACCAGGAGCTCATTATTGAAGAACACGGAAAAGAAGAAGAGGACATCCAATGAAGTATCTTTCATCACAGGCTACAATAGACAATACAAGATGATTGAAAACATTTTTAAAAGATATTGGCCCATTTTAAAAACAGATAGGGTATTGTCTAAAATACTACCAAAGAAACCCACGTTTGTATATAGAAAGGCCCCCAACCTCAGGGATCATTTGGTTCACAATCCTCCAGCAGAAATTAAACTAATGGCAGATATAAAAGGTTTTTATAGGTGCCAAAAATGTCTCCCTTGTAGGGAAAGCAAAAAACAACCCAGAAAAAAAGAAACGTTCAGATCCAGAACAACTAACAGGGAATACCAAATCAAGGAACTGATTACATGTAACAGTACGCATGTCACATATTTGATCAAATGTCCCTGTCAGCTTCAGTACGTGGGGAGAACCACAAGGCCCTTGTATAAGAGGATCCGAGAGCATATAAATAATATAAGGAAAGGGTTCCCCAAACATAATCTGTCACGACACTTTAGGGAGGTACATCATAGAGATCCTTCAGGTCTCATTTTTATGGTATAGATGGGATTAAAAATGAATGGAGAGGGAGCAATAAAAAGATAAGTGTCCCAGAACGAGACCCGCTGGATATACCGACTAGACACTTTGGCGCCTGCAGGGTTAAATATTGATATTGATTTGAATTGTTTTATATCAAATTATTAACTGGCTTTTATTAAATGTGATTTTGGGTTTATGGTCGATAATATATTTTATATACCAACTGAGATTTTTTATATCCAAAAAGTTCTTTTCGTGTTTTAGATAATTTTTTGCAAGATAGTAGCTGGCTTTGCACACAAAAATATGTATTATGTATGGTGTCGACCTTTACTTAAAAACCACGGTCTTTAGACCATGTCCATTTTTCAAGTTTCTTCTATGCATATATTCCAATGTGATCATTATTTTATGGGTAATATATATTTTGGTTATTGTATGACGAAGAAGAGAAAATTTGGAATAACAGATATATATATATATATATATATATATATATATATATATATATATATATATAATTTTTTTTTTCTTCTATTTTTTCAAAATATTTTTGCAGCCTTTGCACGTTTATAAAGTTGTGTAATTCTCTTAAAAGTCAGTACTCATTTGATTTAGTATGTGTAACCTTTCATAACATTTTTAAACCTTGAGGCATGTGTTGAGTTTTACTGGGTAAAAACTGAGATTGTAATGGGCAAGGTAGCAATTCCTTCCGCAATCTGTAGAATACTGACCACTGGGTGGCTCTGGTTTTACTTTTTTACTTTTTACCTTTTCTTCGTTGTTTCCGTTTTTAATATAATACATTGCAACTTAAATTTTTCCTTCTTGCTGCGCTCATAGAGTTACCATGTTTTAAACCCATATATATTATAAGTCCTCTTGTGTCCCCTTTTAACTACCTAATTTTGGAGCGAGTTAACAGTCAGGTGTATTGACTTTCAATTCACGTATATAAAGCAATGGGTGTACCAAGATGGCCGCCGCTTCGGACAGCGTCTTATGATGAAACGCGTAAGATGGGGCCACAGCGTACGTCGCACGTCAAGTCCGTGACTGGTGGATCCGATGAGTGGAGCGCAAAACAGTGGAGAAGGAAGGAAATCCTACCTTCCTCAAGCAGGAGCCGTCAGTGCTAATTTTTGTGCACCAGCCAGGACGTTTTTAATTCCTTTTAAAACTTCCTTACCTGCATGCATCTTACTAAATACAATTATTACGGTAATACACTATTTGGACTACTTGTTCTCCTTTTTATGCCATCAACTTGGAGAGGAATGGGAGAGCAGAGGATGGGAGTTTGGAGGCTTGCATTGAGGAGTGGAGCAAAGGATTCAAAGACCTTATTCGCCGCATGTGAGTTATCCCTGCGGGGGTCAGAGATATGGATTGTGTGAGCAGAGGATTGGTGTTTTGGAGGCTCAAACAGAGGAGTGGAGCACAGGATTAAAGACCCCACTTGCTTCATGCGAGTTACCCCTGGGGGAGTACGGAGATGTGGTGAGTGGGGACCTGAGAGGGGGAGCACGTGTGGAAGTCACCTTGCTGTATTTGCACAGATGAAGCACTGAAGTCACCTTCAGATTTTTTTATGTCAATTTTTTAATTTTTTATATTTTATTTCCATTTTTTATTATATTTTTTCACTTATTTTTTCACTGTTTTTTTACCGTGAGCATCTTATATTTCATATTCACTTATTGGGACTGTTTTATGGTTGAACACACAAATTATCAAATTATTCTATGGACTTTCCTATTTATTATTACACATGAGGGAATAATATTTATTGGTGTCAATTTTATGTGTATTTATTGCTCATAGGGACAGCACCATTCCTTTTGATACTCTAGTTTTTATTTTTCCCTTTTAGGAGGGAAGTTTAGGAAGGCAGCAGTCCTATATTAAATCATTATCTCTGATCCTCAGCTCGGAAATACAACATATAAATTATAATACCTTGTGTGCATTATATTTTGCCTGCGCTAATAAGCACACTTTTCAGCTCTTTTGCATAATGCATTTGAGTGCACTCGTGTTAAAGCAAGTAAGACAGACACCATAGCTGTTCTCACATTGCAAGCTCGAAAAACAGTCCTGCCTATCAATTCTTGCTGCTTTAATTTATATGATTCAGACAGGGATAACAAAAGGACTTGATGGCTTCACAATCAGCCAATCAGCCTCCAAGGCACAGTCACATGACATGAGCTCAATACAAAACAACAATCAATGACGCACTTGTTTATATTCAAACGGTACAATAGAAGAGGCGTGCATGCATGTGGAATGACTGGCCGGCCCAGATGAGTCACAGCCGTTGGGTGGGTGGAGATCACAGACTCCAGAGAACAATGAAAGCCATGTGAAACATGGCTTCCATTGAAACCAACGCCTGATCTCAAGCAAAACGCCATGCATGCAAAGCCCGAACTGCCATTACAACGAATCGCTATCAAACACAGCTCTATGAACTATATCTCATAGTGATTATACTACTGTTCCATTAAAGGGTAAATTATGCACAAAGAAATATAGCTGTAGATTTCTGTCACATTGATCAGATGCGACAGAAAGCTTACAGATCATTATCCTTACATAAAAGGCAATACTGATTCCATACCGCAAGTACATCGCCGCCAAGCAGATCAGTCTGTACATAATACAGGGCCCCCCCCCGATTGACGGTAATACACCCGCGCCACGGAATGTGCATCACACCTCAAAGATCCGGACCGGCGTTTGCTCCAGTGTTAACCGCTCAGAGCGCCTGCCGGCCGGGATGATCAGGCGGGTAGCGTGTGGTTACCAAATAATGGAAGGTTTCCATTGTAAGTGGCCTGTCCTCAATATCGGTTAAAGCCATATTCGCTATACACAGCGAATACCGGTAAACCAACTCTGGGAGACACTGTGACAATACATAATTAACATATCCTAAATTTCTACAACACTTATCCATTCCTATTCTATGTCATGTAAAGCACAAAAGTGTAGCTATAAAACTCTTACTAAGCGATATCATGCATATTGCACAATTAGTAGCATATAATAAAGAGTAGTAGTAGTATTTTTAATCTTAATATGGAGGTAATACAGTCGATCTTGATGTAATTCCCATTTTCCCTCTCCCCTATGTCCCTCCCTTTGCCTTCCTGACCCCTACCTCTTTATTCCTGTTTTTTCCTTTTCTCGCAACATTCTCTTCCTCCTTATGTCGATCTCCCTCTTTAAAGTGATTGTAAGGTTTTTTTTCCTATAAGTATAACAAACATGTTAAACTTACCTGCTCTTTTGCAGTGGATTTGCACAGAGCAACCCAGATCCTCCTCTTCTTGGGTCCCTTTTATGTGATACTGGCCCCTCCCTGCTGTTCAGCGCCCCCACAGCAAGCAGCTTGCTATGGGGGCACACAAGCTGAATCACAACTCCCAGTGTTCATTCAGATACCGAGCCCTGACCTGCTCCTGCCCGTTTTCTCTCCAGATTGTCTAGCTGACTTTGATGGACAGTAATGACTCTGATGGACAGCAACGGCAGCCAATGACCCCGCTGCTGTGTCTCAGCCAATCAGGAGGGAGAATCTCAGATGACTGAGACACTCGTTTACATCGCTGAACAGAGAGGGACCTCAGGTAAGTGTGAGGGGGGCTGCTGCACAGACAAGGCTGCATAGAATGCATTAAGATAAAAAACCTTCTGAGAAGAAAGTTCTCTTCTTTTAGCTATATGGAAAAGAATACAGGAAATTGTTTAGGCATTTAAATGCTATCCCTCACAATTTATGCTTTTTATATTTACTGCATAACATCTGATAACCAGACTATGCATATTTATGTAGCGCTGCCCCCTTGGGGTGGCTCAAAGAATCAATTCCCCCTTGGATCGCCTCAGTCAGAGGGTCCTCCACTACCCCCAACACTCTGGGTTCACCCGTATTGCAAGAATTTATAACCATTAACTCTATTTTAGTAAGGGAGACCACAACACAGGTAGAGTTAGAAAGAGTTGCAAAAGAAGTAATTAGTTAATGTTTATCAAAATTAGGACAAATGAAATATTACAATAAATCCTTATCTTGAACCTGTGACCCAGAAGATAAATTGGTACCACTCAATGGCAGTGGCTGCTGGTGAAATTTTTGGATGGGGGGGAGCCAGATCCCGCCCTTCCGTTTTGACCCCTCCCACTTCTTGTAAGCCCTGCCCCTTATATATTCCACCCATTGTGTCCGGACTCCTGTCAGTGGTGGCTAGTGCTCAAAATTTTTGGGTGCGCAATCAAATTGAAAAATTAAACTCTTAGTAATGCAGCACTGTAAATAGCCATTTATCAGGTGATTATTTATCATTACTGGTGGATAAAATATTGAAAATTGTAATGTTTAGGTCAGCTGTTCAAGAATGCAGTAAATGTACCATAAATCAGTGATCTTTTTTTTTTTAACCGTAAACCAAACTTTATTGTACAACAAACAACAAAAAAAAACAATTCTAAATCTGAATACAATGCACGCCACATTCACATTTGCACCAGTAGTATTATTTGAAAATAAATTTTGCTCTCCTTTCTTTCTGGCTTGCAAATTTTTCAATGACCTTCTGGTTGAAGTTAGTCATCTCAGTCACCACCCTCTTTTCCATCGACAGCATGGCCAATGCATTCAGTCTTTCCTGGGTCATGGTATTTCTCAGGAAAGTCTTAATCCTTTTCAAGGTTGAGAAACACCTCTCAGCTTCTGCTGTGGTCATGGGTGTGGTGATGAGCATCTTCAGCAGGGTGACAGTCTCTCCATAGACTTGACTGCTGAGGCGCAATAGGCCTAGGCATTAAACACTATAAACATACTGAACAAACCCCCCTTGCCCGATCCCATGTAAGAAACAACACTTATAACCAATTAGGTTGGAAAGGGCAAGGCCACAGCTTTAATTTAAATTCCAACACAAAACATGAAATTCCAACACAGAACATGTGAACACTTAAACCAGTGCCAGTCACAGTTTTACTGTGAGCACGCCTTAACCTTAACTAGTTGACTTCCAAAAGAGGCCTGTCCTTGCCATAAGTGCTGGATGACAGCCTAATTCCAGTTTTCACTCCAGGGCATAGCCCATTACAGCAACTTTTAATGCTGGCAAGGTCAAGAAACCACAGCAAGCTGTGACAGACCAAAGAAAAAAAAGTGGCGGGAGGGTGGGCAGCTCTTCAAGCCACGTTTTCTTTCCAAAAGGCCCAGAATTCCCTGGGGCAGTACTTTTCCTCAACTCAGGCCCAACCCATCCCCCATGACTTCAGCCAGTCTTGTCGGACCATTCACCAACTGCTTCCGCCCATCGCCTGGCCATGCCCCCATCAGTCAAGGCTCTCTTTCCCTAGGGGGTGTTCAAGAGGCCTTCATGCCTGCTGAGGCGCAATAGGCCTAGGCATTAAACACTGTAAACGTACTGAACAAACCCCCCTTGCCCCGACCCCATGTAAGAAACGACACTTACAACCAATTAGGTTGTAAAGGGCAAGGCCACAGCTTTTATTTAAATTCCAACACAGAACATGAAATTCCAACACAGAACATGTGAACAATTAAACCAGTGCTAGTCAGTTTTACTTTGAGCACGCTTTAACCTTAACTAGTTGACTTCCAAAAGGGGCCTGTCCTTACCATAAGTGCTGAACAGACAGCCTACTTCCATTTTCCACTCCAGGGCATAGCCCATTACAGCAACTTTTAATGCTGGCAAGGTCAAGAAACCACCCCTCACCCATCAGTCTTTAACTGGCGGGCGCCCCACCGCAGCCAGCACCTGCTCCACCATACTGAAGGCCAATGCTGAAAAATATCCAGGCAAATATTATTAAGGTGAACATCAGCAGGTCCCAACAGATCACCATTAGCACCCTCCAAATCCTTGTGCCGAGCAATGTACCCCCCCCTATCTGCCGAACAAAATTAGAAACCTGGACATGGACCTTCCGACGAAAACGTTTCAAGCATGGGCTCAGGGATATCCCGTGCCCAAAGCGCTTATAGACAAGACACAATTCCAGACCAAAGGAGAACCAGGTGAAAGCGTGAACGAGGAAATTAGTAGATGGAGAGCGGAAGACCTAAAGTGAGAGGCCAACAATACAGTTGTCAAGGTGCACAACAACCCTGACACACAATGCTCAGAAATTGATCACGTTCTCCTTTCAGACACCGGCCTGCCAATGCTCTGGATTTCGAATGAGCTTGCCGGTACGAAAGGCACCAAAACGCCCGAAGAATAACACTCGGAACAGTAGTTGCTAAAAGCCAGAAAACACTGGCAATGGATTCATGCCGGTCCATGAGGCCGGAAAAATCTTCACGGACCATCCCCTTCTGGAAAAAGGCACCTAAACCACAGGAGCCTGCATCCTGAAAAAACACAAAAAGAGCCACTGCCAATGGCCACTGCCAACCGGGCCTACAAACGGAAGTCATCTAATAAGTGTAGCAGTGCAAGCAGACCAGGCGACTGGCCAACCACCCATTCAAGGAAATCACTGAAGAGCTCAAAGTAATAACAAGAGAGCGCACAGGCATGGGAAGGCAAATGTCAAAAAGTAGCTTCCTTGAAAGTAACAGGCCAGCAGGTGGAAGCCTTCCAAGCGAAACGGCAGAATGCGACGCCATGGCCGCCTTAGCCAGTAGAGACGACTGCCCCACAGACCAATAGTGGGAAGTGCTTCATCGAAAGAGGCGTGTGGAACCCTGGATTGTTCTTTTCAATGCTGCCATTGGCCGAAAAGGCGGTAGGGTAAGGGGGAACTCACCCTCCTTTTTCGGTAATCGCACCCAGAGGAAAATTCCCAGGTTGTAAAAAGGGGGGGAAATTCAAACCCACCATATGCCCCAATTCCAGTTCCCTCTGGGGCTTCTCGTCCATGAAGTGTTGAGATTGACCAGCAGACTTAAGATGCCCCGACATTGTAGGCTAATCGGAAGGAGTAAAGGGGAATCCAAAATCCATGGTCAACCATCTCTCAAGACAAAAGCCTCCCCAGTAGAGGGGGTACTACTCTAGCTAGAGATGCATCCCGCAGATGTTTGCTGGCATCCTCCATCCTAGACAGGTCAAGCCCAGACTCGGGCTTAGGAGGTGGCTGTGTGCCCCTACTAAAGCATCAAATGACTTGAGGAGCACCTCCGCAAAGTGAACATTTGTGCTGAAATTGTCATGAGCTTTACCACTTGCAGTGGCTCTCATTAAACAGCCGTAAGGCACCTCTGAGGGCATAGCTAATGCTCCGGAGAGAGTGCTGGATGGATAATGACAGGACGATGGCCTGTGAGGACACATGAGCCACAACCACAGGCTGCCGTCTTGACCATCAGAACGAAACTCCTTATGCACTGCCATTTTTTTGTTTTTGCGAAATTGAGTGTCACAGTGAAACCAGCACTGACCCGTAAACTTTATAGGCACCGCAGATAAGATCCCTGTAGCAAAAGAGAGATGTGCCTAACTCCAGAAACTGTTGTTTAAGTGCAGAACCCCTGCAGCCAGTGGCCGCATGTCTGCGGAAGCTGCTTTCGTTTGTCAGTCCATAAAGTAACGTCGCTGCGCTGAGATTTGACCACTGTCTCCCCTTCCCATGACATCTAGCTCACAGAGGAACGGCGGTACCAGGTGATGCAGGAAGAAGGTGCACGGAGAGGTCTAGGGACAGGCCACCGGCACCGAAAAGCCCAGGTGGCAGCCAACAGCAGCTGTACAAAACCGAGAGCAACCAGACACTCCAAGAGAAGAAACCAGTGCAGGTGCCGCCACTCCAGCGGGAGCAGCACAGGAATCTCCCGCCCTGCCGGGAGCAGGAAAATGAGGATGAGCAGTCACCAGAGGCAGGGCTGCAGTGATTGGTGAAACAAGGAAATCTCCCACCCCGCCGGGCGCAGGGAGATAAGGATGTCCACATCCCTTACTTGGCCTCTGCGGGCAGATGTGAAAACCTTTCACAGGAAGGCACCTGAAATGGAACCCAAACTAGTCGCAAGTGAGACACACCCCAGCGAGACAAAATAGATTTGATCATTGCGAAGAAGCATTCTTCCGACAGGCCCAAAAATGGCTCCGCCATGGGACCTATCCCAAACCAAATTACTGTAATACTCACCAGGACGAACATCAGTAGAATCAGACGGTCCGGCCGTGGCAACAACGTCCATGGGAGGAGCTGGCAGAGGCACGGGACATCCAGCGTATGAAGTAACAGCAGGGTATGGTAATGCAGGAGAACGGCGCATGAAGAGACCCCGAGGTGGAGGTCCAGCCACCGGCACGGATGAGCCTAGGTGGCGGTAAGCGTCCGCTGCACTGGAACAACCGGAGTCTCTAGGAGGAGGACCCCTGGTGTGGCGAAGCCATCCGGGATAGCTGGATATGAGCGGAACAAGGAAAACCTCCCGCCCAGCCGGACGCAGGGAGATGATAAGGAGCAGTAGCCACTGCCACCTCAGCAGGGGTGGGAGCATGGAATGCTGGAATTCTCCCGCCCATATGGGTGCTGGGAGAAGCAGAGCTGGGGAAGGATGACCATCAACGAGATCCCGAGGGCCCGGTCACAGCAGCGTTGTCCCTGGGAGGGGCTGGCAGATGCCCACAACATCCAGCATCCACGAGAACCACCAGGAATGGAGACCAAGGAGGACTGTGCACTGAGAGATCCAAAGGCGGAGGTCTTGCCACCGGCACTGATGAGCCCAGATGACAGCGAGCGGCAGATGTTCCAGAGTAGCCAGTGTCCAAACAGAAAGATCTTGTGCAGGGGCAGCTAAACCAGCCGCGCTGGCAGCATATGGTGCTGTATGGCTGTCCCCCACCCAGCCGGGCACAGGGGGAGGAGGAGGAACTGTTGGCAGAGTCAGGCTGACAGGAGAGTGCCCAGAATGTGAATCTCCCACCAAGCCGGGCGCAGGAAGATGGGAAGGAATAGGCATCGAGTTCATGCTGACAGGTACATGCGGAGCATCTAATCTCCCACCCTACTGGGCTCTGGGAGACATGCAGCAGCTGTGGTGACGTTCAGGCTGACAGAGGCAGGAGGAAAATTAAATCACACGCCCAGTCGGGCGCTGGGAGATGCTGGAGAGTGCCAGGTGGGGACATGACAGCAGGTGGTGCTGTCTGGAGAGCTATGGGACGTGTGGGGCGGGGAGCCGAGCTTCAAGAGGCGCTCACACTTTGCTGGGACCTAGAGGACGCTCCCGCCCTGCCGGGCATTGGGAGTGCAGGGACCGCCACAGCAGAAGGAATCCCACGCACCATCCGTGATGCTGGGGAGGCAGACTGTGACCCAGCTCCTGCCCGGGAGGGTGCAGGGAGCAGCGGGGGGGGGGGCACCAGGCGGAAAAGTGAAAACTGCTGCTGGTGTATTCCTGTCAGGAAGCCGAGGGGACATAGGACTCCGGGAGCAGGCAGGTGCTGGCTTGTCTGGCCGCAGCATCAGAGCATGGAGGGACCTGCCAGGAGGTGCCCTGCCTGCAGCGGGAGGACGACTGGAGAACCACAGAGGAAACAGAGCCAGACCCTGAAGAGCCAGTGGCTCCAGCTACAAGGTGAGAGCTGCCATCATGATATCTGACCCGGGAAAGGCTAGGGCTCAGACGGGAAGGTGAGCAGGAATGCCTCCAGGCACCAGATGAAGGGGCAGCCGGGGAGGAAGACAGGTAAGGGGGAGGAGGGGAATGCTCTAGTCAGCCTGACCTCTGTCCAGCAGCTCCTGGGCCCCATCTTGGAGGAGATCAGCGTCCATGATGCAGGGAGTCCCAGGGTCTTCAGCTCTTCCAGCCATGTTTTCTTTCCAAAAGGCCCAGAATTCCCTGGGGCAGTACTTTTCCTCAGCTCAGGCCCAACCCATCCCCCATGACTTCAGCCAGTCTTGTCGGACCATTCACCAACTGCTTCCGCCCATCGCCGTGGGGGTAACCTGCAGCCCCCAGGCATCACCGAAACACCAAGCTAAACTAAAACACAGAAAGAGACGAACCATCCCTGTGAATCAAAAAGGAACCCCCCAACGGCTGGGCGAACACCTAAATAATCCTCAACTGCAGCTACGGGGCAAATAGAAGACCCTGGAACTCAGTACACATGTACATACTTACCCAGACCCAGGCGGTCCGTCTTTGACTGACGAAGAAAAAGGGCCACTGAGAGTCACTACATATCATGTCCCCCACCAGAAGGCCCCCCCCGGGGTCGACCGAGCAGGGCTCACCAGCTCACTTACCCGGAAGGCCCCATTAAAGGCCAATGCAAACGCTGCCCTAAACAAATAGGCTTCGTACCTAGATGAGCAGACCAAACTTACCTGCCGCAGCAAGCGTTCCAGCATGGAGAAAGTGACAGGATGCCTCCTGTCATGCTTTTTGGCCCCTTTTCTAAAACCTTTCAAAGCCTGTCTAACCATAAAAAGTTTAGTTAAATCCTGGCCCCCCCATCAACTGGAACCAAAAGGCTAAACCTGCCATCTTGCGATCCAATACCGAAGCTGACACACCCTTCTTATAATTCCAGTCAATATAATAAAGTAACGCAGTGACTAACCCATACCCCATTACCTCACCAATCTGTTCCAACAAACCCAACCATTCCTGCCAAACCTGTGTATATGCAGACCATGTCCTAGCGCTCAAGAAATTCAGGATCAATTCCACAGTTATGCCAATGGAATGTGCCACAGCTGTCGGGGACAAGAATGTCCGTGTTACTCTGCACCTGGTGCCAACTCCCAGAATCGGTCCCACTGAAACCAAGATAAAGCATCAACCACTTCATTAGTTGTTCCCGGAATATGCACAGCATAAATAAAGGCATTCAGTTGCAAGCAACGCAACAGCAGGTGCCACAATAAGCGGACCACCAGCGCCGAGGACGCTGACACATGATTAACCTGCACCACCCCCAAATTATCGCAATGAAGCCTGATCTTCCAATTACGGAACCACTCACCCCATATTTCCACAGCCACAATGACCGGAAACCATTCCAGCAGGACCAGATTCTTCAGGAAGCCCATCTCCCGCCATGCCTCTGGCCAGCGGGCTGCACTCCATTTACCCCCAAAATATGACCCATAGCCTGACGACCCGGCCTCGTCAGTAAAAAATTCCAAATCAAAATTGCTGAACGGCCCAGCCATCCACAGTGAACGGCCATTGAAGGAGTCCAGGAAAACGTGCCACACCCCAAGAACCTCCCTGTGTTCCGGAGTCAGAATAACAACATGAGTAGGAGAAGAGACCCCTGACGTAGCGGCCAACAAAAAGTGGCAGAAAACCCTCCCCATCGGCATAATTCTGTATGCAAAGTTCAACCTGCCCAAAAGAGATTGAAGCTGCCAAAGTTGAATCTTGCACTTTCCTATCACCGAGCGAATCTCCGACTGAAGGGCAACCAACTTGTCATCCGACAGCCCACATTCCATAGCCTGGGAATCAATGACTATCCCTAGAAATCTAAGCTCCGTCACCGGGCCGACAGTCTTGTCAGGGGCCAACGGTATCCCAAATCGCTCAGCAATAGGGTGAAGGGTGACCAGCAAGATACCGCATAACCATGAAGAAGGAGAGCCAATGCACAAAAAATCATCAAGATAGTGGATAATGGAATTGATACCCTACACGTCCCTCACTACCCATTCCACAAATGAACTGAAGGTCTCAAAAAAGAAATTGAACAGCCCATCGGCAAACAGCGATCAACAAAAAACGCGTCCTGCCAATGACATCCAAGGAGATAAAAACTCTGTGGATGGACCGGCAGCAGCCGAAAAGCCGACTCCACAACAGTTTTGGCCATCAAGGCACTGCAACCATAATGCTGAACCCAAAAAACCACGGCATCAAGAGGTATAGGTAACCGAACAGGCATTTGGGTCAATTGCGTCGTTTTCCACCTTTAGTAAATGGTGATGGATCAAGCTGAATTTGTGAGGTTATTTTTTGGGAACCAACCCCAATGGAGAAACCACTGAGTTCTCAAGTGGGGGTTGAGGGAAAGGGCCACACATGCGACCTAGAGCCACTTCTTTTTCCAATTTTTCAGAAACCACCAAAGGGTGAAGCAAGGCTGAGCTCAAATTTTTTAAAACGGGCGGAATGCGCGCAAGCGAACACGGAATACAAAAACCCTCAGTGAAACCCGACTCAAGTAGCCGAGCAGCCGCTTGATCCAGGTACCTATTTTGGAAGGTAAGCATCCTTTCCAATGTCACCGGAGTCGTCCATCTTACCTGAAATATCACCGGCACGTCCCTTCCCCTGTTTGAAGCAGCGAGACAACGGGTGACCGCCTCCACACCCCGAGCACCCGTGTTTGAAATGGCAACCGTTTCCAAAACCTGAACGCCCCTTCGTTATACTGCCAACAGTAACCCCGCCGCTTAGCGTCCGGCTGTCCGGGGGGTAGTCGAACTGCCGGCCGAGCTTGAAAAAAACGATGCGGAGGCCCGCGAGGTTTCTTATAAGCTTCATCCATAGGCTGATGTCCTTATAAACCCATCGTATGGAAGGGCGGACAGCCTTCTACTGACGAAACTGTTCATCATACCGAAGCCATGCCTGCCCTCCATACACCCGGTAAGTCTCACCAATGGCATCCAAGTAACAGAAAAGCAATTCTCGGGTTGCTTTTCACCTATCACACTCGCTAAAATGGCGAACGCCTGCATCCAATTAGCAAAAGTGTGAGGGATCAAGTGATAACGCCGCTTTTCCTCATCCTCCTTTTTGGACTCCTCTGGTCTGACCCGGTCCAGATTATATATTAGATTATAGGAGGGAAAAAAATTCCACGTACTCAACCTTCCATATCTTATCCCTCACCTCCGACTTGAGATGTGCCCCCAAAGGTCCCTCAAAGCAGACGTAGACCTCGCATTTTGGCTGCGTTAGGCAAACAGACGTGGTCGGACTTACCCGACTCAGCCGAATCAGTCTTGTCGGAAACTCCCTGGTCAGTGTGAGCCCCCGACATCCCCAAATCCCTGGCCCCCGAAACCCTAACAGCCCCAGGCCCAGCAGGCAGGGCCCCGAACCCCCCCCGCAACCGTAGCTCCTGGCTGCCAGTAGGAAACGCCGCCGCACCTACACCAAAGCATTTCACCAACGCCTTCAACCTCTCCAAAAAGTCGCGTACATCCGCCCTGGCGCCCGACACAGTGGACGGGCGTTCTGCTGTGTGGGGCATGGAGGAAGGGGCCACCGCCGGAGGGGGGGCACCTGTATCCCTGCTCCCACCTACCCCTCTGCCGAACAAATCACCAAGCATAGCCTGTAAAGAAGAAAGGTTAGTAATGCACTCACCAGGCTGCCCAGGAATGCCCAGCCGCTGGTCCCGCATCCACCGTTGCAGACTGATCGGGCACCTCACCGTCTTCAGAGCTGGACAGCTTGCCTTCTGACCTGGTGAACGCCGCATCCATCCAACTCACTACAGTAGGAGGGGCGCTCGTGGATGCACCGACCCTGGATCCAGAAGCCCCTGTCCTGGCCTCCCGGCCGTGCTGGTGGAGCCAGGCTGTGTCTTTTGGAGGCAGCCGCTGCTCGAAGCTGGTGTCACGAATCCCACACGCCCACGGCGACTAGCTAACCACGACGTGTGTGCTGTGACTGGGAGTATATGAGGGAATAAGGGGGAACTTATACTACCATAAGATTTAACTGTGCTTTCACAGCCCGCACTACCTTCGGCCACCACTAGAGGGAGACTTCACTCCAATCCAGCTGGCTGACCACACACAGGCAGATACGAATCTTACAAACAATCTGGTGCACTCTAAGGGTTGGAGAGCAGTCTAGCAATTAATACACACTTCTACTTCCGGTTCCGGCGCCCGCATGGAGAGGAGGTAGCGGTGAAGAGCTCCCGCCGGTTCCTCCATAAACCTGCTTGAAAAGCCCGCATACACCGAGGTACCCCCCTGCCTACACCCCCCTACACCCAGGGGAACACAAATCCCGGGACTTGGACCGCTTTGTAGAGTGGCAGACGGCCCGCACAGCTCCGCTCCCACTTCAGCCTGAGGGAGACAGCACACATGCTGCAGCCAACATGGCGGCCGCACAGCTGACACACACCGCTCCAGCGGCTTCACTGCAAGGCCCAGCGGACCCACTACAAAGCCCTCCACACCAGAGAACGCTCCCAGGACCCCCATCTGACCCCCCACTCGACCCTGCCTCTCCTGCAGGGATCGCCCAGGCAGTGATCACCCTTCTCACTCCTATGGTGACAGAGGCTATTGAAAAAGCAGTGCAGAAAGGGCTTGAACAGCTTCATAGGGAAATTCAGCAACATTCTGCCAGGCTGGAACACGCTGAGGAACGGATTAGCACAGTGGAGGATGACACCACCATCCTGTCCGCAACTATAGCCAGGCTCTCCACTCAGCAAAGGGACATACAAGAAAAGCTTGATGATCTAGAAAATAGGTCCAGAAGGAACAATTTGCGCATTATAGGGTTACCGGAATCCTACAACCAAACAGCGCTCTTCACCATTTGCACCACAACCATCCCCCAGCACCTGGGCCTCAAAACCCCCTGCATAGTCGAGAGGGCACACAGAATCGGACAGCCGTCAGACCAGCGTTCAAGACCCAGACCAGTCATCGCCCGGTTCCTGAACTACAATGACAAGCAAGCCATCCTACAGGCCTTCCGCAAAAACCGTTCCCTGAAAATTGATGAGAACCCCCTGATGATTTTTGCGGACTACTCCCAGGAGGTGATGCGCAAGCGCAAGGAATTCTCTTCCATCTGCTCACGACTATACGAACAGCGCATTAAATTCAGCCTAGCCTACCCCGCAATCCTGCACATACAAACGGACACTGGAGAGCGGGTGTCTTTCTCCACACCGTGCGATGCAGAAAACTACATGTCCAACACTCATCCTTCTGACATGGAACAGGAACTCCAGCAGGACCCCCCAACAGCCTCACCCTCTCCCAGAAAATCGGCCTTGGCCGCACGCAACCAATCCAGTCCTCAGAAACCCCCCTACAAGAGAGTTCGCTTTGGACAGTTGGAGGCTCAAAATACGCCACGCTGACTCCGCCACATCTATTCCCAGAGACTGGGCCTCCAAAGTAGCCCTTCCTGACTCGCCTCCCATTCCCCTGCCCACTACCTCAATCCTCTGTCTGGTAGCCATCTACGATACAGGAACTGCCCTCCTCACCGTCACCTTGTTACTTGGTTTGCTTATTATTGATTTATTGCTTACCTGATTTTCACCTCTCAGCATTCTAGGTGGTTTCGGTTCAAAGGTTAAAGTTGTTCTATCTGGGCCGCTAACGGCCTGCCCCTCACCTCTCTCCCTCGCTCTGCCTCACTACCACCCCTGTATCCCCTTCCTTCCCCCCCCTTCCTTTTCCTTCCTCTCCCATCCCTCCCTCCCTCTCCCCCCCGCCCACCCCCTCGCTACCTTTCTATCCCATCCTCTCTACCTCTGCCCTTTTCCCGCCCCCCTCGGTGTCGCCTTGCCGCCCCTAACAGTAGGAGGTCCTTATTGGCGGGTGCACTGTGGACAGGAACTCCATGGGGAAAAAAGGAAGTTCTAGAAAAGGTTTTTGGGGATTTACTCCCCCCCTACCTGTTACAGCTTTAAAATGTTCTGGTTTTATATGTCTGTTCTAATCATTTTGCCTATTATCGTTACATTTCCACAGAAGGCGGCAACATTCGAGTCAGATAAGGTCGGGACTAAGGGGGCCCCCCCCTCCAGCGTGATCTCTACTCTCCATTCTATACACCAGCCATGGCTCCCTCTGAGACCGGGAATCACTTAAAGGTAATATCGTGGAATGTCAGGGGGTTACGCTCCCCACACAAACGCATGCAGATACTACGCCACCTTAAACGCTTACATGCAGATATTGCCCTGCTACAGGAGACACATCTGGGCCCCAATGACGCACCCAGACTTTGCAAACTGTGGGTGGGATCCGTACACTGCTCTCCTGCCAAGGGTCGCAAGGCTGGAGTAGCCATTCTTATAAACAAAAACCTCCAACATAAACTCCACTCAATCGAAACCGACGATCAGGGCCGCAGAGTGATGGTCCATCTCTCAATAGCTGAGCGGGCCATCGCTATATCTAATGTGTACGCGGTTAACTCTCCAGGCCAGTCATTCTTTCAGGATCTCACCACCTGGGCTCTCCAAACCCCCGAAACCCTCCACCTCCTGGGAGGTGACCTAAATTCACTGATGGACGCGGTTGAGGACCGCTCACATCTAACCTCCAGAGCCCCCCTCACACTCACACTCTCTCCACTCGCCCAGACCATGCAATCTCTCCATCTCACTGACACTTGGCGACTTTCCCACCCCGCAGATAAGGACTTTACTTTTTACTCCTCCCCCCACAAATCCTGGTCTCGTATTGACTACTTTTTTGCCTCCCCAAGCCTCCTTCCTCTGATCTCATCATCCTCCATAGAGAATATGTTGATATCAGATCACTCCCCGATCACTGTACAAATCTCCGGACTTGTCGCCCCCCCTGGTCCCAAACTATGGCGATTTCCATCATTCCTGGCCAAAAACGAAGACCTTAAATCAACTCTGGGCGCTGCTTGGACGGAATACTGTGAGACTAACAAGGATCTAAGAGGACGCATAATTTCCTATGCGGCTCAGTACAAGAAAAGAGCCTCCCGCAACTACCAACAGGCCAGTGATTCCCTCCGAGCAGCACACAGAGACCTGACATTATCACGTAACCCTTTATCAGTGCAGGCATGGATCAAGGCCAAATGACACTTTGATCTCTGGTCCAGCCATCAGGAATCAATCCATCAAGCACATTCGGCCCTCTTTTTCCATAGGAACGGGAACAAAGCTGGGAAGTTATTAGCCAGACTTTGCTCGGGGAGACGCCCTCCCACGGTCATAGGAGCTCTAAAAGGTCCCGACGGATCGGTCACGAACTCCCCCTCATCAATGCTCTCCTCACCGACTTTTATACCTCTCTCTACACCAAAGACCCAATAGACCCAGAAGCCGCAACAGCTCTTCTGAACAAGGCCAACCTCCCTTCACTTACTAAGGAACAATTAGACTTCATCAACGCCCCCATAACAACTCAAGACATCTGCTCCACTATTAGCAAACTCGGACCGGGAAAGGCCCCAGGCCCAGACAGTCTCTCTTCCGAGTTCTATAAGCTATCAGCTGACTTCATTATTGAGACCCTAGAGCTGGTATACAGCTCCGTCTGGTCTGATGGCCCCTTTCCCCCCACGGGCTCCCAAGCCCACATTAAATTAATAGGCAAGAAGGGGAAAGACCCTCTATCACCTTCATCTTACAGGCCCATTTTCCTGATCAACGTAGATATCAAAATCCTTTCCAAAATTATAGCGAATCGCCTTGCACATATACTCCCCTCGATCATTAGCCCAGCCCAATCGGGATTTATACAAGGTCGCTCAGCTACTCTTAACATCCGCAAGGTCTTACTCGCCCTTGAGCATGCTAAGAGATACCCTGACCGGGATTTAGCCATCTTCTCATTAGATGCCGAAAAGGCTTTTGATAATATAAGCTTTACCTGGCTATTTATGGTTATGGAATCATTCGGCATTTCAGGCCCTATCTTAAAGTATGTTCACAAAATGTACGCATCCCCCTCGGCTCGCTTAATCACCCCTAATTTTATGTCCCCAGAGATCCCCCTTTCCAAGGGCACTCGCCAAGGCTGCCCCCTTTCTCCCCTTCTCTTTAATTTAGCCCTAGAGCCCCTGTCTAGAATCTTGAATTCCTCCGAAGGAATTAGTATATCTCTACCGTGGACGGCTTCTCCCTCTCCCCCTCCCTGCGGGTCAAGGGGTCAAGAACATGATAGAATAATTAGTGTCCTCCCATCAAGTCACTCATTTCGCTACTTCCAAGAGACGGTTATCTGTAAGGGTTTATCCACTATACAAAAAAAAAAGTTTTTAGCTCTACATACACAGGTTCTACGTCTCTGGGCCCCTAAATCCCTGTTCTAAAGTGAGAAAAGTTTCAATTAAGAGTCAGGACTCGTACTAGATTTTCAAAGCTTGTTAAGGACCCATATCCTCTATAGAGCCCCCCCTAGTCTCCTCTTTTCTTCCTATAGTAGCCGCTTTTCACGTCTAGACTCTCACCTCAACGGTTGGCTCTATGGTGATTAAGGAAGCCTCCTTAAGTTCTAAGATCTGTCCCCGAGATCCCGATTTAATTTCTCTTCCCCTCTTTCCCCCGTCGGAACCGCTCACGGGAACCTTTCCCCCTAGAGACCCCTGTATTTTAATCCCCACTAATTCGCTCGGCTCCCCCTACGCATGTAAAACACTTGTATGAAATTCTATCCCGGACTTTACGGCTTACTAAGGTATTGGTATTTATCGGTCCATTTCGAATATAATAGTTTTCGGAAAAGCCGTAGATTACTCTTCTACCGATTTAGGGCCAGTCCCATAGAGAATCGTACGAGTTC
>BLSH010338363.1:330290-345481 GCA_018402905.1 Glandirana rugosa | reverse complement strand
CTACTTCTTCTTATGGCCTACCAGAAAGTCTTAGCTTTCGACTAGGGACGTCTTTCCTTAATGGTATAACACCTCGCTATCATAAACCGTTAATTCACCCGGAATCTCCGAGATGTATTACGTTAAGTTCCCAATGGACGACCAAAGACCGGGAGGTTCTAGCAAGAAA
Source organism: Glandirana rugosa (assembly GCA_018402905.1). NCBI lineage: Eukaryota > Metazoa > Chordata > Amphibia > Anura > Ranidae > Glandirana > Glandirana rugosa. The sequence continues at coordinate 345,312 of BLSH010338363.1, read as the reverse complement.
ATTTAATCTAGTAGCCCGTCCAACATTAGTCTTTTGACACATACGGAAGATATCTTGGGTGTCAAACCATCGACCACAAGTTTGAGTGCCCAAGTTTACCTTCCCTTTCCACACATTTTTTGTCGAGGACGGACACTCCCTCACATAAACAGGGTATCCTATAGACAGTGTTTGTTTGAAGGTTTTAATTTGAACTGTACCTTGGTGTCCTTCACTAAGGCCAGTACTTTGCAAAATGTCCGCCACAGCCTTGGGCCGTGCCTATCCCTGGTGGTTAACCCCCTGCATTCTGCTACAGATCTTTTACTGTCACCCATTTATCTAATGAACCACATAATCCTATGGGACAAATACACTCCCTCACAGGCAGGAGCTGTTTTTTACACACCTTTCCCTTCCATTTGAACCCGTGAGTTTGAACACCAGCTACCAAACTGTGGGTTCTATAGAAGGCATACACAGTTTTCTGATTACAACCTGCCCGATGATCTAATTTAAAAGAACGATCTTGGAGGGCCAGAAACCAGCAGGTAACCCTTGAATTGCATTATGTAGAGCCTCTAAGGCCCACTTAATTGCCAAATACTATCGCTCCACAATATGGTAATTCCTTTCTGCAGGGATCAGCTTTCGATTCTGAAAGACCATCCGGTATTCTTCTTCATCTACCACTTGGAAAAACACTGCCCCATATTCAAGGCATCGGTCTGGACCACTAATTCCTTGCTGAAGTCTGGAGCTACCAGCACTGCCTGCTTACAAAGAGCTTGTTTCAGACTTTGGAAAGCTTTTTCAGCCTTGGGATTTCACTTAATTGCTATAAAGGAGCCCTTGCCCTTGGTTAGGTCCATTAAGGCGGCTGCCATTGTGGCAAAGTTTGGGATGAACCTACGATAATACCAACAATGTCTAAGAAGGTTCTCACTTGCTTCTTGGTGGCAAGAGCATGGCTTCTACCTTTTTTATGCCTTTGGTGTTTGATGATTAGGCCCCACCCAATGGTGTATCTCACATGCCGGGCCTCTGCTAGCCCTATGGTACACATTTTTTGGTTTGCTGTTAATCCTGTATCTCTAATGTAATTCAAGACAGCCTGCACTTTAGGTAGATGCAGGGCCAGCGCCAGCATAAGGCAGCCCAGGCAGCCGCCTGAGGGCGCCAGTAGAGGGGGGCCGCCAAAGCAAGGGGTTCACCAAGGAGTTGACCCTGCTTGCACCTTTGTCCAGCTCAGCACACTGTAACAGGCGGCGCAGCACTGTTAACTTCAGCCGCTAACTTCCACGCCTGCAGCTGCTCACCTCTCCCGAGTCCTGCCCCAGCCCTGCCTACTCCACCACTCCTTCTCCTCCTCTCTGCCAGATGCAAGGCAGATAGAGCAAGATGACCTTTCTCTGAGACTCCCCCTCTCCCTTCAGCCTTGGAGGATCGATATGCTAAAAAAAAATCCCCCCCACCTGGACGGTAGCAGAGAGGGGGACACACCTCCAGTCCAGCAGCACACAGAGACATAGTCGCTGCTGAACTGGAGAGTGTGTGAGAGGAGGAGCCGAGTGAGACCAGGGGGAGGGGCCAGGGCCAGCAGAAGGCACAGGAGGAGCACGAGTGGAAAGTGAAAGATCATCACTATGGAATGTAGGGCAATGAAAATCCATGCTGCTTTTAGCTCTGTGAGGTCTGAGTCTGACTAGCTGAGTATATTATTGTACTGGCCCTGCCCTCTAGACACACATTCTCCATGGACAGAGAAGGGGACATAGGGACAGAACAGGGACCTGTGAGCCAGTGAGCAGTCTCTTACCGCCCCTTGTACCATGTCAGCAATCTTTTACCGTCCCTTATACCATGTCAGCAGTCTCTTACCGTCCCTTGTATCATGTCTGCAGTCTCTTACCGTCCCTTGTACCATGTCTGCAGTCTCTTAGCATCCCTTGTAACATGTCAGCAGTCTCTTACCATAGCTTCCTCCCAACTGTCTGAGATGGAAATGAGAGACCCCTATAAGCAAAAGTATGTATGCATAGGACACACCCCACCACACCCCCCTTAAAGGAGAATTATACAAAAAAAGATTAGTTAAACCCACAATACTTTTTTTTAACCACTATTTTCCTTTTATAATACATTTTGGAATTTACAAATGCAGCAATTTTAATATTTGGGTGAAAGGTTTAGCACAGGGAAACACTTTTTAATAGATAAGTAGTGCATTTTATATACAACTTTATAGATCAGACCAAAATGAGGGACAAATGAGGGGGAAAGAGGGACAGATGGACTTTGTTCCCAATGAGGGACAGTCCCTCAAAATCAGGGACAGTTGGGAGCTATGTCTTACCATCCCTTGTACCATGTCAGCAGTCTCTTACCATCCCTTGTACCATGTCTGCAGTCTCTCAGTCTCTTAGCATCCCTTGTAACATGTCAGCAGTCTCTTACCATAGCTTCCTCCCAACTGTCTGAGATGGAAATGAGAGACACCTATAAGCAAAATTATGTATGCATAGGACACACCCCACCACACCCCCCTTAAATGAGAATTGTACAAAAAAAGTTTGGTTAAACCCACAAGTACTTTTTTTTAGTTTGAATATTTTTATTGAAGTTTATCTTACAAAACAGAGCAATTAATGTAGAATAATTTTCAAAACTCTACCAACAATAATCAAATACATATTACAAATTTGTATCAGGAGTGCATACAAAAGGGGGTAAGTAGAACAATCATTAAAGAATAAAAGAGAGGTGTAGTAAGGATCGAGGTGAATAAATTAGGCAATCAAACAAACTAATAAGATGAGAATCAAGGCTTCAGAATCACAGAAGTCCATTGTACTAGTTTATGAGAACAAAGTATAAGTCAAGTCGACCCTCGGCTCAGACCATGTAACTAAACTGGGGCCCTCCATAACAAGCCCCACAGGAATGGTGACCCTCTATAGGGCCACCTTTAGGTGACCCCGCTTTGGAGACACCCTGATGGAAAGCTCCCAGACCCCCGGCACCCCCAATGGAATCAAACTGTGCCGAGAGCTGAGGACCCCCATCCCCCATAGAACCCCCCCAGAGGGCCCCACTCTCTAAAGGAATCCTTTAATCATCTCCGCCGGGTCAGCAAAAGAGCCATCATTGACGCCTTAACTCTCGATCCTTTGTTTGCGATCCCCACCACCCTCAGGGACATAGTGGTGGCGATGAATGAAAAGACGAAGAGAAAGAAGGGAAAGGAGTAAGAAAATAGGAAGATAAGGAGAGGAATGCCTAGGAGAGAGTGTGTGTAGCAAAATAGCTGTTGACTCTATCGTTCACTTGAAGATTTTGGTTCCCTGGAACCCCTGGAGTTAGGGTAACTCCTACAAAGGTCGCCCATGGTACCCAAATCAATTTGAATTTATGCAGATTATCTGTTAGAATGCTAGCTAGCCTTTCTTGTGTCATTAACCAGGAGATTTTCCGGATAGCTGCTTTTAGGGAAACCCGTTCTTGTTTCCAAGCCCTAGCTATTGTAACCTTGGCTCCCAGTAAGAAAAAATGAATTAATTTCCTGTTAGATTTCGTGGCGTTAGGGATGTAGTCATTTAAAAGTGCTATAGTATGGAACCTTGCTAATTTGCATCCTGTTACCTTCTGAATAATACAGAATATTTTAGACCAAAAAGACCGTATTCTTGGGCATTCCCACCAAACATGGGCCATGGTGCCCTTAAGAAGACACCCCCTGAAGCATAGCGGATCAGCAGCTGGATAGAATATAGTCAGTCTAGCTGGTGTGAGATACCATCTCATCATAACTTTTAAACTGGCTTCAGAGATAGTGGTGTTCAAGATACCCTTGAAGGATCTGGAGCAGGCAGCTTGCCACTTGTCCAGTTCCCATTCAAACTGGAGATCTGATTCCCAGTTAGTCATAAAGGCTGATTTTTAAATGGGAAGAGTGAGCGCTTCGTAGATGACCGAGATACCACCCTTCTGCAGTGATGGCTGACCACACCAAAGTTCATAGTCTGTAAAACTCGGGGGGAGTGGTTTATCCCTCCAAATTTTGTGGAGAAAATTGGAAATTTGATAAAATCTAAAATACTCTGAGTTTGGAAGCTCTAATTTGTTTACACAGTATTTGAGAGTGATTGGACCGGGAGTCGTGAAGAAGTGTCCAATGCGGAACAGCCCCTTTTTTAGCCACCATTGAAAGGCTTTGATATTTAACCCCGGGGGAAAGTCCGGGTTATTGAAGAGGTGTGCTAAAGGTTTAACTGAGGAAACTAAGAAGGATGTATGTCTGATCTTATCCCAGAGGCCAGTTCATTAGAGAGTGTAGGGGCCATGATTTGAGGTCTATCTTTAGGAGAACCCCATAGAAGAAAATCTAGTGTGTGCCGCGGAGTGGCCTGCCTTTCTATCCACACCCAGTCCTTCCCTTCCTGCCTAAAGTATATAGAAGGCAATTGGGCTAGCCTGGCTGCTTGGAAATATCTCACTATATGGGGTAAACCTAGTCCTCCCCTGCGTCTATGATTAAATAGGGTTTGTTGGGGGATCCTATATCCTGAGTTTCCCCAGATGAATTTAAGGATTTTGCTTTGAAAAGAGGAGAAGTAGTCCATACGGATAGGAACTGGCAAAGAGTGAAAAAGGTAGAGGAGTCTAGGCAGCAAAGTCATTTTCACTGAATTAACTCTCCCAAGCCATGAGATATCTTGCTTAGACCAAAGCTTAAGATCATCTTCTAGCTTTCGGAACATCGGAGGAAAGTTATTGCCATATAAGGTTTCGTATTTAGAGGTGAGGTTAATCCCCAGATATTTAATTGAGGTGTCGCTCCACCTGAACTTGGACTCCTTCTTAAGCTTGGCGATAATCTCAGGAGATAGAGAGACATTTAGGGCTTGTGATTTAGTATAATTAACTCTGAGGCCCGAGATCACAGAGAAATCTTTAAGGAGCTGACATAATAAGGGGAGGGAGGACTGTGGGGAAGTTATGAAGACTAGTAGATCATCAGCAAATAGACCACATTTGTGTTCTTGTTGTCTGCATAACACCCCTTTGATAAGTTGATTATCTCTGATAGCTATGGCAAGGGTCTCTATTGCAATAGCGAAAAGTAGCGGGGATAGTGGACAACCCTGCCTAGTGCCTCTTTTGATTGGAAAAGAATTGGAGTAGAATCCCTACAGTTTAATCATAGCTTGTGGTGAAGAATAGAATGCTCTGATAAGGCCTATAAACCTCTCCCCGAAACCCCAATGCTTCAGAAGGGACAACAGATAAGTCCATGAGACCGAGTCAAACGCCTTACATAGGTCCAAGGAGAGCAACATCCCCTTCTGAGCCTGCCCTCCTGTCCAATTGGATTGAAGTATTGAAACTATATCAATTGCCCTTCTTACTTGATCAGGATCCTGTCTGCCTGGAATGAAGCCCACCTGATCCTTATCAACATATTGACTAATAAAGGATGCTAGCCGGTTCGCCATTATTTTAGTTAGAATTTTCATGTCATTATTTATGAGGGAGATAGGATGATAATTGTCTATGTCTTCTGGGTTTTTCTCAAGTTTAGGGATCACAGTTATGTATGCAGTGTTAAGATGCTTCTTGACAGGGTCCCCTTTCATTTTAGAATTAAAAAATTTCGCCATATGAGGAGCCAATGTTTTGGCAAATGTTTTATAGTAGGGGCCCGGGAGACCTTCAGGTCCCGGGCTGAGCCCTGTTTGAGATCTTTGATGACCCCCAACACCTCCTCCTCCGAAATTGTTTCATTCATTATATCTCTATGTTGATCTGAGAGAAGGGGTAGGGGGATTCCGCCAAGAAACTGATTTATTATATCTACATTCTAGTCAGTCTAGGGGCTGTACAAATTCTCATAATATTTTTGAAAGGCCCCATTAACTATCTCGGGGTTGGAAGAAGGGGGATTACCGTCTACCCTGATTTTGGGCATAGAAAGATGCCTTACACGGGGAGTGAGCTTCCTAGCCAGATAGGAACCCATTTTATCACCCTGAGTATAAAATTTGTATTTAGACCAGCGAATGGCCTTCTCTGCTTTCGTCGTGAGTGCAAGATTAAGCTCTAATTTCACCTTGTCTAGTTTATCTAGGAGAGATTGGGAGGGATGCGCCTTGTGTTCTGCTTTAACTGCTATAAAGGATTCCTCCAGCTCCTGCAAATAGAGTCCTCTTTCCTTTTTAATCCTGGAAGCTAATTGAATAAATTTACCTCTAATAAAGGCTTTATGAGCAGCCCAAACTGTTTCTACCGATGTGTCACCTGTCCCGTTAGTAGAAAAGTATTCTTGAAGACTATTATCCATTCCAGTGACATTTACTGGGTCTGTGAGTAACGATTCATTTAATCTCCAGTGCGGTTTAGGGAATAGTCTGGCCTGGATGTGGATGGACAACGACACCAGAGAGTGATCTGAAAGGGCTGTGTCATGAATGTGGGCATCTAAAATGTTTGGCAAGGTATAGAAGGGAGTTAATAGGTGGTCTATTCTAGAATACGAGTTGTGGGGGCTAGAGTAATGAGTGAAGTCCTTCCTACGGGGATGTTTGTCCCTCCATACATCAATTAGGTTATAGGAATGGAGGAGTTTGGCTATGCGCAAACTGACTTTAGTTGGGCGCAAAAGTTGGTTGCCCAGGGGTATGGTTTTATCTAAAGATTGGTCAAAGGCTAAATTAGAGTCCCCTCCAAATATGAGTGTGCCCTCCAGCAAGGGGAAAAGGGCCGCTAACATTTCCTGAAAGAACTTCAGTTGTCCCTGATTGGGGGCATAGTACGAGATCAGTGAAATGATATGCCCATCAATAGTACCCTTCACCAGAATGTACATGCCCTCAGGGTCCCTGACATCTGAGAGCCACGTGAAGTTGCAATTTTTAGAGATTAGAATAGCAACTCCTTTTGATTTGGATTCAGCGTTAGCTAGGAAAAAGCTTGGAAAATAGGGGTGGAGGAAGTTAGGATTAAATCGGGCAGGGAAATGAGTTTCCTGGAGCATAAGGATATCTAATTTCAGAGATTTATCGAGATCACCTATCTTCTTGCGTTTTATGGGGGAGTTCAATCCCTGAACATTATGGGTAGCTACCCTAAAAGGGAATCGTGGAAGGTCAGCCATCACGTATGGGGCAGAAGGTGTATCTATTAGTTGGGTCACTCACCCTTCCCAGGGTTTTCCCATTATCCATGGAACCATATCGCGTCTTGAAGATAGAGCCTTGAGCAGCATTCACTCTGGAAGAAAAGAAGAGGAAGTGAAGGGGAAGAAAAAAAGAGATCAGAAGAATGAAAAATGTAATATTAAACAAAGTGAACCAATCTTGACAGGTAAGTAGCCCTGAAAAGGGCCCTTTTCTCCAACTAAGGGATTTGCGACCAAGGGCGGAGAAAAAATAGAGCCACTTGGACACCCTTTGGTCTACACCAAAAAGTCTAGCTATTACCACTAGAAAGCCCATCCCTGACCTACCAAACGGGTCAGCTAGATAGGCGGAGGCCATCACCCGCCCAGACGCCCTGTGAAACAATTAACATGAGCATTGTAAAAAGACAACTTATATTCTAATCTTATCTTATATAAGGTCTTGAAACTGACCTTAAACCCCAGAAGTCTCTCTCTTGGGGAGAAACAGCTGCCATCCCATCCGGCCCCAACCTACGAAAACACCCCCCCCAGAAGAAGGGATAGGGTGGTCTCCATATGACGAGACCCCAGATGCAATGGCATGGCCCCTAAGGACGGGGCATAAGAGCCATTAAAGCATGGAAGACCCCTTTAATGTAGTCCAACCTCTATTTTGACCCTATAGCATCAAAAAGTCCTTTTGTTCAAAACAGACCGTCAGCCTGAAAAGCAAAAAACATGTTAACGGGATCACCTTGTATCGGGCTTATTTCAGGAGGGTAAGCCAACAAGGTTAACCCTATAAGCTAATAGGGGACATAAGTCAACAGAAGCCCAAAAATAGAACAAGGCTGAAATTTACATTGGGACCTAGACCAAAAAGAAGAGATTGTGAAATGTGCGTTTCTCTAGAGCAGGAGTCTTGCCAGTTAGATGTTGAGTTGATCTTGTCTGAGACCCAATTCACGGGGGACCATTTTCTTTCGCTCGTTTTGGTTTGGCCTTCTTCCAGAGGGGGGGTCCTTGGGCTGGTGGGCGATTGTCTCTTAGACGAACTGATGTTGTTAGAGGTATCCATCTCGGATTCCTGAGATATCAATTTGAGGTGGAGGAAGAGTTTCTCTCCTTGTAGTGAAGCGAAAGCATAATCCCGACCTTTGTGAGAGAATTTAACAACAAATTGAAAGGACCACTTGTACTTGATTTCCTTCTCCGTCAATACTGCTAGGAGGGGTTTCAGAGCTCTCCTTTTCTGTATTGTAGATGGGGCCAGGTCGGCAAAGATTTGAACAGGGTGCCCTTTGCAGAGGATCTTGGCAGTAATTCTGGATTGCTTCATGACCCCTTCCTTTATGGCATAAAAATGAGGTTTGACGATTATGTCTCTCGGGGTGCCATCTTTCCGTAGGGGCCCCAGAGCTCTGTGGGCCCTGTCAAGTTCCAAACGGTGTTTAGGGGTGTCCGGTAGTAAGTTGGTTATCAAGTTTTATATTGCATCAGGAATGTCCTTGATCTCCTCTGGGAGGCCTCTCACTCTAAAATTAACTCGTCTAGACCTATTTTCTAGGTCATCGATTCTAGAAATGGCCGTATCTAATTGATCCTATAGAGAACCAATAAGATCTGAGTTCTGATTAGAGATTGCTGCCGTGGATTCCAGCTTGTTCTCAGTTGCTTCAATACGGGTCCCCAGCATTTGGAAATCTGATTTGATCTCACCAGTAATAGTGGCAATTGTATTTGCTAGACCCCTCTCAAGGAGAGACGAAAATTTATGGTAGAGATCTTCCACCTGTAATGAAATGTTAGGGTTGGGGGGGCAAGGTGATGCTGGAACCGGGCTGTTAGGCCCCAGTGGAGGAGATGAAACTTCCCCTTGGAAACGGCCTAGTAGTGATTCAGTGGAGGAAGGCGATGGTAAGGGGAGCTGCAAGGAGCCTTCCTGTGGTCCTGGAGTGAAAGTCAGCAAAGCAGGGGAGAGTATTTGCCTAGATTCGGGACATAATGAATGACCCAGGCTCTCCAAGCGAGGACTTTCCATGGCTCCTGTAGCTGTGGCTTGAGCTGCCGACATCTTGGGACACCCTTGCAGAGAGGTCGCAGAGAAGAGCAGGCTCAGATCTTTCCTTGCTGTCGGTGCAGACATGCAGGGGAGAGGCTACCCTGTTGTAGGGGCCAGGTCACCCGTTCTGAGAATGGACTGATGGGCTTTGAAGTCCAGAGGGAATCCGGAAATAGGAGAGGTTGTCACGGATCAACAGCATAAGGCGTTATGATGTGGGGTGAGGGTCCGAGTGAGTTCATGAACACCTTTTCATTAATGATGAAAGCCCAGAGAACCTCCCATGGGGCTTGGGGGACAGCCCTGTGTCTCTGCAGGGAGAATTAGGGAGGTTGCCAAGTGTCCTTGTTAGCTAAAATGCCTTTAGGCCCTAACTTGGTACACCCAGTTTACTCTGTTGCAGCTGGGGTACAAAATTGGGGGCTCAGGGAAAGACCCGCCACACTGACCTTTTCCCTAGGTGTGTAGGCCAACTGATCCTGACTAAGCTGGATGTTCCAGCTCGCTTGGGTCCGCTGTGCTGGATCTGCAGAGCCTGTTAGGCCGCCGCCGCGGCCATCTTGGGACACCCGGCTGTCCCCCCTTTGCGGCGCTTCTCAACTCTCTCCTCGGTCTGTGGGAGGCTAGGGGGAAAGGGATCCCCTGATACTTGCTTTATCCAGCGTCGTCTCCACTCGTTTAGAGCATCATAAGCGGGTGATGGTGCGGAGCTCCGGATTAAGCGACCATCCTGGAGCTTCCGCACATGCGCACTCCCAAGTACTTTTTTTTAACCACGATTTTCCTTTTATAATAGATTTTGGAATTTACAAATTGAGAGATTTAGAATTTGGATGAAAGATTTAGCACTGGGAAACACTTTTTAATAGATAAGTAGTGCATTTTATATACAACTATATAGATCAGACCAAAATGAGGGACAGATGGACTTTGTTCCCAATGAGGGACAGTCCCTCAAAATCAGGGACAGTTGGGAGCTATGCCCTACTGCCCCTTGTACCATGTCAGCAGTCTCTTACCATCCCTTGTACCATGTCAGCAGTCTCTTACCATCCCTTGTACCATGTCAGCAGTCTCTTACCATCCCTTGTACCATGTCAGCAGTCTCTTACCATCTGTTGTGCCATGGCCGCAGTTTCTGACCATCTCTTCTTCCATGTCTGCCGTCTGTGCCCAATGAGCAATGACTGTAGCCAATGAGCTGTTGAATCTTCAGAGAGAAAGCTGCTATAAAATTATTAATAATATTAATAATAATAACTATTATTATTATGTGTTGATGCAGTTTATTATCATTTAACTGAAAGAACTTCCAATTGCAAATACATTGAGAGCATGTAAGTTTATTGGTGACTTTCTATTGTCCCTGTGTTTCTCCAGAGCGTTTAGTATGACCAATAGGGCTCCTGGATTTGGGTGCAGTTGTAATTCTATGACAGGTACTGTGCAAACAAGTAGCAAAAGTGTGCCAAAGCCAGAAAGGGCAATACCGGGAATATTACAAGCAATTCTAAAGAAGTGCCTTAGAAGGCAGTGTGTGCAGGAGAGGAGAGCGGATGGTATGAAAGATAATATTTGCAGCATAGAAATGCAGAGGGTAGGACAGGGGGCTTCATGTGCAGGAGAGGTGTATGTAGAGTAGGAGAGAGTGCAATATGTGTAGAAGTGGAGTGAGAAGACAACATATGCAGGAGATATGAGAAAAAACAGTATGCACAGTAGCAGTATGCAGAGGAAATGTGATTGGGCTGTATATGCAGGAGGTGAGTGCAGAGCAGGGCCAGTGGGGGGTGGGGAGGGGGGGTGTTAAACGACACCTTCCCCTAAGTAGACAAAAATCTTTGCACCGGCCCTGGGTAGATGACTTTCCCAGTCTATGTTCCAAAAACCACATCATCTAGATGATGTGTTGATATAGGCTAAGAATTTTATTCATCATCCACTGGAATGTAGCAAAGGGCATCCAGACATAATGCCATAAGCTGTATGGGGATGCAAAGGCTGTCTTTTTTTCTTGCTTTGTTTGTTAGGGGGACCTGACAATATCCTCTAGTGAGATCAAGAGTGATTTTATACCAGGCAGGAGCCAACCTCTCTATTAGTTCATCAATCCGGGCCATGGGGTAAGTGTCAAACTCATTTTTGTCAAACACTTCATTCACTTTCCAGTTGTTACAAATTCTTATAGAACCATCCTGCTTGGGAGCTTAGACTATAGGATTACACCATTCACTCTTAGACTTTTCTTTAACCTGTAGGGCTAACATCCACCGTACTTCTTCGGCTACTGCCTCTATGTGAGCCAAACATGAACCTTGGGGTTGGTGATAATGTCATGTTTAATTACATTTGTACAGCTTGGCAACTCTAAGAATGTTTTTATTTTACTGCTGAAACTCTCTCACGTCTGGCTGTTAGATATTGACTCAGGTATCTGAAACTTACTTATGCTTTCCTCTTTGTTTGGGGGTTTATCACCCAGGGCTAGGAAAGCTTCTCCAGGCTTATATTAAATTTACATATTAGATGTGTTCCTTCTTACTCTTGTTTTGTTGGTACACCTTATAGTTTACCTCTCCAACCTATTCCAGTATTTCGTAAGGTCCTCGCCACCTGGCCAGGAACTTAATTTCCACCGTTGGGGCTAAAATGAATACACAACCTCCTGGGTGGAAAGTATAAACCTTTGCCAATCTAGTATACATCCACCTCTGTGCTTTCTGTGCTTGCGGCATGTAATACTGTCTTGTATCAATGCAAAGAAACACGAGTGCACTTCTAAGTGCAGTATGTAATATCAATTCGTTAATAAAAAGCAAATAAACCACCCACATGTAGTAGAATAAAAAGCGCATGTCATAAGTTCTGTTGCTGTCATCCAGAAACCCAGGTAGTGCAAAGATGATAGGGAGCAGAAGCTGCTGATAAGAGAGGATATACAAGCTCTGGAGTGGATCTGACAGCATAAAAACTTGGGCGATGATGCCACATGCCGAAAGGGGTGAAGGGGGCGTGGCTACACATTTTAAGGTGGTAACGTCTGCCTCTTGAAATGCGCTTTTTATTCAACTACATGTGAGTGGCTTATTTGCTCTTAATTAATAAAGTGATCTTACATACTGCACTGAGAAGCTCCTTCTTGTGTTTCTTTGCATTGCTATGGATATTCCCTCTATCTGCTGAGGAACTGCACTAAGCTCATTGAAGCCAGATTACCCTACCTGTTATATAGCCTATGTGGTCTTTATGAGTCCCTGCCACCACATCCCAAAGAAACAAATATGTATGCAAAGTAGGAACGGAATTTTAAAGATGCCAACACAAGTACATTTTAAAAAAATCTATTTTTATTGTGTTAAAACATTAACGAGGAGGTAAACCTTGATGGGCTTAAGCATAATGGGCTAGTATGCATCGCATATTAGCCCATTATGTGGCACTTACCTGCATTGGAAGCCTGTGATGTCCCATGATGTCCCCGCTCCAGGCCTCGTCCATCTTCTGCCCCTCTTCCTTCCCGGGCTGCGATCTCTGGCTCTGTGCCTGGCCGGAGTCGCGTGACATCACTCCCATGCTTGCGCACTGGAGCCGCCAATCGTGGCACAATCCCAGTGAAGGAACAGCACGGAGGCCATTTCTTCACTGTGCATGTGCCCAATGACGTGGGCACATCACTGTACATTGCATAGCCTTATTATATGCTTACCTGTAGGTTAAAGTGGTTGTCAACTACTTTAAAATAGTAGTAGAAATTACATAAAACATCATGGAATAGCCATACACTTTTTAACAGTGATGATGCAGTAGCTTTATCTCTACATGTTTCGCCAGGCTATGGCTTCTGCAGGAGACTAATGCACCTACTGTATATAAAGGCACAACAGATTCAAAAACAGTGTATTCCTTTATAGAGAAATAAACATAAAAAAATCCCATAATGAGAAAAGGTACCAATATATGCAGACAACTGAAACAATATATACGCAAATGCACATTTTTTAGGTCATCTGGGGGGCTCCCTCATCTGTGTTACAGCACAGTGGTTCAAGATAGACCCAAAATAACAGTCAAGCACCATCAGGATATTTCAAGGAGATATCAGTGTGCCACAGGGGAGGATATGGAACCCAACATTTTCTGCCTAAAGGGGAATAGTGGATAGTAAATAAAGGCCCTGAGAGCTAGATACAAATACACAATGAGGACTATGAATGATACTTGTGATTAGAGTTGAGCGAACCCGAACTGTAAAGTTTGGGTTCGTACCGGACTTTAGGGTGCCCGTGTCCTGAACACGAACCCGGACATTTAAAAAAAAGTCCGGGTTTGAGGTTTGGGTATTTTTTCGCGCCTTTTGAATAGCTGCAGGGCAGCCAATCAACAAGCGTTTCACTCATTTGCCCATAGAAGCCATCACAGCCATGCCTACTAATGGCATGGCTGTAATTGGCCAGTGCATCATGTGACCCAGCCTCGATATAAGCTGGAGTCACGCTGGAGTCACGTAGCGCTGCATGTCACATGATCTCAGACTAGTGTACGGAGAGGATGCTGCCGCCGCTGTGAGGGACAGATTAGCGTTATAAAATCATCTCATACTAGTATAGAGAGAGGTTCCTGCTGCTGGTGTGAGGGATAGATTAGCGTTATAAAATAATTTCATACTAGTATAGGGAGAGGTTCCTGCTGCTGGTGTGAGGGATAGATTAGCGTTATAAAATCATCTCATACTAGTATAGGGAGGGGTTCCTGCTGCTGGTGTGAGGGACAGATTAGCGTTATAAAATCATCTCATACTGGTGTAGGGAGAGGTTCCTGCTGCTGGTGTGAGGGACAGATTAGCGTTATAAAATCATCTCATACTGGTGTAAGGAAGGTTTCTGCTACTGGTCGTGAGGGACAGATTACCGTTATAAAATCATCTCATACTGGTGTAGGGAGAGGATGCTGCCGCCGCTGTGAGGGTCAGATTAGCGTTATAAAATTATCTCATACTAGTATAGGGCAGGCTTGTACTGGCCATCGGGACTACCGGGAGTTTCCCGGTGGGCCGATGGCTCAGTGGGCCGGTTCTCATGCAGAGTTCGGCCGGCGGGAGCGTGAAAGCAACAGCGGCAAGGATTAGAGCCGGGAAAGTGGCCAGCGAGGAGGGCGGTTACATGTCAGAGCTCCACCCCCTCCCTAACCACCGAAGAGGAACGTGCGCGGCCACCCCGGCGCTTCCAGAGCCTTCATTCCCCCACCTCCTCTCTTCTCCAACTCCAAGAAGAGAGCGGCCCGGGCCGGAGGACAGACTGACTGGGGGCCCGGAGGAAGAAGACTTGCGGGAGGCTGCCAAGGAGCCGCTGGAAGGCCTAGAGCAGCAAGTGTATCTGCGAACCAGGGGGAGACTCGGCGCGCCGCTGCCGCTGCTGGCAGTCAGGTATCCGGCAGCCTACTTACACAGCTGCCCGCACACAGAGCTTGGGGTGAGGGGGGCTGCAGATAGGGACAGTGCTACGTGGTCTTTCTCATCCCCCCTCCCTGTCTCTCAGCCCCCCCCGTCTCTCAGCCCCCCTCTCCCTGTTTCTCAGCCCCCCTCTCCCTGTCTCTCAGCCCCCCTCTCCCTGTCTCTCAGCTCCCCCCTGTCTCTTAGCCCCCCTCCCTGTCTCTCAGCCCCCCTATCCCTGTCTCTCAGCTCCCCCCTGTCTCTTAGCCCCCTCCTCCCTGTCTCTCAGCCCCCCTCCCTGTCTCTCAGCCCCCCCTCCCTGTCTCTCAGCCCCCCTCTCCCTGTCTCTCAGCTCCCTCAGAGGGGGACCAAGCGTCTATGTGAACGACGAGAT
>BLSH010338363.1:296532-321485 GCA_018402905.1 Glandirana rugosa | reverse complement strand
ATTACGATTAGACAGGGAGTGTGGTCGTCGTCCTTGGAGAGGTCCTGCTGCTGGTGTGAGGGACAGATTAGCATTATAAAATCATCTCATACTGGTGTAGGGAGAGGTTCCTGCTGCTGGTGTGAGGGACAGATTAGCGTTATAAAATCTTCTTATACTGGGGTAGGGAGAGGTTCCTGCTGCTGGTGTGAGGGACAGATTAGCATTATAAAATCATCTCATACTGGTGTAGGGAGAGGTTCCTGCTGCTGGTGTGAGGGACAGATTAGCGTTATAAAATCATCTCATACTGGTGTAGGGAGAGGTTCCTGCTGCTGGTGTGAGGGACAGATTACCACTATAAAATTATCTCATACTGGTGTAGGGAGAGGTTCCTGCTGCTGGTGTGAGGGACAGATTACCGTTATAAAATTATCTCATTCTAGTATAGGGAGAGTTTCCTGCTGCTGGTGTGAAGGACAGATTACCATTATAAAATCATCTCATACTGGTGTAGGGAGAGGTTCCAGCTGCTGGTTTGAGGGACAGATTAGCGTTATAAAATCATTTCATACTGGTGTAGGGAGAGGTTCCTGCTGCTGGTGTGAGGGACAGATTAGCGTTATAAAATCATCTCATACTAGTATAGGGAGAGGTTCTTACTGCTGGTGTGAGGGACAGATTACCATTATAAAATCATCTCATACTGGTGTAGAGAGAGGTTCCTGCTGCTGGTGTGAGGGACAGATTACCATTATAAAATCATCTCATACTGGTGTAGAGAGAGGTTCCTGCTGCTGGTGTGAGGGACAGATTAGCGTTATAAAAGCTAATATAAATTTGTGCTAAATAAGACATTTGCGTCCAGAATGAGGAGAGCGTCAAATAAGGGACGTGGTTGTGGTCCTGGTGCTGCTGGTGTTGGTGGTGTTGGTGAAGCTCCTGTTGCAAGGAGAGGACATGGTCGATCTGTGCCAGCTACATGCACAAGGGAAACACCTTCCTCAGGTGCGAGTAGCCGACAGAACCTTCAACGTTATATGGTAGGCCCGAATGCCACTCAACGTATGGTGAGGCAAGAACAAGTACAGGCGATAGTAGATTGGGTGGCAGACAATGCCTCCATTTCCTTCACATTGTCTCCCACCTGGTCCCTTACTGAAAGCTCAGAGTTTGCACCTGAACCCCATGGCCATCTGTATTTCACCTGAGCCCCTTGTAAATTAGCCAAGCAGTCTGAGCCCCAAGTCATGCAGCAGTCTCTTATGCTTTTTGATGACTCTGCTGGTGTGCATTCCGTGGGCCATCCACATAGCCCTGCCCCAGAAGTGGAAGACATTGAGTGCACCGATGCCCAACCACTTCTGTTTCAGGATGAGGACATGGAAACACCACCGCAGCACGTCTCTGATGATGACGAAACTGCTGCGGCATTCTACAGTGTGCAGACTGACAAGGAGGGCAGTGGTAAAGAGTGGGTGGAAGATGATGTGGGGGATGATGAGATCCTAGACCTCCCATGGAATGAAGGTCAGGCGAGTGACGTGTGCAGTTTGGAGGAAGAGGTTGTGGTCGCACAGAAGCACCAGCACAGCAAAAGAGGAAGTAGGTTGCAAAAGCGGAGCGGCCGTCCTCTAGACAGTACGCCTGCTACTACCCACCGCACCCAGGGACCTAGCACACCAAAGGCAGCTCAAAGGAATTCCCTGGCGTGGCAGTTCTTCAGACAATGTGCTGACAACAAGACACGAGTGATTGTACGCTGTGCAATCAGGGCCTGAAGCGAGGCATAAATGTTCTAAACCTGAGAACAACCTGCATGACCAGGCATCTACATGCAAAGCATGAGTTGCAGTGGAATCAGCACCTCAAAATCCAAGAAAGGTCTCGGGCTCCTCCTACTTCCTCTTCTTCTGCTGCCTCGGGCTCTTCCTCCACCTCTACAGTGCTAGTGTCACCTGCCACCCAGCAAACAGACGATGTGACAGGAACGCCACCATGTCTGCCACAGTCCCCAAGCATTTCCACACCATGGTCCCTTGGAAGCTTACAGCTGTCCATCTCCCAAACACTGGAGAGAAAAAGGAAGTACCCCCCTACCCACTCACGATCCCTGGCCCTGAATGCCAGCATTTCAAAATTCCTGGCTTTTGAAATCCTGCCATTCCGTCTGGTGGACATGGACAGTTTTAAAAACCTGATGGCGGTGGCTGTCCCACAGTACGTGGTTCCCAGCCTTTTCCAGGCGAGGCAAGCTCCACATAAGCACCTGATACGTGGACCAGTAAGCACGGGCAGGGATGCTATATCTCGCTAATTGCACACTGGGCAAATGTAGTGGTGGGTGGGCCTGAGGCGGATAGCAGTTTGGCGCATGTCCTTTCGCCACCGAGGATTGCAGGGCATTTCTCTTTGCCTCCTGTTGCCTCCTCCTCCTACTCCGCTTCCTCCTCCTCTACCACCTCCTCATCCGGTCAGCATAAAACCTCCACCACCAACTTCAGCACATCCAGGGGGAAACGACAGCAGGCTGTTTTAAAACTGATATGTTTGGGGCATAAACCCCACACTGCGCAGGAGCTGTGGACAGGCATTGAAGAACAGACCAATGAGTGGTTGTTGCCACTGAGCCTCATGCCCAGCCTGGTGGTGTGCGATAATGGGCCAAATCTCGTAGCAGCTCTGGGCCTAGCCGGTTTGACGCACATCCCTTGCCTGGCGCATGTGCTGAATTTGGTGGTGCAGAAATTTCTAAAAAACTACCCGGATATGTCAGAGCTGCTGTCTGTGTGTGCTTTCGGCGTTCTCACCCTGCTGCTGCTCGCCTGTCTGCGCTGCAGCGGAACTTCGGCCTTCCCACTCATTGCCTCCTATGCGACGTGCCCATAAGGTGGAACTCCACCTTGCACATGCTGGAGAGACTGTGCGAGCAGCAGCAGGCAATAGTGGAGTTTCAGCTGCAGCACGCACGGGTCAGTCACTCTGTGGAACAGCACCACTTCACCACCAACGAGTGGGCCTCCATGCGAGACCTGTGTACCATATTGCGGTGTTTCGAGTACTCCACCAACATGGCCAGTGCCGATGACGCAGTTCTCAGCGTTACTATCCCACTTCTATGTCTCCTTGAAAAAACACTTCGGGTGATGATGGAAGAGGACGTGGCACAGGAGGAGGGGGAGGAAGAGGGGTCATTTCCACGGTTATCAGGCCAGTCATTCACAAGTGGCTCGGAGGGTAGGTTCCTGCACCAGCATAGGCCAGTTAAAAAAATTTCAAGCCAGGGCACAGTTCTGGAGGATGAGGAGGACGAGGATGATGAAGAAGAGGAGGAACCATGTTCACAGCAGGGTGGCACCCAACGCAGCTCGTGGGCATCACTGGAGCGTGGCTGGGGGGATACGGAGGACACAGATGATACTCCTCCCACAGAGGACAGCTTGTCTTTGCCTCTGGGCAGCCTGGCACACATAAGCGACTACATGCTGCAGTGCCTGCTCAATGACAGCCGAGTTTCCCACATTGTAACTTGTGCTGATTACCGGGTGGCCACCCTGTTGGATCCCTGTTACAAGGACAATGTGCTCCTTAATTCCCTCACTGGAGCGTGATCGGAAGATGCGTGACTACTAGCGCATGCTGGTAGACGCACTGCTGAGGGCATTCCCAAATGACACCGGGGGCTCAGTGGAAGCACAAGGCGAAGGAAGAGGAGGAAGAAGAGGTCGCCAACACAGCTGTGGCACTGCCAGCACCTCAGAAGGCAGGGTTAGCATGGCCGAAATGTGAAAAAGCTTTGTCAGCAGCACGCCACAACAAACAGCACCACCAGCTGATAGGCAACGTCTTAGCAGAAGGCAGCATTTCAGCAACATGGTGCAAGAGTATGTGTGCACACGCCTACACGTACTGACTGATGGGTCTGCCCCATTAAACTTCTGGGTCTCCAAATTGGGCACATGGCCTGAGCTTGCCCTTTATGCCTTGGAGGTGCTGGCCTGCCCTGCAGCCAGTGTATTGTCTGAACGTGTGTTTAGCATGGCAGGGGGCGTTATCACAAACAAGCGCAGCCGCCTGTCCGCAGCCAACGTGGACAAGCTAACCTTTATTAAAATGAACCAAGCATGGATCCCACAAGATTTGTCTGTACCTTGTGCAGAATAGCCATTTATACCGGCCTCACACAGCCATTGGTATACTTAAGTGAACGTATCCTTTTTTTTTTAATATGTCTCAATATTTTGAGGGCTACCCCAATTAGAAAAAAAAACAAACAAACAAAAAACAGTGTTGGTTAACTCGTCCTCCTCCTCCACCGCCACTTCCACCACCTACACCGCCACTGTCACCGCCTCCTCAACCCCCTACTCCACATCCACCACCTCCTCCATTTTTTATGTGATTTTAAGTTATTTCCCTATCCACATTTGTTTGCAGGGCACTTGTCCTACTCTTACCCCCATTTTGCTTCCTTTTGCAGACCTCTAGCCCTTTCCAGGATCTTTTTAGAGCCATTTTTGTGCCTAAAGGTTGGGGTCACCATTGACTTCAATGGGGTTCGGGGTCAAGTTCGGGTCAAGTTTGGGTACGAACTTGAACTTTTTTGCGAAGTTCGGCCGAACCCGAATATCCAGGTGTCCGCTCAACTCTACCTGTGATATTAAGTGTAAAGTGCGCTGTAAAACCAAATCTATACATTCATTGACTTATATGCAAATGCCAAATTTGTATGAATAGTTGGTAAAAAAAATGACAAAAAACTTGAAACAAACCAGTGAAACAATGTCTGAAAAACAAGAGTTCTGAAATAAAATAAAATAGTGAGTGCAAACAACCCTCTAATGGGTAAGTTCAAAATTGTGATTTTGTTAAGAACAACCTTAATGATAAAAACATTAGGTGTAAAAAATTAGTCCATCTGTGAGTCAGCTGCTAGATCCAATGGGAATGTCCACCCATAACAAATCAAGAGTAAAAGTTCAGTGCAAACAAATCCAAACATGTTTCATCAACAGGAAAAGGAATAAATAGATGGCAGCTTTCCAGATCCAAAGATCATAAAAGGCTCTATATGCGCGTGTTTCCACAATGGGAAGCTGTTAATGATAACCTGCTGAAATTCAGGCTGAACACCGACTCCCACTGCTGCTGAAGAAATTCCAACAGAATCCTTGTATGTGTGTCCCCACCAGGGTAATTCAGCTAGTTATGAACAGTCGCTGGGATCACCTTAGACACCGGTTTGAAGTGCTCAAAAATAAGCGTGTTGGAGAGGTAGAAAAAAACTCATAGTGCATTAACTATTTAAAACAAATAAAAATTTAATAAAAAGTTGCACTTACAAAAAATTCCAGATAAAATAGCACAATAGTATGAGCATGACCGCCTGCAGTACAGGCTATGCTCTAAAATGCCACACTGCTAGGTAAGGTAAAAGTAAGATGTAATTGTTTCCAATCCAATTCTCAATGGTTGTTGGGCAGTATACAGTTATGCCACATAATGATTAAAGGGTAAGGCAAGGATCTTCAAGATCACAATAAGGCTGCAATGTCAAAAACATAAGACAACTAAGAAGTGTGGCCCCAGTTAATTAGTACACCAAAAATCATACTAATGCTTATTCTTACCATGAAATTGGCAAAAAACAAACAGACTGCTGGTTCCACCTGGGGCAAGGCCACAGCAATAGAATGCCACATCCTGGACCCCTTTTATATCCCCTCATCTTCCTGGTGCTTAACGGGGCCTGTGAAGATGCGGTTGCCCGAGAGATGCAACCGCTGGACATGACGTCACTCACCTGCGTGGTGACTCTGCTGGCGCAATATTGGAAAATCCCAAGACAATGTGTGGCAAAGTGGGTGGAGTCCATCTCACCAGCCACTCCCACTGGAGACCTTTCAGCGCTCAAGGCAACAGATGAAAATGGGGAGTAGGCATAGGAGCGGCAGCGTAGTAAAGGCATCAGTGCAGAGAACCTGGGGCAGAATGCCCCTCTGAGTCTCATCACTGGCGCCCTAGGCATCCATGTGGCCATCCAGCTCAAAAAGATATAGTTGGAAATAGATTATGAGGTGCATGTCATCTAGTGGGAAAAAAAGGGAAAGACAACCAAGCTTATATATTCATATGAATCAGCAATTATACAGAACATTGGGTTTGGAGACCCCCAAAAGACTTTTACAATAAAATGTGCAGTGCATAGAAAAATTGAACAATACATATAATGAACAAAAAAGACACACATATACACCATAGCCTTTAACAAATTAGATATGGAAATAATAGAAAGGACTTAAAACTGAGGGATTCATGTAATCCTCGAAATTTGGTGGCTGACAAGGTGAAAATCCACTTTGTTTCCCACTGTAGGAACACTATATCTATATTACCCCCTCTCTCATATATCGATACATGTTCCATTGCAAAAAATGTGTTTATTTATTTTTTATTTTTTTGGTCAAAACCATGAGGTGGCACAGTGGTGTAGTGGATAGCACTTTCGCCTGGCAGCAAAAGAGTCACTGGTTTGAATCCCAACCAGGACACTACCTGCCTGGAGTTTGCATGTTCTCCCTGTGCCTGCGTGGGTTTCCACTGGAAACTTCGGTTTCCTCCCACACTCTTTACCAAGTAACTATAGACCTGTTTGTTTAACTTCTATAGTTGTAAAGATACTGGAGAGTATAATAAAAGACCACATAGATGACTTCTTGCTGGAAAAAAATATTTTAAGCAAAAGACCGCATGGGTTCATGAAAGACAGAAGTTGTCAGACAAACCTGATTTCTATTTATGAGAAGGTAAGTGAAACCTTGGACAGAGGGGTGACTGTGGACTTAGTATACTTGGATTTTGCAAAATCATTTGACACAGTTCCTCACACATGACTAATGTGTAAGGTAGAATCTACAGGCTTGGAAAGATCAGTTTGTAAATGGTAGAAAACTGGCTAAAAGACTGAATTCAGAGAGTAGTGGTTAATTATTCATACTCTGATTGATCTAAGGTTATCAGTGGTGTACCCCAAGGTTCAGTGTTGGGATCCTTACTTTTTAATACCTATATAAATTATAAAGGGTCTGGGATTAAAAGTACAATTTCAGTGTTTGCAGATGACACCAAGCTATGCAGTGGAATAACGTTCTTACAGGATGCCTCCAACTTACAAGCAGACCTGAATGCACTGTTTAATTGGGCGACTATGTGGCAGATGAGGTTTAATGTAGATAAATGTAAAGTTATGCACTTGGGGGCTAAGAATATGCATGCATCATACATACTAGGGGGAGTAGAACAGGGGGGATCCATAGCGGAGAAGGATCTGGGGGTTTTGGTAGATCATAAGCTTAATAATAGCACGCAGTGCTAAGCTGCAGTTTTCAAAGCGAGCAAAGTCCTTTCTTGTGTAGCCAGGAGTTCTGAAATATTCCTTTGGTATACAGACAATGGTGTTCACTGCTTAACATGGGAACTCCCTCTAGTGCTTGCTTTTGGAGAAGACTGTAATTGCAGCCAGGATGATTCTTTGAGGGAGTTGTAGTGTGGAAGGAGGAAATAGTCAGCAGACTCTTAATGAGAAGGACTCCATTTTCCATCAGGCTGTGCTGCACTGTACACTCTACCTGTGTTGTGTCTACATTACTAAAATAGAGTTATTGATTATAAAACTTGCAATATGAGCGAACCCAGAGTGTCAGTGTCACGCACCTGGTGGTGGAGTCTGACTTGTTCAGGGAACAACCGCTCTTGCACACCTGATTTGGGGACCCCTGGTAGAACAAGCAGGTGGTCCGAGAGTGCAGGATGGCACGAGGGCTGGTTAGCCACTGATGCTGGTGTGTGAGATCCCAGAGCGGCTCGTGCAGATCAGAAGAGAGGTGGTATAGGCTGGGTCGGCAACTGGCTGGCGGTGCAGTACAAAAGAGCAGGCAGAAGAATGGTCAAGTCCAAGCAGAGTTCGTAATCAGGCTGGCAGCAGAAGTACAAAGGGGTCAGGCAAGCGGATGGTCGTGGATAGCCGGGGGTCGGTGCAGGCAGATATCAGCAGGTCAGGTCAAGCCGGGTCTTTCAGGAAACAGGATCAATCAACAGGAACAGAACAACAGGAACAGAGCTGGTGCTCACAGGTACAGAGACGCTGTAGTACGGACAGCACCGGCTACAGGGTGCTGTCAGCTTAAACGGGCCTTTTGGCACCAATGCCAGCTCATACACGCGTGCGAACACACGCGTAGGTGCGCACACGCGCACAGACGCGCGCACACGCTACGTGTGCCCGTGCAAGGCTTTCCAGAGCCCACAATTGCTTCCTTACATTGAGCCCCCCAAGGGGCAGCCTCCAGATGCCCAGCCTGACAACTTTGGCAGGGTTGTTATCCTTGAATGTTTGGATACGTTCATCCGCATGGATGTTGGCTTCAGGCTCCCAAGAGCTCTCCCCGGGGCCATACCCTTTCCACTTCACAAGATTCTGGATACCGCCGCCCCTCTTCCTGCAGTCCAGTACAGACTCAACCTCAAATTTCTCTTCCCCGTCAATCAAAATGGTTGCTGGAGGAGCAATTGCTCTGTTTGGGAATGGATCCGGGGTCAGCTTCAGCAAGGTGATGTGGAATACCGGATGTATCTGCAAGGATGAGGGAAGATTGAGTTCATATGTGACCTGATTGATCCTTCTTTTTACGGGGAAGGGACCGATAAACCTCAGACCCAGCTTTTTGGACAGGCAAGCCAATCTTACATTTCTTGTAGATAATCAGACTTGATTGCCTGGCTGGAGATCCAATTTGCCGCGCTTCTTATTGTTGTATATGGCTATACTCAGTTCTTGCGTCTTAGCAAGCGTTTCCTGCAGTAGTCTCCAATTAGTGGTTTTGTACACTGCTGGTACTGCACTTTCAACTGACAAGCTGGGAAGGACTGTGGGATGAAAGCCATAATTTGACCAGAAGGGCGATTGTTTAGTCGCGGAGTGAATGGAGTTATTGTAGGTAGAGTTGAGCGAAACCGAACTGTAAAGTTCGGGTCCGTACCGAACTTTTGGGTGTCCGGGACCCGGACCCGAACCCTGACTTTTCAAAAAAAAGTCCGGGTTCGGGTCTGGGGTTCTGGTATTTTATTACACGTGTTGAAAAGCTGCCAAGGGCAGCCAATCAGCAAATGTTTCACTGGTTTTCCCTAGAAGCCATCACAGCCATGCCTACTAATGGCATGACTGTGATTGGCCAGTGCACCATGTGACCCAGCCTCTATATGGGGCTGGAGTCACCATGCTGCATGTCATATGCTCTCAGGGTAGTTTAGGGAGAGGATGCTGCTGGCTCTGTGAGGGACAGATTGCAGAACATCTCATCCTGCATTACTGAATTATCTGATTGTGGACTAGGGAGAGATACTAGTACTGGTGCTTTGAGGGACAGATTTCACACCTCATCCTGCTGCACAGAACGATCTGACTGGACAAGGTAGAGTCTGTTGCTTTAAGGGAAAGATTATTCTTCTAAAATCATCTCCAACTTGTACAGGGAAAGGTTCCAGCTGTTGCTTTAAGGGAAAGATTACTGTTCTAAAATCTTCTTCAAACTGTGTGGGAAAAGTCTATTTCAGCCCCAGGGAGCCATATTAGTGTTGTAAAATCATCTTCAAACTGTGTGTGAAAAGTCTACTTCAACCGGAGGGAGCCATATCAGTGTTGTAAAATCATCTTCAAACTGTGTGTGAAAGTCTACTTCAACCGGAGGGAGCCATATCAGTGTTGTAAAATCATCTTCAAACTGTGTGTGAAAAGTCTACTTCAACCGGAGGGAGCCATATCAGTGTTGTAAAATCATCTTCAAACTGTGTGTGAAAAGTCTATTTCAACCGGAGGGAGCCATATAAGTGTTGTAAAATCATCTTCAAACTGTGTGTGAAAAGTCTATTTCAACCGGAGGGAGCCATATCAGTGTTCTAAAATCATCTTCAAACTGTGTGTGAAAAGTCTATTTCAGCCGGAGGGAACCATATCAGTGTTGTAAAATCATCTTAGATGATTTTACAACACTGATATGGCTCCCTCCGGCTGAAATAGACTTTTCACACACAGTTGGATATGATTTTACAACACTGATATGGCTCCCTGCAGCTGAAATAGGCTTTTCCCACACACTTTGAAGATGGTCCACATCCACCTCCATTTTTTTATTTTTTTATGTGATTTTAGTTTAAAAAATTATTTTAAGTTATTTCCCTATCCCCATTTCTTTGTAGGGCACTTGTCTGACCCTTATCCCCATTTTCTTTTCTTTTGCAGACCTCTAGGACTTTCCAGGACTTTTTTACAGCCATTTTTGTGCCTAAACGTTTGGGTCCCCATTGATTTCAATGGGGTTCGAGGTCCATGTCAAAGTTCGGGTCCTGACTTTGTCCCGAAGTTCGGCCGAACCAGCAGAACTCGAACTTCCAGAGGTTCGATCAACTCTAATTGTAGGCAAATTCTGCCAGTGGTAACAGTGCGACCCAATCATCTTGTGAGAATGATGAAAAACAATGGAGGTATTGTTCCAGGGTCTGGTTTGTCCTTTCGGTTCGGTCGTTGGTCTGAGGATGGTAGGCCCGAAGAGAACGAAAGGTCAATTTCCAGGGCAGAACAGAGGGCTCTCCAGAACCACGATATGAACTGGTCTCCATGATCTGACACTATGTTATCAGGAATCCTGTGTAAACGGACAATCTCTTTAACCACTTCAGCCCCGGAAGGATTTCCAGCTTTAGGACCGGAGCACTTTTTTCAATTTGGCACTGCGCCACTTCAAATGGTAACTGCACGGTCATGCAATGCAGTACCAAAACAAAATGTGCGTCCTTTTTTACCACAAATAGAGCTTTCTTTTGGTGGTATTTGTTCACCACTGCGCTTTTTAATTTTTGCGATATAAACAAAAGAGGAACGGAAATTTTGAAAAAAAAATGATATTTTCAACTTTATGTTATTACAAAAATACAATAAACTAAATTGTAGTCATACATTTTTGCCAAAATGCATTCAGCCACATGTCTCGGGTAAAAAAAAGGTAATTAGAGTATATTTATTGCTTTGTGCAAAAGTTATAGCGTCTACAAACTAGGGTACATTTTCTGGAATTTCCGCAGCTTTTATTTTATGACTGTCTATCTCATTTCTTGAGGTGCTAAAATGGAGGGGCAGTACAACCCCCCCCCCAGATGACCCCATTTTGGAAAGTAGACACCCCAAGGAATTTGCTGAGAGGCATGTTGAGTCCATGGAATATTTTATATTTTGCCACAAGTTTCCGGGAAATTACATTTGTTTTTTCACAAAGTTCTCACTAAATGATAAGTTACTTGAATATGCCATAGGTATATGTGAAATGACACCCCAAAATACATTCTGCTGCTTCTTCTGAATACGGGGATACCACATATGTGAGACTTACTGGCAGTCTAGCCGCGTACGGGACCCCAAAAACCAATCACCACCTTCAGGCTTTCTAAGTGCGTAAAAAGGTGATTTTACTCCTCACTCCATATCACAGTTTCGGAGGCCATGGAATGCCCAGATAGCACAAAACCCCCTCAAATGACCCCATTTTGGAAAGTAGACACTCCGAGCTATTTGCTGAGAAGTATTTTGAGTAGTTTGCAAGTTTTGAAATTTGAAAAAAGTAAAAAAAAAAATCGGTTTATTTCTTCATTTTCCAAAACAAATGAGAGCTGCAAAATATGCACCATGCCTCTTAGCAAATAGCTTAGGGTGTCTACTTTCCAAAATGGGGTCATTTGGGGGGGTTTTGTGCTACCTTTACATTTCAGGGCCTCCAAAACCGTGATGGGTACTGAGGAGTAAAATCACAATTTTATGCCCTTAGAAATCCTGAAGGCTGTGATTGGTTTTCGGGGTTCTGTACACGGATAGGCTCCCAAAAAGTCTCACACATGGGGTATCCCCATACTCAGGAGAAGCAGCAGAATGTATTTTGGGGTGTAATTCCACATATACCCATGGCGTGTGAGCAATATATCATTTCAGTGACAACTTTGTGTAAAAAAAAAAAAAAAAAAAGGAAATAAAAATTGTCATATCCCGGAAACTTGTGGCAAAATATAAAATATTCCATGGACTCAAAATGCCTCTCAGCAGATAGCTTGGGGTGTCTACTTTCCAAAATGTCATTTGGGTTTTTTTTTTTTTGCTATCTGGGCATTTCATGGCCTCCGAAACCTGGATAGGTAGTGTGGGGTGAAGGCATAAATTTTCGCCCTTAGAAATCCTGAAGGCGGTGATTGGTTTTCGGGGTCCCGTGCATGGATAGACTCACAAAAAGTCTCACACATGGGGTATCCCCATACTCAGGAGAAGCATCAGAATGTATTTTGGGGTGTAATTCCACACATACCCATGGCATGGGTGAGCAATATATAATTTCAGTGACAACTTTGTGTATTTTTTTATTTTTTATTTTTTTTTGTCATTTTTCAATCACTAATAACAAAAATATTGAATATTCCATAGACTCAACATGCCTCTCAGAAAATAGCTTGGGGTGTCTACTTTGCAAAATGGTGTCATTTGGGGGGGTTTTGAACTGTCCTGGCATTTTATGCCCAACATCACCCACTCTTCTAACCACTTGATCCACCAAGTCTTTTCTGACACTTTTTGTTTACATGAAAAAAATACTTTTTTTTGCTAGAAAATTACTTTGAACCCCCAAACATTATATATTTTTTAAAGCAGAGGCCCTACAGATTAAAATAGTGCATGTTACAATTTTTTTTTCCAAAAAGTATTTGCGCAGCAATTTTTCAAACGCATTTTTTGGGGGAAAAAACACTTTTTTGAATTTTAATGCACAAAAACACACTATTTTGCCCAAATTTTTGGCAAAATATAAAAGTTGATCTCATGCCGAGTGCATAGACACCAAACATTACATGGTTTAAAAATAACGCACACCTGCAAAGCGGCGACAAACTATATACATTTTTAAAACCCTTAAAAAGCCTTTACAGGTTACCACTTCAGATCTGCAGAGGAGGTCTACTGCTAGAATCACTGCCCTCGATCTGACGTTCTCGTTGATACCTCACATGCATGGTGAAATTGTTGTTTACATATGACACAAGACTGATGCTTGCGTCCAACTATGCGCGCGTGCACAGGGCGCAGGGGTGCATTTTTTTTAATTATTCATTTTGCTTTTTTATTTTATTTTTACACTGTCCCTTTCATCTTTTTTTATCATTTTTATTTTTATCACAGGGATTTTAAATATCCCCTATGATAAAAAGAGGTATTGTTGCATATTTTTTTTTTTTAATTTGTGGTCTACTAAACTCTAGATCTTTCCCCAGCCATTAAAGCATCTGACCACAGCAAAATCGGTGTGATAAAATGCTTCCCCAATTTCCCAATGGTGCTGTTTATATCTGGCGAAACCGAAGTCACAAAATGCTCATAGCCTCCGGTTTCTTAAGCCATGGAGATGATTGGAGCTATTCTAGTCTTCAATCAGCTCTATGGTCAGCTGGCGGAACCACCAGCTGCATTCTCACAATCCCCGGAGGGACAGAATAGCCTGAGAAGACCAGCAACACACTAGTATGTCGCTGGTCCTTGTTGGGCATATATAGTAATGTTCTTTTTTTCATGAAAAAAAAAATCAATCGGTGGGTATGCCCACCATTAGAAAACCTCCCTTCATCCTCCCACTTCTAATGGTGGGCATAGCCACTTTTTAAAAAAATATACCGGAGCATAGGGGCAATCTGCCCCAATCTCCACCCACTGCCCCTATGCTCCGGTATATTTGCTCTATTTTTAACTGTGGTCAGGAAATCACCGCCAACAGCACTGGAGTCGCTGCTTTATGAATGGTGGGAGCAAACGCTTTTGCTGTCACCATTAATAAATCAGTACTGCAGCTGAATGGCGTACCTGAAAAGGAATAAACAATTAATAAAACACAGTTACATAAAAACATTACATACCTGCTAAAAAGAAAAAATTATAAAACACATTAACAATATAACATGGTAAGCATTAACATAAAAAATGACATACCTGCAAAGAAAACATGATAAAAACAGTAACAAACAGGTATGCATAGAAAATATTAACAATAGAGAGAGAACAGAGAGAGATTCGAGAGAAAACAAGAGAGAGAAAAAAAGAAACGTACAACTGTTTTTGTTTTTTTTATTTTATATATATATTTTTTTATTTATTTTTTTTTTTGTTTTAAATTTTTTTATTTTTTTTTTTATGTTTTTTTTTGGTACGCCTTTTTTGTAACTAAAATTTGGTTCCAGGTTTGGGTCTCTCAAAATGCACTGGCATCTTTGGAGACCCTATGTCAGTGTGCCTATCGCTGTGTCTGCTGCACCCTACGCTAATAATTCACTAATGTGTGATAGCGTTCAAAACAGTCATTGATGCAGAGACCAGGCTGGTCAGGACAGGTTTTGCAATAACTGCGGGTGTCACGCCTGTATCCGCGTCGTCTGCAGACACGACATCTCTTTTGGGGTGCTCTTTGGCCTGGGGTACAACGGAGGAGGCGTGGAAAGTGCCTCCCATGCAGCCGGCTAACTGCATTCACATTGTGAACAGGGGGTGCAGCACCATCTGGATACAGAAGGGCTGTGACGATCTCTTCCATGAATTTGAAGAAGGATCCTGTCAGTCCTGACGCTCTGTATAAGACATGAGCGTTCAGCAAAGCCAATTGAAAAAAGTATAGAGACACTTTTTTGTACCAGCGTCTCGCTCTACAGGCAATTAGGTACGGCGCCAGTAACTGATCATTGAGGTCCACCCCTCCCATATTAGGTTATATTCGTGGACACAGAGGGATTTCTCCACAAGACCAGTCGCCGTAGAAATTTGCACTGTCGTATCTGCATGAAGGGAGGTCAGAACAAAAACATTCCGATGGTCCCTCCACTTCATCGCAAGCAAATTATTACACTTTGCGCAGGCTCTCTCCCCCCGACTAAGATGGGATTCTACAAGCCATTGGGGGAAGCCCCGGTGATTAGGTCGCACGGTGCCACATGCGCCAATCTGATGATCAAATAAATGACTAAACAGTGGCACCCTCGTGTAATAATTGTCCACGTATAAGTGGTACCCCTTTCCGAATAAGGGTAACACCAAGCTCCACACAATCTTGCCAGCGCTCCCTATGTAGTCTGGGCATCCTTCCAGCTCTACCTGACTATCTTTGCCCTCATAAACCGTGAAACTACATGTGTAGCCTGTGGCCCTGTCACAGAGCTTATACATCTTGACCCCATATCTGGCACGCTTGCTGGGGACAAACTGCTTGAAAGCAAAACAGCCAGAAAATTTAACCAGGGACTCGTCCACGCACACAACTTTGTTGGGAATAAAAAGTGTGGCGAACTTCTGGTTGAAATGGTTTATGAGGGGCCAAATTTTGTAGAGCCAGTCAAATTCAGGGTCACCCCGTGGACGACTAAGTTCATTATCACTAAAGTGCATGAACCGCAAAATCTGCTCGTACAGTGCCCTGGACATGCAAGCAGAGAACACGGGCATATGGTGAATTGGGTGCGTGGACCAATATGACCGCAATTCAGATTTTTTGGTTATGCCCATGAGGAAGGAAAGGTCTTAAGCTCTGGAACCGTGATTGGTTTCCAGTCTCTGGCAAGCATCAAATGGGGATTAATGGCGATGAATTGACCAGCATATAAATTGCTTTGGTCCACAATAGATCTATAGAGATCTTCCGTGAAATACAGCGAATAAAAATCAATGGCCTTAAAATCAGCTGTATTCACCGAGATTCTGGGTTGGGCAGTGAATGGGGGAAGTACGGGCGCTGCATCAGTGGGGGTTTGCCAATCAGGGTTTGCAAGTGCGTCAGGAAGGGCACTATGGGTTCTGCGGGCCTGTGTTCGTCTTCTTCGTGGCTGCGGGGCATTACTCGTGCTAGCCACACCAGCTTGTACTGCACTTATGGGACTCGCCATGTCACCAAGTGTTACTGCAGTGCTGGTTTGTCTACGTCCAGGGGGTACTAGGCCGCTGGTGCTTGCCAGGTCACCAGAATGGGTAGCAGCACTAGTACTGGCTCTCTGCTGCATACGAGAGCCCTGCGGTTCACGCACATCAGTGACAGCAGAACGGGGTCTGGTACGCCTGACTCTAGCAGGGACCACAACTTCGTCGTCAGAGCTATCTGTCAGGGTGCCGCTGCTGTCTACAGGTTCATATGCTGAGCCTGAATCTGACAGTGAGGCTTCCCCATCACTCTCATCTGTCAAACTCAGCATATTGTAGGCCTCTTCGCTAGTGTACGTGCGGCCAGACATTTTGGACTTTCTAAATTTGAAACGTACACTAGCGTGACTCACAGGCAAAAAAGCGCACCTGGTTGTCAGAGCCTGCTTCAAACGCTACCAAATTCACTGTCAGAATTCGCAGGGATCAGGCGTGATCTCTGCGAAGGCTGCAGATATGTGTAAAGTGTTTGGTAAGTGACAGCGATCTATTGATCCTGCACTTGGGTGGGCTGGGCTGGGCGGAGGGGCTAAACGCAGGTGCTAGCAGCTATCTGGGCTGATCCCGCTAACACTGCGTTTTTTAGAACCCTAATCTAGTGGGGACGCTAATATATATCTGATCAGATCGCAGATATTGCTCTGATCAGATATTACAATAATATCTAGCACTTACCTAATGTGCGTGCGTGATGTCAGAGTACCTCGCTAACTGACCCTGCCTGGCGTTTACACTGACCCTAACGCACACTAAAACCTAACTGGGGTCACCGCCAGGCGATCAGGGGTTAAAACCTATAAAAGGTATATACGGCGGGTAATCTGATTGAAAAAAAAAATATCTATCTAGCTAGTGTCACCCGTGACACTTATACGGTTATCACAGGTGCCAGGGGGCAATCAAATGGTTAAAAACTTTATTGGGGGGGCAAGGGGGGGTATTTTCACCTAACTAGGCCTAGTACTAGCCTAACCTAACACTTATTTAGTGTCACAAGGGTCACAAGTACAGCGATCGCTAAAAATCAGATCGCTGCACTATGTGATACTGTGACCGGGGGTGACAGGGAGTGAAAGGGTTAACTGGGGGGCGATCAGGGGGTGTTCAAGAGGTTAAATGTGCCTATGTGACCTGGTGTCAGTGTAGTGTTGTGCAACTCATGTTTCTAGATGCTCCTTCTTCCTCGCTGAAACCGAAAAGGGCTTCAGGGAGGAAGGGGAGCTAACTTCCTCTGCCTCTGTTTGCATTTCAGAGGCAAAGGAGCAATGCCATTGGCAGGACCAATCTACAGGGCCAGGCCAAAAATCATTGGCCTGGCCCTGTAGATTGATCGGCCCTGTGTCGAATGCCGTTGCAGTGCCCGCGCACACGGCTCGTGATCGCGGCCGCCGTCATATGACGACGTTTTGCGCAGGAGAGCCACCTTGTCGCCGTCAACCTGCGGTTGACGGTCGGCAAGTGGTTAACAAAGATTTCTGCAGTTTCTACTGCAGTAGGGGTGCCCTTCATAGGGAGGAAGTGGGCCATTTTGGTTAGTCGGTCAACGACTACAAAAATTGTGGTGTATCCATTGGCTGGGGGCAGCTCAATGATAAAGTCCATGGATATTTTGGACCAAGGCCATTCAGGTATTGGGAGTGGATTCAACAACCCTCATGCTTTGGTTTTGCTTGTCTTATTCCTGGCACAGACAGAACAAGAGCTAACATAAGCTTGACAGTCCTCTCCGACTAGTGGCCACCAGAAAGAACGAAGCACAAGTTCAGTGGTTTTCCATGTGCCAAAGTGTCTGGCTAACTTGTGATCATGACAAAGTTTCAGAACAGCAGGGCGCTGTTCCTTTGGCACGAAGATTTGGTTACCATGCCACCATAGACCATCTTTCCATGTTAACGCTTGATTGGATAATCCTAAAGAGCAAGAGAAGGTTCTTCAGATCTGTGAGAGCAGATCATCTTCGGACAACAGGAAGTTCCTAGACTGGAAAATAGTGTCCAGAGAGGCAGGTGTTCCAGGCTCTGAAAACATCCGGGATAGGGCATCCGGCTTGACATTCTTCGACCCAGGCCTGTACGTGATATGGAATTGGAACCTAGAGAAGAAGAGTGCCCAGCGGGCCTGATGGGGTTTTAGTCTTTTGGCAGTCCTGAGGTACTCTAGGTTTTTATGATCTGTATAGATCAAAATGGGGTGCAGGGCCCCTTCTAGCAGGTAGCGTCACTCTTCAAGTGCTGACTTAATGGCAAGTAGCTCCCTGTCTCCCACATCATAATTCTTCTCTGGGGCCGAAAGTTTGCTGGAGAAGAATGCGATGTGATGGAGTAAGGCTTTTGTGCCTTGTCTCTGGGAAAGCACGGCTCCGACAGCAGTCTCGGAAGTATCTACTTCCAGAACGTAGCCTGAAAGGCTTTTTGCACTTCTGGAGTCCAGTGGAAATGTTGGCCTTGTTTCGCGAGCTGGGTAATTGGGGTGATGATAGCGGAAAACCCCCTAATGAACTTTCTGTAGAAATGAGGGAATCCCACGAAGCATTGGACCCCTTTTTTATCCACTGGAGCTGTCCAGTCCTGGATAGCCAATACTTTTTGCGGATCCATTGAAATGCCTGTGACAGAGAGGATCAGACCAAGGAATGGGATGCTGGAGCGCTCAAAAGTGCATTTTTCCGCCTTGGCATATAGTCCGCGTTGCAGCAGGCAACTAACAACACTGCAGACATGTTTGATGTTCTTCCAAAGATGAGGAGAAAATCAGGATGTCTTCAAGATAAATAATGACGAAGAGGTCTAGGTAGTCTCGGAAGACATCGTTGACAAGGTGCTGAAATGTGGCTTGGCAAAATATTGCAAAGTCCGAAGGGTATGACAAGGTATTCATGGTGTCCAAAGCGGGTTCGGAGAGCTGTCTTCCACTCATCACCCTCTCGGATATGGATAAGATTGTAGGCCCCTCGGAGGTCCAACTTTGTAAACACTGTGGCCAACCCTAGCCTGTGGAAGAGCTCTGGGAGTAGAGGTAGTGGATAACGGTTCTTGACCATGATTTTATTTAGGTCTCTGTAGTCAATGCATGGGCAAAGCGTATGATCTTTCTTCTCGACCAAGAATATGCCGACCCGTTCCTAGGAAATTTCACTTCAGGTATATGCAGCTCAGTCATGCCATGAAGGCACAGTTTCCAGAACCCATAGTGCTGGAATCTGATTCAATAGAACACCTACTGATCTCTGGGGTTATGGACAGACCGCTGTCATATCTATATCTCCACCTGTCTGTGGCGTATGACACCAAGCCAACTAGGACCTTTAACAAGTGGAAAGCCGACATCCCAACTATGACAGAGGAGCTGTGGGAAGACTGTGTAGTTTCTTTCTTACCTACTATGATAGCGGCGAAGGACAGGTTCATCCAGTTAAAATTCCTTCATAGGGCCTATTATACTCCCCATATGATAGCCAGCATCTACCCCCAGGCCCAATCTGAGTGTACTAGATGTCTTGCGGACATGGGTACTTTCTGGCATATGGTATGGTTGTGCCCTGATCTGCAACCCTACTGGGAGGAGGTGGCAGGGACCCTGAGTATAGTGAGCGGAACCCCAATACTGATGGACCTGCTGATCCTTCTTTTAAGCCATCTAGAGGACATACAGGCGGATCGGCACACTAAACGATGCACAACGTTCTTACTTTTCTACACAAGGAGAGAAATTCTGATAAAATGGTGCTCTGAGTCCTCCTTCTTGTGCCAAATAGAAACAGTCAGTCAACTCAGCCCTTCCCTTGTACAAACTAACATACGAGAGCAGGCAATGCCCCCAAAAATTTGATAAGGTGTGGTCAGGGTGGATTGATGCATGTGGTTGAGGGTACAATGGGAGATTAGTTGGGAGCACTGAATCATTAAAGGTAGTGGCCTACTGTGGTTCTCCCCCAACCCCCTGGGTCCTGTCTCTGATGCCTGTAAATTCTGATAAATGAGTTAAGGTAAAGGCTACTAACCCAAATGGGAAGATGTTCTAAGTTATTATCATCATACGTGATAGTCCGATCCAAAGGGACATCTTTATGCTCTATAGGGAGGAGGGGTGGGGGGGCCCCCCCCCCTTTACTTTCTCTATTACTGCTATTATTTGTCGAGAATATGGATGGTGTTGCTAAGGATAGTCACAGTATACTCTGCAACCTAGACTAAGATTTTGATGCCTGGTACTATATTGTTTGTACTGACAGACAATATTTTCAATATGCTCTGTAACCTCTATGGCTAGATGGATGCCTGGTTTTATACTGTCTGTAATGCTGATTTGTGCAATAAAAACCTACCTGTTAAAAAAAAAAAAAAAAAACATGCCGGCCCCGGCAGGAGACGTAGAGGGTCTGATAAATCCCTTTGCCAAGTTTTCATCCATATAGGCCTTGAGGGCCAATAGCTCAAGTTCAGACAAGGGATAGCTACAGGCAAAGGGGACCTCAGTTCCGGGTAGGAGTTCGATAGGGCAGTCATAAGTCCGATGCAGTGGTAATTTGTCAGCCCCTTTCTTGGTAAACACATCCAGATAACTATGATAGGCCGGAGGGACGGCTTGGCGGATTTCCAGGTCAGGTTCTGAATCCAAGCTTAGAAGTGTAGGGCTAATGTCCCGGGATGGGAGCAGACAGTGCTGGGTGCAATATGCAGACGGGAACTGGATGTGCTCTGATGACCAGTTAAAGTGGGTGCTATGCGCCCTGAGCCAGGGGAGGCCCAAGATGGGAAAAAGCGGGGATGCTATGGCATCAAGGATCAGCAATTCTTGGTGGCCACCAACCGTCGTGACAGGTATGGGAAGGGTTTCATGCGTAACCATGCCAGATTTGCTGACCGTTCCATCGACTAGGCGGATGGTCAACTTGTGTGCCTTGGGACGCAGGGGCATCTGGTGTAATGCAGTGAAGGCTTGGTCTACAAAACAACTACACATCCCGGAATCAATAATGGCTGGTACCTGGATATTCCATTTGGAAAGCTGCAATGAAATTAAAAGGGTCAGATGAGATACATTATTGGTTACAGGAGTCTCTTCCTTGCAGGTCTTGCTGTGCCACTTACCGGATTTGGCGGGGCAAATTCTCACCATGTGTCCAGGCTCTCCTCAGTACAGGCACAGATTATTGGTACTGCATCGCTGTCTTTCTTCTGGTGTGAGCGACGGGCGAAGAAGGCCAATCTGCATTGGCTCTGGTTGGTCATAAGGTGCAGAGGTGGAGGTTGCAGAGGTAGAGGGAACTGGAGAAGGGTAGCTGGGCACACGAGGCATCATCCATGTAAGGCGTGGGGTCCCAGACATTCCAGAAGCTCTTTCTGCTCGGCGTTCTCTGAGCCGCTGGTCTATCTGGATTGCCAGATTAATGAGGGTGTCCAGGGTTGGAGGTACCCCGATGCGGGCGAGCTCATACTTTAAAGGCTCAGACAAACCTAGGTGGAACTGATAGAGCGCTGCATCAATCCATGCCGTATCAGCGTTCCAGCGTAGTCCTCTGCTGTGCGTCGGCCTTGCTACAGGGCATTCAAGGCAGCTTCCGCTGTAGCGGCAAGGTGGGGATCCTGGTATAAGCAGGCCATGGCGTAAAAAAACAAATTCAGGGTGGCAACTTCTTGCACTCTCTGTTCCCAGAGCCAATGAGCCCAGGACTGGGGTTCTCCTTGTAATAAAGAAATCACAAGTCCCACCTTCGTGGCTTCCAAGGAGAAGGTGCAGGCTGTAAGCCGAAGTAGAGTTCACAGGAGTTGCGAAAAGCCCTGAATTTGCTTTGATCCCCTGCAAACTTATCAGGAAGGGGAACCTTAGGCTCTGACGGCAGGACCACGATGGTGTGGGCGGACGCTGATCCCACTCCAGCTGCAGCTGGGGCGGAGAGCTCACGCACTTGTTCCTCGAGCCGGGTATAACCCTCCTGCAGGTTTTTCACCGCCTGCGTGAGCCCAGCCAAGTGGACACACAGTTCATCCATGGCAGAGGGTGTTCCCTGCGCAGACTCGGACATGGCTGTCCGTTACTGTCACGCACCTTGTGGTGGAGTCTGACTTGTGCAGGGAACAACCACGCTTGCGCACCTGATTCGGGGACCCCTGGTAGAGCAAACAGGTGGTCCGAGAGTGCAGGATGGCACGAGGGCTGGTTAGTCACCGATTCTGATGTGTGAGATCCCAGAGCGGCTTGTGCAGATCAGAAGAGAGGTGGTACAGGCTGGGTCGGCAACTGGCTGGCGGTGCAGTACAAAGGAGCAGGCAGAAGAATTGTCAAGTCTAAGCAGAGTTCATAATCAGGCTGGCAGCAGAAGTACAAAGGGGTCAGGCGAGCGGATGGTCGTGGATAGCCGGGGGTCGATGCAGGCAGATATCAGCAGGTCAGGTCAAACTGGGTCTTCAGGAAACAGGCTCAATCAACAGGAACAGAGCAACAGGAACAGAGCTGGGGCTCACATGTACACAGATGCTGTAGAACGGACAGCACCGGCTACAGGGTGCTGTCAGCTTAAATGGGCCGTTTGGTGCCAATGCACGTGCACGGGCGCACACACAGGCACCCGCACACGTGCACGGACATGCGCACACGCTACGTGCGCCCGAGCACAGGCTTTCCATGGGCCACAGTTGCTTCCTTACAGTCAGGGGTGGTGGAGGACCCTCTGGCTGAGGAGATCCAAGGGAGAATTGATTCTTTCAGCCACTCTCAAGGGGGGCAGTGCTACATTTTGGGGCTTGTCCGAGATTCCCCTTATGGAGAACCTTGAATGGTCTGAAGAACCATATGGACTCAGTTGTGGCCACTAAGTGGGCTCAAGGGGAAGGAAGTTGATTGGAGTTGACGAAAGTACTAAAGTTGCCTGGACTGGAGTGGTCTGAAAAAGATGCGCGGCTGATGTTGAGAGGGGCCTACCCAACTGAAGGGTCCTATGTTGTAGATCTAAGAATAGACTATGAGAAAGATGACACCTATGCTCTAGTGGAATGGAGGGAGAGTGTCCCTATAGATCTCAAGGAAGGTATGGTGACTTTGACAGATGGATTGGAGGCCTATTGCATACCCTTGAAGGTAGAGGAAGGATCCATACAGGAAGAATCTTCTTGTGTTGCTGAGAAGGCAGATATGGAAGAAAAAGGAGCTGAGAATGCCCTTAAAGGGATGACGCCTGCCTCCTTTTATCTGGATATGGGTCGACTGGTGGAAAGTTTGATAACCCTAATGAGCTGTAAGATCATGACTCTTTACCATAAGCTGCAATATTTTTCTGGCCGTACAACTACTCCTGCAGGGGAGGAAGATTTTGAAAGTTGGATGGATCAGGCCATACAAGCTGCGGAAGATTGGAATGTGCCAGAAGCGGTGAAATGGCAGCGGTTGAGCAAAAGTCTAAGGAGCCCTACTGTGGATGTGATCCGAAGTCTAAGGAGAGGAAATCTAGATTGTGTAGCTATGGATTATATCGAAGCTCTGTGTGTAGTGTACGGAAGGGTGAATAAGATCCCATATTTACTGTATAAGTTCGAACATATTTCTCAACAAAGAGGGGAGAAGTTGTCAGAGTGGATTGGATCCTCCATCAAATAATACTAAAAAAAGGGATTGACTCAAATGACGCTGACCGGTCAAGATGGGAAAGAATTTTGCAAGGGGAAAGGCCAAATCACCCTATTGTGTTGTGGCTACTATTAAAAGGAATCCAGATTGCACCCACGTATCCTGAGTTAATGAGCATGGTAAGAGGAGGAGGCTTTACTTGATGAGAAAAATCAGAAGTGTATGGCAGAAGTGAGTACCACCCCAAAAGCTAGAAAAGCATCCGCCCAACAAGTTCAAGTTGAGTCAGAACTATGAGGCAAATAGTAAAGAAGGTTCTGAGTAGGGGGAAAGCACTAGACTTGTTACCTCCTCACCCATCTTTAACCCCTTGCCGACCGCCGATCGGTAATTGACGGCGGCAAGTTGGCTCGTGAACGCAAATCGCCGTCATACGACGGCGGCTGCGCTCACGAGCCTAGTGAGTGCGCGCCGCTGGAGGCGCGCCCGCGTGCTCACTGTGTTCGGGGAGGGCCAGGGAGCGGGTGCGGCGGCTTCGATTGCCGCTGGCTACCCACGATGGCCCCCCCGGAGCGAAGGAATGGAGGTCCGTGTATGTAAACACGGACCTCCGTTCTGTGTGAGGGGGAAGGGCTGTGATCACAGCCTTCCTGTATACGAAGGCTGTGACCACTTCCCTTCCCCAGCCAGGGCAGTCCCCCACAGTTAGAACACGCCCAGGGAACATAGTTAACCCTTAGAGCGCCCTCTGCAGGTTAACCCCTTCACTGCCAATGGCATTTACACAGTAATCAGTGCATTTTTATAGCACTGATTACTGTATGAATGCCAATGGTCCCAAAAAAGTGTCAAAATAGTCCGGCATGTCTGCTGAAATATCGCAGTACCGCTAAAAATCGCAGATCGCCGCCATTATTAGTAAAAAAAAAAAAACCCCAAAAATGAATTCTCATCATCCGTAAACGCGACCACTTTTGCGCAAATTGTTTTCTTCTCGCTGGTAAAACGTTTTTTTGGGTTTAAAGAATGAAAAACGATCTTATGTTTAGGTTTTTTTTTTTTTATATTTTTTTGTAAAAAAAAGTGGCAAAAACCGGCTAAATATAAGAAGGAGTATAAACGCTATTTTTTTTAGCGTTAGCCGCAAATAACTAACCAAACGCGTTTTCACCAGCGCAAATGCCTACTACTCTTAAGTAAAAACCCCAAAAAAAAAAAAATGATTATTACCGCCGCTAGACGCTAAAAATCGCCATGACGCTATAAAGTCGTCTGTACGGCCTGATAAAACTGTGAAAAAACCCTGGTAACCGTAAGTATGTCATTAGTCACGATATTTTTACGTGACTAATGACACATTTACGGTAACCGTCAC